>CM055821.1:47284057-47867168 GCA_029582265.1 Zoroaster sp. YZ-2022
TGCCCCTCATCCAATAACTTAACATCCCCAGTAAGAATGGTCCCCCTTAAACACGCCCTCCTTTCTATGTTGTCACTCACTTTACTTTCGTTAAATACCTTTCCTTATATGGAACGAGGACCTGTTGTATAACCTGATTTCGCACACGTTTCTACCCTTAGACGCGGAGGGCAAGCTTCTCATTGGCTAAGACGCTAAACTAGGCTAATGTTTTATTCATTCATAGGCCCCAGATTCCTATATAAACCCCGAGTTTTGCTGATCTCGGCGGAAGTGCGGTTGTTCATCAGAAAAAGGTTCGCATTATTACAAAATCTCCTTACTGGGCTCACATTGAATCTTTTTTTCGTGATTTGAAGTATTTAAATATTGTGAAACTTTAAAAAGTATCAGCAATCTTTATTTATGTACAAGTATCTGAATACTATGCTTCCTCGTTTTATGCAAGGCAAGTTTATACTGGATTGTAATTTACCTAACTGTAATACACGTGTGTCTGCTAATTTACATTTTCATTTACATCATCATAGAACTTGTGCATTCCAACATCAAATTCTCTGGTCCAAAAATGTTGAATAACTTACCATTGTCACTTAGAAACTCTAGCTCACTAAATATATTTAAGCACAAGCTGAAAATGTACCGGTACCTTATTTAAATCTTCTTGTGAGACTATCCTCTGCAATATTGTAAGCCTTGGAACTGTTTGTTGTATGTTGTCTTAATTTTTACTTATTGTTCTCTTTTTATAAAGGTACACATTTCTCAAGCTCGACAACAGCCTTGGTCAAGGCTATTCAGACCTAGATGTAGCAGTGAGAGTGTGAGTACATCCACACATCTGGTAGCTCAATTATTGTGGTTTGGCCTATTTGTTAAAGTGTGCTTCCCCTTCCTTTTGTCAAAGGAAATTGAGGATATGTTTTTTTTCCGTTTAGGCCCTAATTGTTTAAATTACAGGAAATTAATAATATTATGTTTCATTCCGAGGTTTCTAGTGTCAGAACCAGAGACCTCTGCTCACCCTCTTCACAAAAAGAGAGAGTGAGAAGAAGAAACATGCGCACAATTCGCGAATGTAACACCGGGAGCCGGGGGACAAAGACATCCGCTCACGGCAGCAAAGAAAAAAGAAAAACTTAGTATAGACCATACAAAGTAAATATAAGTGATGTACTATACCGTAAATGCCGGATGGGGACGGGGCCACTTTGTCCGATTCTGCCAAGCATTCGGAGAGTTGGGCATTTTATAGGAGAAATAAAGCAAATAATATAGGCCTTTAGTTTGGGAAAGCTCAGATGCATCAGAAAAACTTACTAAAGCCAATTTCTATAAGGACAAGTTTAACATGATAGCCATCAGTAATATTAAAACACATGGAACATTATTAATTCTTTACTGAATAAAAACTCTACAATAAAGCACCCCCTAAATTCAACTGTGGCGGCAACTAACTATAGTAAATAAGTATAATTTGATCTGTAACAATCAGTATGGTTTTCACCCTGGTTAGTGTATAAATCTATGGCACTCATTGACTTAATAACTATATAAGAAAGTACTCAAAGCATATGCCATTGGTATTTGTTTTAGACTTGTCGTACTAATTTAATTGGCTGTTTGGAAGTTTTCCGAAACAGCCTTTGTTTTCGTTAAGATTTTTTTTTCTTTAAAAACAAATCTTTTTCAGCATGTTGCCCATAGCATTTGTACACGTTTTCTTTCTTACTGGCACTTTGGGCACTTTTTCAACTTCGATAAATTTCAAAATTGGCACATGCATTGACCGTCCACTGAAGATGTGTGCCGAACTTTTACGTCATGATGAAGTCATTAGTTTTCAAACTATGACCCTAATGAATATTTAATTAGTCACTTTGTGAAGCCCATATCTGAAAAATCAATGCAGTTGCGTAGATGATTTCAATTGCAAAGTATTTGTCACATGGAAAGAAATGCTTCTGCTTGAGTGAAATTTTCTTAGCAATCTCCTATGGCAAAAAGCTTAGGAACATGTAATCATTGAATTTTCGTTTACCTAATTCCAAATTTTCACGATCGTAGCTCACTCGGGTGTAAAATGACAACCATATCAATATTTACAGAAAAACAATATAAAAACATAAGAATTCTGGGACGGCAGTATAACCTTGGAGGTGATGTGGCGCGTTGTGAATTTATTCCACACTCGAACTTACAGTTTTGTGTGGCGCGCTGCTATACGTTATACGGTGCTGCAGCGCGCGGTGCGAGCTACAGCATGTACCAATCATGTATGGCGGCCCAGAAGGGACATCGGAAATCGTGAATATAGACGTCAATAATCCCATCATTTGTACACGTTTTCTTTCATACCGGCACTTTGGCTACTTTTATCCAACTGATTGCCTTTAAACCTGGCATACACTTAGACCAACTGCTCCAAATGTATGCCAAACTTTTACGTCATCATGGCGTCAGCACGTTTCACGTGACGTCATCTTAAAGGTGGATCTTTCGAAGCCATATATCTACGGAAGTACAAGTCTGATTAAGTTGAGACGTGGTATGTAGGTAGGCCAGCATGTGTTATAGATGAAAATTGGTGTGACGTCATGATGACGTCGTGATGACGTTTTTGCTACCTAACAAACAGGTTTAATTATTGTATTCACAGTTCACATCCAAACTACCACAAAACACCCGAAACAGCCCTGTGTTTGTCCACGTGACAAACACATAACATGTCTAGTTAAACTTGTTTTTGATCAGAAAAAGGTTATTCGCATTATTACAAAATCTCCTTACAGGGCTCACACTGAATCTTTGTTTCGTGCTTTTATTTAAATATTGTGAAACTGTAAAAAGTACGGTATCAGAAATCTTGATTAATGTACAAATACCTGAATAATACGCTTCCTCGTGTTTATACTGTATTGTAATGTACATAACTATAATACACGTGTGTGTCTGCTATAATTAACATTTTTATTTACCTCATCATAGAACTTCTGCATTCCAACATAATATTAAAGTCTCTGGTCCAAACAATTTGAATAACTTACCATTGTCAAGAAGAAAACATGCGCACAATTCCCGAATGTAGCGCCGGGAGACGGGGGACAAAAATTTCCGCTCACTGCCAAAGAAAAACTAGTATAGACCATATAAAGTACATATAAATGATGTACAATACCATAATGCCGGATGGGAACGGGGTCACTTGTCTGATTCTGCAAAGTATTCGGAGATTTTGGCATTTAGAAAAACAGATTAGGAGAAATAAAGCAAACAATATAGGCCTTTACTTTGCGAAAGCTCAATATTCCGACGGCTCATTATTTTGTCTGACAAAGCTTACTAAAGCTTTCTATAGGAACCAAATTTAACATAGCCATAAGTAATATTAAAACACACAGAACATTATTAGTTCTTTACAATAAAGCATCCCATACACCTTCAAGAGTCTTACACATGCACAGGGCTTGTCAGCGTAGTATTCAGGCAATAAGCTTATCAGCCCTCGGTGGAACCACAGGGATTCTCTGCACACATTACTTGGACAGCTCCACCCCCTTTGTTCAAGGAAGCTCAGGGTCGATCACCTGACATACATGAACCACACAAATACAAATGTGCTGCCGGACTTATGGTCTGTAAAATCAATTAATTTCATTTCATAAACGATAAACGATCAGCCTTAAACCAGTCACAAATACTAGCCAGTTCCCTATAAACAATGTCAAAGAGGGAAGTGAGACTATTATTACAATATAAAATACTTGTATCATCTGCATAAAGTATAAAAGATAAAAGATCAGATATTTTGCAGATATTATTAATACAAATAATGTAAAGCAAAGGTCAGAAAATAGAACCTTAGGGGACACCACAGATATTAATATGTAAAAATCTCACAGACAAGATTAATACTTGGTACATGGGGAGTGGGAGCGGTTATTCAAATAACTTGCAAATCAATCGTGAGTAACTCCACGATTACCATTTCATTTCATTTCATTTATTAATTTCTCAGGTAAAAACATTAAAATACAGACATTATAAATCAAATACATATTAAACAAGAGGCAAGAATTAATAAATATACACAAATTGATTAGACAATAAACATTTTAAAGACAGGACAATGGCACACCTGAAGGATTACAAAAAAGTAAACTTAATTACTATCGAGTTGTTTTCCGACTGCCATTAGACAATACATAAAACCACATAAGAAGACAATTAAATTGCACTATAAAAAAATATACAGAAATGTGATATATATATATAAAAGTACTAAAAAAAAAATACTAAAATAAAATACTCAAAAGATAGAAAGTTATTTAATTTCTGTCATAGCTACCCCTGAACCTGGCACCAGCAAATGATCTCTGAGTAATTTAGTAAATGAGCTAAGGCTAAAAACAATGGCATCTTTGACTTCCGAGGGCAAAGCATCCCACAGCCTGGGAAAACGGTTAAAAAGAGAGTGATGCGCTGCATTTGTCCTCGCCCTTTGGTGTTGAAATTTAACAACATTAGAGTGTCTAGGGTTAACAACAACAATGTTATCAATAGGTAAATCAAACTTGTTGTGTAAGCATTTAACAACAAACAAAATGGCAAGAAAGTGAATCCTGTTATTTAACAATGGGAGGCCCAATTGAGAGCAGCGGTCTGTATAGCACATTTCCCTGTCAGAGTTAAACAAAGCCCTTCTAGGTAAGCCTAGACAAAAACGAGTGAAACGTCTCTGAACTCTTTCCAATGTGTCCTGCTGGGTAAATAAAGCAGGGCACCATACAGGTGCTGCATACTCTAATAAAGGCCTGCTTATAGAACAGTATAATGTAGTAAGAATTTTAGTGTTTCTAGATTTAATTACCCTCCCCAAGAAACCATTGAGCCGAGTAGCTTTGGAGGCAATACCGTTTATGTGTTGTTTCCAACTTAAATCCCTCGATATAATGAGACCAAGGTACTTATAGCTGTCAACATTTTGTAGTATTTGAGAACCAATGTTATAAATAGGTTTAGGAGGATTTCTAGAGCGAGTAACAGTCATAAGTTTACATTTCTTTGAGTTCAGCACCATATGATTCAATTCACACCAGTGCCTATGTGCTGCAGGTCATTCTGGAGTGCCAACTCGTCATCCCGGTTTCTGATAACCCTATACAGCACAGTATTATCCGCATACTGTCTCAGATTTGATTGCACACAGAAAGGAAGATCAAAAACAAAAATATTGAATAATAAAGGTGCGAGGACTGACCCTGTGGCACACCAGAATGCACTGCAGCCCAATCAGAAACTGAACCCCTAAATTGAACCCGTTGAGACCTAGTAGTACTATGTGTGCAGCATTACGACCAACATTGTGGAGGAGTTTGTCTGCAGTTTGTCTGCTGTGATTTTGTGCAGTTTGTAATGGCAATCCTCCTCATCCCTCCTCAGTGCAATGGAGCAATGTGGAGGAGATTTGCACTTTGTGGAGGAGCGTGCACTTTGTGGTGGTGGAGCACCATAATTTTTTTTTTTGATGGCCAACTTTTTTATTTTATTTTATTATTATTTTTTTATGACGTCATTTCGGCCAAGTAAAAAAAAATTGTGTTACCATAGGAGTTCCACCACCACAAAGTGCACGCTCCTCCACAAAGTGCAAATCTCCTCCACATTGCTCCATTGCACTGAGGAGGGATGAGGAGGATTGCCATTACAAACTGCACAAAATCACTGCAGACAAACTGCAGACAAACTCCTCCACAATGTTGGTCGTAATGCTGCACACATGATTGAAATTTTTCATGATTGAAATTTTTTTTTCAATTTTTTTTTTCTTTTCTTTTCCAACCACCATTTTACCACTGCACACAACTGCAGACTACAAAATACTTACTCCCTCCACACAAACTGCACACAAAATACTGCACACAAAATACTGCACACAACTGCGCACTACTCCCTCCACACAAACTGCACACAAAATACTTACTCCCTCCACACAAACTGCACACAAAATACTGCACACAAAACACTGCACACAACTGCGCACTACTCCCTCCACACAAACTGCACACAAAATTAAAGGTGGACAAATAGTGGACCGTACCATTTATTTTGTGTGAAGGGAATGATAACACTATATAAAAGAAAACTCAAAAATTATTATAACTCAAAGTATTAATAATTCCCAAGATAAATGCACATTAAACAAGAATCCCTATATAAAAACAATATAAATCAAATATCTATTGGACTTAGCTTGTCAATTTTGTACACGTTATATGGTGATTTTGGGGAGAGGAAATGATTAGGGATGTATAGGACTAGGGAAATCAATAGATAGTCAAGTGAATTATAAGGAATATAACAGAATTAAAAGAAAGTCAACTCACACTGAATTTTACAGGGATTAAGAGTCTACACTCCTTGCAATAAATGTAACACGATAGATTTACACATCTCACTCGTTCACACCGAGCACATGGGACGAAGTGTTTTGGATTATATTTCCGCTTCAATGAACTGCTCGGGAACTTGGAATTTCGTTGCGTGTACTGTCAACGAAACCGTAAATGAAGTCGGATATTAGGGCTCATAATACAGTTGTCTAACTTACATGAAACAACGGCCCACTTTAGAATGTCAGGCCTGTAGTTCACAATACACTGTCTATTTAAAGATGAATAGAAAGTCACCCAGAAGTTTAGAACCCATGCAGAGGCACTCATTTTCTTCGAAATTAAGTTGTCACTGCCCTTGATGTAACGTAATAGTGTAAAATAACCATAAAGGATTACTGTAAGACTAACAGAGGTGGTTATTTTATAGATTTTTTATTCCTACCAAAAAACACTATTATAGATGTTTTTTTTTTAATTACAGTAGTCTTTCTGAAACATCTGGTCTTTCATTATCACTCTTCCTCGTTCTCTTCATCCTCGTTCTCTTCATCCTCGTTCTCTTCATCCTCATTTAGTTGAAGTAGTAGTCCGTCAAATTTGGTATGGTGTTTAGGCATTACTCTGTTCAGAGCTTTGTTTACTTCCATGCCTTTATTTACTTTTTCTTCGAGATCTTCCGCAATATCCTGATGAGTCCCATTATCTTTCAGATGTAGGTAACTTGACAAAAAATCCTTGTATTTGTTGAAAAAGATTCGCTTGACTGCCCAAAGGGTTTTCCTATTGGCTTTTCGGCTTGATCTTCACCATACCCCGTTGACGTACTTTTCATATTTTTTTACACCACATCTCTTCAGTAGCCACTTTAGCCTCTTCCAACCAGTCTCGAAAAGTGGCATTGTCTTCCAGTTCAGAACTAGACTCATCCTCTTCCGATGATTCGTCATATTCCACCTCCGTATCGGATTCTGAATCATCTTCCTCGAAATCTTCGTCTTCATCCTGCGTAGATTCAGTTTCACAAGTTTCTATTTCCGAATCTTCAAATCTACGCTTTTTAACATCGGGTTCAGAATTATCGATGTCAGAATTGTCAGATTGGATAGCTTTAATTTCAGAATCATCGTCAACTTCATCCATTTTAGATTTCTCTTCATTATGTACATGTTCTGCATGCCTCCGTAGGTTATATCTCCGTCCAAAGCTTTTGCCGCACTGGTGACAAGCATGGGGTTTGACAGCAGAAATAACATTCATGTTGAATCTCTGATGCTTAATCTCCGATTGACAAGAAACGGAAGAAATAGTTTATATATAGGCCTATAACTACTCATTTCGCTGCTCATTTGCTCATTTCGCTGCTCATTTGCGCATTTCGCTGCTCATTTGCTCATTTCGCTGCTCATTTGCTCATTTGCTCATTTCGCTGCTCATTTGCTCATTTCGCTGCTTATTTGCTCATTTCGCTGCTCATTTGCTCATTTCGCTGCTCATTTGCTTATGTTGCTGCTCATTTTGCTGCTCATTTGCTCATTTCGCTGCTCATTTGCTCATTTCGCTGCTCATTTGCTCATTTGCTCATTTTACTGCTCATTTGCTCATTTCGAGAACCCATGCAGAGGCACTCATTTTCTTCGAAATTAAGTTGTCACTGGAAGACGAAGATTTCGAGGAAGATGATTCAGAATCCGATACGGAGGTGGAATATGACGAATCATCGGAAGAGGATGAGTCTAGTTCTGAACTGGAAGACAATGCCACTTTTCGAGACTGGTTGGAAGAGGCTAAAGTGGCTACTGAAGAGATGTGGTGTGAAAAATATGAAAAGTACGTCAACGGGGGTATGAGTGAAGACCAAGCCAAGGAAAAAGCCAATAGGAAAACCCTTTGGGCAGTCAAGCGAATCTTTTCAACAAATACAAGGATTTTTGTCAAGTTACCTACATCTGAAGATAATGGGACTCATCAGGATATTGCGGAAGATCTCGAAGAAAAAGTAAATAAAGGCATGGAAGTAAACAAAGCTCTGAACAGAGTAATGCCTAAACACCATACCAAATTTGACGGACTACTACTTCAACTAAATGAGGATGAAGAGAACGAGGAAGAGTGATAATGAAAGACCAGATGTTTCAGAAAGACTACTGTAATTTAAAAAAAAACATCTATAATAGTGTTTTTTGGTAGGAATAAAAAAATCTATAAAATAACCACCTCTGTTAGTCTTACAGTAATCCTTTATGGTTATTTTACACTATTACGTTACATCAAGGGCAGTGACAACTTAATTTCGAAGAAAATGAGTGCCTCTGCATGGGTTCTCGAAATGAGCAAATGAGCAGGAAAATGAGCAAATGAGCAAATGAGCAGCGAAATGAGCAAATGAGCAGCAAAATGAGCAAATGAGCAGCGAAATGAGCAAATGAGCAGACTCATCCTCTTCCGATGATTCGTCATATTCCACCTCCGTATCGGATTCTGAATCATCTTCCTCGAAATCTTCGTCTTCCAGTGACAACTTAATTTCGAAGAAAATGAGTGCCTCTGCATGGGTTCTCGAAATGAGCAAATGAGCAGGAAAATGAGCAAATGAGCAAATGAGCAGCGAAATGAGCAAATGAGCAGCGAAATGAGCAAATGAGCAGCAAAATGAGCAAATGAGCAGCGAAATGAGCAGCGAAATGAGCAAATGAGCAAATGAGCAGCGAAATGAGCAAATGAGCAGCGAAATGAGCAAATGAGCAGCGAAATGAGCAAATGAGCAAATGAGCAGCGAAATGAGCAAATGAGCAAATGAGCAGCGAAATGAGCAAATGAGCAGCGAAATGAGTAGTTATAGGCCTATATATAAACTATTTCTTCCGTTTCTTGTCAATCGGAGATTAAGCATTAGAGATTCAACATGAATGTTATTTCTGCTGTCAAACCCCATGCTTGTCACCAGTGCGGCAAAAGCTTTGGACGGAGATATAACCTACGGAGGCATGCAGAACATGTACATAATGAAGAGAAATCTAAAATGGATGAAGTTGACGATGATTCTGAAATTAAAGCTATCCAATCTGACAATTCTGACATCGATAATTCTGAACCCGATGTTAAAAAGCGTAGATTTGAAGATTCGGAAATAGAAACTTGTGAAACTGAATCTACGCAGGATGAAGACGAAGATTTCGAGGAAGATGATTCAGAATCCGATACGGATAACCTACGAGGCATGCAGAACATGTACATAATGAAGAGAAATCTAAAATGGATGAAGTTGACGATGATTCTGAAATTAAAAGCTATCCAATCTGACAATTCTGACATCGATAATTCTGAACCCGATGTTAAAAAGCCGTAGATTTGAAGATTCGGAAATAGAAACTTGTGAAACTGAATCTCACTTGGGATGAAGACGAAGATTTCGAGGAAGATGATTCAGAATCCGATACGGAGGTGGAATATGACGAATCATCGGAAGAGGATGAGTCTAGTTCTGAACTGGAAGACAATGCCACTTTTCGAGACTGGTTGGAAGAGGCTAAAGTGGCTACTGAAGAGATGTGGTGTGAAAAATATGAAAAGTACGTCAACGGGGTATGAGTGAAGATCAAGCCAAGGAAAAAGCCAATAGGAAAACCCTTTGGGCAGTCAAGCGAATCTTTTTCAACAAATACAATGATTTTTTGTCAAGTTACCTACATCTGAAAGATAATGGGACTCATCAGGATATTGCGGAAGATCTCGAAGAAAAAGTAAATATATAAGGCATGGAAGTAAACAAAGCTCTGAACAGAGTAATGCCTAAACACCATACCAAATTTGACGGACTACTACTTCAACTAAATGAGGATGAAGAGAACGAGGATGAAGAGAACGAGGATGAAGAGAACGAGGAAGAGTGATAATGAAAGACCAGATGTTTCAGAAAGACTACTGTAATTTAAAAAAAAAACATCTATAATAGTGTTTTTTGGTAGGAATAAAAAAATCTATAAAATAACCACCTCTGTTAGTCTTACAGTAATCCTTTATGGTTATTTTACACTATTACGTTACATCAAGGGCAGTGACAACTTAATTTCGAAGAAAATTAGTGCCTCTGCATGGGTTCTAAACTTCTGGGTGACATTCTATTCATCTTTAAATAGACAGTGTATTGTGAACTACAGGCCTGGCATTCTAAAGCGGGCCGTTGTTTCATGTAAGTTAGACAACTGTATTATGAGCCCTAATATCCGACTTCATTTACGGTTTCGTTGACAGTACACGCAACGAAATTCCAAGTTCCCGAGCAGTTCATTGAAGCGGAAATATAATCCAAAACACTTCGTCCCATGTGCTCGGTATGAACGAGTGAGATGTGTAAATCTATCGTGTTTCATTTATTGCAAGGAGTGTAGACTCTTAATCCCTGTAAAATTCAGTGTGAGTTGACTTTCTTTTAATTCTGTTATATTCCTTATAATTCACTTGACTATCTATTGATTTCCCTAGTCCTATACATCCCTCATCATTTCCTCTCCCCAAAATCACCATATAACGTGTACAAAATTGACAAGCTAAGTCCAATAGATATTTGATTTACATTGTTTTTATATAGGGATTCTTGTTTAATGTGCATTTTTCTTGGGAATTATTAATACTTTGAGTTATAATAATTTTTGAGTTTTCTTTTATATAGTGTTATCATTCCCTTCACACAAAATAAATGGTACGGTCCACTATTTGTCCACCTTTAATTTTGTGTGCAGTTTGTGTGGAGGGAGTAGTGCGCAGTTGTGTGCAGTATTTTGTGTGCAGTATTTTGTGTGCAGTTTGTGTGGAGGGAGTAAGTATTTTGTGTGCAGTTTGTGTGGAGGGAGTAGTGCGCAGTTGTGTGCAGTATTTTGTGTGCAGTATTTTGTGTGCAGTTTGTGTGGAGGGAGTAAGTATTTTGTAGTCTGCAGTTGTGTGCAGTGGTAAAATGGTGGTTGGAAAAGAAAAAGAAAAAAAATTGAAAACAAAATTTCAATCATGAAAAATTTCAATCATGTGTGCAGCATTACGACCAACATTGTGGAGGAGTTTGTCTGCAGTTTGTCTGCAGTGATTTTGTGCAGTTTGTAATGGCAATCCTCCTCATCCCTCCTCAGTGCAATGGAGCAATGTGGAGGAGATTTGCACTTTGTGGAGGAGCGTGCACTTTGTGGTGGTGGAACTCCTATGGTAACACAATTTTTTTTTACTTGGCCGAAATGACGTCATAAAAAAATTAAAAAAATTAATAAATAAATATATAAAAAAAACAATTAAAAAAAAATTGAAGTTGGCCATCAAAAAAAGAAATTATGGTGCTCCACCACCACAAAGTGCACGCTCCTCCACAAAGTGCAAATCTCCTCCACATTGCTCCATTGCACTGAGGAGGGATGAGGAGGTTGCCATTACAAACTGCACAAAATCACTGCAGACAAACTGCAGACAAACTCCTCCACAATGTTGGTCGTAATGCTGCACACATACTACTCCTATTGCTGAGATAAGACCGAAACCGCTCCAGCATTGGACCACAAACGCCATATTTATGCAGTTTTTGCATAAGAATATAGTGACTCACACGGTCGAAGGCTTTAGACCAGTCTAAAAAGATTGCGTCAATACGCGAACGTTTCGGCAAAAAACCATGTTGACAATGTGAGATTATACCCCCTCTATACATGTGATTAACAAGTTGAGTAGAGACTATTCTTTCCAGGATTTTACCAACGACTGAACAAAGAGAGATTGGTCTATAGTTCAACATAACATGTGGATCACCAGTCTTAAACAAAGGGACAACATTAGCTGATTTCCAGTCTGTAGGGACAGATCCAGTTTCAAGAGATAAATTAAATAATCTGGTAAGAGGCTGGGCTTCTTCTTCTTTCGTATGATGATGAGCAGCTTAGAGTGCTAATAGCTGCATACATCGGTTTGATGACATTAGTTGAAACAGGGTGGACCACGTGAAGGTTGTCATCTCCCTAAACTATCAGCAGCTAATTTGAGAAGCATTGGTGATACATTATCTGGGCCTGCTGATTTATACATGTTAAGTTCTAAAAGAAGCTTTTTAACTTCAAGCGGGTTAGTCGAAAATCCATTAAAACGGAAATTACCGTCAATTCCATGGTCGCACAAAATATGTCCAGATTCATCCGAATTATTGGTGAAATTGCTCTGGAAGAAACTATTAAAATTATGAGCAATACAAATCGGGTCATCTGTAATGCCGTCTTCCGTCTCGAAACTGGTAATGGTACTTTGACGCCGTTGGCTACCAACAAATGACCAGAAACGCTTAGGATTGGAGGAACAATTCAAAGCCAGATCGTGAACGCAACTGCAATAGGACTGACGAGTAAGAAATTTAACATCATTCCGAAGTCTTTTGTAGTTGGCCCACATTCTAGGGTTATTAGAATTACGCCTAGCTGCTCTATAGGCCCTGTTTTTCTTTTTTGAACGAGCAACGATCTCAGCAGTGATCCATGGGTGTTTTTTTTCTACCGCTATGCTTGGCAATAGGAACGACATCTTTGATAGCAGCAAACAAAAGATCCTTGAAATTTTCCCAGACCTCATTGATGTTACCATCCGGTAAAAAACAAGTAGGCCTATCCCAAGGAACCATGCTAAGAGTGTTGCATAAAATATTAATGTCGGCTTTATTGTACTGGTAAAAAAACCGGTTCATAGTTTTATAATCATAAGAGGTGAGCATATTGAAAGATACACCGTTGTGATCACTAGTTCCCAAACCTGGATAAACTTCAACATTAGAAAATAAATCAGGTCTATTTGTGAACAACAAGTCAATTATTGAGCCCACTGGACTGGTAGAGCTCTCACGGGTGTAAAAATTCACCAATTGCTCCATGTTAAGAATGTCTGAAAGAGAGCTTAAACGTTGTGCTGAAGGTGACATTAAGGAGACATTAGATTGCTGGGAGTTAATGTTAAAATCACCCACTATAGTAATGGCCAGATATTGATGAGAAAAGGGCAAGATTTTTTCAAGCACCATTTGGTAATCATCAAAAAATGTAACCGAGGCACTAGGAGGTCTATATAAACAACCAAACAAGCTTTTACCATGTTTCGTACGAGTTTCCAGCCTGAGTAATTCTAGGTTATCGTGTTCAAAAATGATCTTTCGGACAGGAGATAAATAATTAGCTGCAATGATAAAGACACCACCACCATGCCTGTTACGATCATTACGAAAAATACTATAATCAGTGTCCGGGATCAGTTCTCCATCCAGGATGGTGTTGTCCAGCCAGGACTCTGTTACAAATATCAGATCATACCATAGAAATTATCTAAAAGAATGTCATGATTTATGTATGGTGTCAAAGGCTTTTGACAAATCTTTAAAAAAGGAGATTTTGTAATAATGCGAACAACCTTTTTCTGAAGAACAACAAGTTCAATTAAATTACTACAACAAATCAATACATACCAATAGCATATGCCACTATGTATTCAGGGTGATGTAACTTCACCCTGAAAATGCCCCGAAAATCTGTTTTATCGTGAAATAAATAGTTCGTGGCAATTTCATGACGACACAACACCGTGAAAACGCCATGAAATACTTTTGGGATTCCTTCGCCGTGAAAACCCCATGAACTTCTCGTGGCAGTTTTGGGGCAGCTTATTAATTCTCGAGAGCGCCGTGAAATCACCGTGAACATTATTGCCAATATAGCTGAGAGGAAGAGACACAGTGAAATTGCCGTGAAATTACGGTGAACTGTTAAAACGGCAAAACGGATTTTCAGGGTAAAGTTATTCATTGTCCTCAAAAGGTTTGATTACTTTGTTAGTTATTTGAATGAGTACCATAGATTGTTGTAGTGTCGTAGGCTATATAGCCCACCTGCAACACGATATAGTTGAAACTGGCCCAACTATAGTTGGACCAAAGCTGGGACGTAACATTATCATTGAAACATATCAGTCAATTAGTGAATAACAATACTAAAGTAGTGGATGGTCAGAGCGGGCCTCCAGCTCAGGGTGGAGCTTGCACTAAAATGCAGATCTTTCATTGGCCACTGATGAAACGACCGTTGTATGTAAGTTTAAAACGAAAAAAACACTACTTTAAACACGACGATATTCAAGGTTGAATGTTTTGAATATAACGGTTCAGAGCCAGATGTAGCAGTGGGAATGCGCTCCCGGTCCAAACACATCCGAGTGGGTGGTGCTTCGTCTTCCTGGAATAAAGGAAAGTGAGGATATGTTTTTTTTTTCTTCTTCTTTTTTCATGTTAATTTGTTTCACAACGCCCCCATATTAATTTTGATTGGCATGTGCGCGCAAGGAAAAACAGCACACTAGTAAACCATTGGTTTCGTTATTGTTTTGTTTATTTAGGATTGTATAAAAAGAGAAATGTATAGATTTAGAATTCACATCAACCTTGCGTCGCTAGCAGAGACGACGAATTGTTAAGGTGAGTGCTTTCAAAGATTTATTTTGAAATAGTATTTTTGACTAAATTCTTCATTTTTTAGTTCTACATAGGCTTACAGTTTTAATTTGTTAACTTTGAATTAAGGGACTCGCGTTATAATTTGCATGGGAAGGGGAATATTCCCGTCGTTTCGCTTTTCTACAGGCACGGAAGTTTTAACCAAGTTTTATTCGAGTTTTATTTATCAAATTTATTTTAGCGGTTTTTACAAGACATGTAGTTGAGATTTTTTCATGAGTGCGAGAACTTTGTCATGAATACGAATACTTTGTCATGAGTATAATTACGATTTCTTGTACATACATTTCATAAGCCAGATTCAAAATACAACATTTATGTACGAAACTGACTGAAAACAAGGCTATGGGTGTCAAAATTATTTCATGGGGCTACATTTATTTTTGTGTAACGACAGAATGCGCAAATACATGAGTAGTATGTGAACAGCATTATACCATGGATTGAGGTGGATTGAGGTGGAGGCGGAGGTGGGATTGAGGTGGGATTGAGATGGAATTTCCCACCTCCACATTTCCCACCTCTGCCTCCACCTCAATCCACCTCAATCCATGGTATAATGCTGTTCACATATTTTTATTTTATTTATGACGTCATTTCGGCCAAGTAAAAAAAAATTTGAAGTTGGCCATCAAAAAAAAAAATATGGTGCTCCCACCACCACATTGCTCAATCCCACCTCAGTTTGTCTGCAGTTTGTCTGCAGTGATTTTGTGCAGTTTGTAATGGCTCCACCTCCGCTCCTCCTGCTCCACCACAATCCATAGTGTGATGCGCCTCACAACGTACGAAGACAGACAAAAGAACGACTGTACATGAAGCTATTCAAGTATGATTTGTTAAATTTAATTTTAACATCAACAGCAATCTTTGACATCAATATATTTACAGATGGGTTTTATATTGGTTTTAAATTGGAAAACATTTGATAAACTGAAAACATTAATTATTATTATTATTATTATTATTATTATTATTATTATTATTGTTATTTTAAATTCTAACAAATTCGGGGCCTTTAGAACATTGAGTCTTTACTCATTGAGTCTTTACTCATTCAGTCTTTACTCATTGAGTCTTTACTCATTCAGTCTTTACTCATTGAATCTTTACTCATTGAGTCTTTACTCATTGAATCTCAGTTTGTCTGCAGTTTGTCTGCAGTGATTTTGTGCAGTTTGTAATGGCTCCACCTCCGCTCCTCCCCTCCACACAAACTGCACACAAAATACTTACTCCCTCGTGAGACACGTCTGAGCGCGCGCGTGGAGACCAAACTGCACACAAAATACTTACTCCCTCCACACAAACTGCACACAAAATACTTACTCCCTCCACACAAACTGCACACAAAATACTTACTCCCTCCACACAAACTGCACACAAAATACTTACTCCCTCCACACAAAATACTGCACACTACTCCCTCCACACAAACTGCACACAAAATACTTACTCCCTCCACACAAAATACTGCACACTACTCCCTCCACACAAACTGCACACAAAATACTTACTCCCTCCACACAAAAATACTGCACACTACTTCCTTAACACCAACAGTACCCTTTTACATCAATATATTTACAGATGAGTTTAATTGGTTTTAATTGGAAAACATTTGATAAACTGAAAACATTATTATTATTATTATTATTATTATTATTATTATTAATATGGTTATTTTAAATTCTAACAAATTCGGGGCCTTTAGAACATTGAGTCTTTACTCATTGAGTCTTTACTCATTGAGTCTTTACTCATTCAGTCTTTACTCGTTGAATCGTTACTCATTCAGTCTTTACTCATTCAGTCTTTACTCATTGAATCTTTACTCATTCAGTCTTTACTCATTGAGTCTTTACTCATTGAGTCTTTACTCATTGAGTCTTTACTCATTGAGTCTTTACTCATTGAGTCTTTACTCATTGAGTCTTTACTCATTGAGTCTTTACTCATTGAGTCTTTACTCATTGAGTCTTTACTCATTGAATCTTTACTCTTTGAGTCTTTACTCATTGAATCTTTACTCATTGAGTCTTTACTCATTGAGTCTCTTTACTCATTGAATCTTTACTCATTGAGTCTCTTTACTCATTGAGTCTTTACTCATTGAGTCTTTACTCATTGAGTCTTTACTATTGAGTCTTCACTCATTGAGTCTTTACTCATTGAGTCTTTACTCATTGAGTCTTTACTCATTGAGTCACTCATTGAGGCTTTACCATTGAGTCTTTACTCATTGAATCTTTACTCATTGAGTCTCTTTACCACTGAATCTTTACTCATTGAATCTTTACTCATTGAGTCTTTACTCATTGAGTCTTCGAGTCTTTACTCATTGAGTCTTTACTCATTGAGTATCACTCATTGAGTCTTTACTCATTGAGTCTTTACTCATTGAATCTTTACTCATTGAGTCTCTTTACTCATTGAATCTTTACTCATTGAGTCTCTTTACTCATTGAGTCTTTACTCATTGAGTCGGGAGAGGAAATGATGAGGGATGTATAGGACTAGGGAAATCAATAGATAGTCAAGTGAATTATAAGGAATATAACAGAATTAAAAGAAAGTCAACTCACACTGAATTTTACAGGGATTAAGAGTCTACACTCCTTGCAATAAATATAACACGATAGATTTACACATCTCACTCGTTCATACCGAGCACATGGGACAAAGTGTTTTGGATTATATTTCCGCTTCAATGAACTGCTCAGGAACTTGGAATTTCGTTGCGTGTACTGTCAACGAAACCGTAAATGAAGTCGAATATTAGGGCTCATAATACAGTTGTCTAACTTTACATGAAACAACGCCCGCTTTTAGAATGTCAGGCCTGTAGTTCACAATACACTGTCTATTTAAAGATGAATAGAAAGTCACCCAGAAGTTTAGAACCCATGCAGAGGCACACATTTTCTTCGAAATTAAGTTGTCACTGCCCTTGATGTAACGTAATAGTGTAAAATAAACCATAAAGGATTACTGTAAGACCAACAGAGGTGGTTATTTTATAGATTTTTATTCCTACCAAAAACACTATTATAGATGTTTTTTTAAATTACAGTAGTCTTTCTGAAACATCTGGTCTTTTCATTATCACTCTTCCTCGTTCTCTTCATCCTCGTTCTCTTCATCCTCTCTTCATCCTCGTTCTCTTCATCCTCATTTAGTTGAAGTAGTAGTCCGTCAAATTTGGTATGGTGTTTAGGCATTACCTGTTCAGAGCTTTGTTTACTTCCATGCCTTTATTTACTTTTTCTTCGAGATCTTCCGCAATATCCTGATGAGTCCCATTATCTTTCAGATGTAGGTAACTTGACAAAAATCCTGTTGTTGAAAAAGATTCGCTTGACTGCCCAAAGGGTTTTCCTATTGGCTTTTTCTCCTTGGCTTGGTCTTCACTCATACCCCCGTTGACGTACTTTTCATATTTTTCACACCACATCTCTTCAGTAGCCACTTTAGCCTCTTCCAACCAGTCTCGAAAAGTGGTATTGTCTTCCAGTTCAGAACTAGACTCATCCTCTTCCGATGATTCGTCATATTCCACCTCCGTATCGGATTCTGGAATCATCTTCCTCGAAATCTTCGTCTTCATCCTGCGTAGATTCAGTTTCACAAGTTTCTATTTCGAATCTTCAAATCTCACGCTTTTAACATCGGGTTTAGAATTATCGATGTCAGAATTGTCAGATTGGATAGCTTTAATTTCAGAATCATCGTCAACTTCATCCATTTTAGATTTCTCTTCATTATGTACATGTTCTGCATGCCTCCGTAGGTTATATCTCCGTCCAAAGCTTTTGCCGCACTGGTGACAAGCATGGGGTTTGACAGCAGAAATAACATTCATGTTGAATCTCTGATGCTTAATCTCCGATTGACAAGAAACGGAAGAAATAGTTATATATAGGCCTATAACTACTCATTTCGGAATGAGTAAAGACTGAATGAGTAAAGATTCAATGAGTAAAGACTGAATGAGTAAAGACTGAATGAGTAAAGACTCAATGAGTAAAGATTCAATGAGTAAAGACTCAATAAGTAAAGATTCAATGAGTAAAGATTCAATGAGTAAAGAGACTCAATGAGTAAAGATTCAATGAGTAAAGAGACTCAATGAGTAAAGATTCAATGAGTAAAGACTCAATGAGTAAAGACTCAATGAGTAAAGACTCAATGAGTAAAGACTCAATGAGTAAAGACTCAATGAGTAAAGACTCAATGAGTAAAGAGACTCAATGAGTAAATATTCAATGAGTAAAGAGACTCAATGAGTAAAGATTCAATGAGTAAAGACTCAATGAGTAAAGACTGAATGAGTAAAGACTGAATGAGTAAAGACTCAATGAGTAAAGATTCAATGAGTAAAGACTCAATAAGTAAAGATTCAATGAGTAAAGATTCAATGAGTAAAGAGACTCAATGAGTAAAGATTCAATGAGTAAAGAGACTCAATGAGTAAAGATTCAATGAGTAAAGACTCAATGAGTAAAGACTCAATGAGTAAAGACTCAATGAGTAAAGACTCAATGAGTAAAGAGACTCAATGAGTAAATATTCAATGAGTAAAGAGACTCAATGAGTAAAGATTCAATGAGTAAAGACTCAATGAGTAAAGACTCAATGAGTAAAGATTCAATGAGTAAAGACTCAATGAGTAAAGACTCAATGAGTAAAGACTCAATGAGTAAAGTAAAGGCCCCGAATTTGTTAGAATTTAAAATAACAATAATAATAATAATAATAATAATAATAATAATAATAATAATTAATGTTTTCAATTTATCAAATGTTTTCCAATTTAAAACCAATATAAAACCACCAAATATATATTGATGTCAAAGATTGCTGTTGATGTTAAAATTAAATTTAACAAATCATACTTGAATAGCTTCATGTACAGTCGTTCTTTTGTCTGTTCGTACGTTGTGAGGCGCATCACACTATGGATTTGTGGTGGGAGCAGGAGGAGGATGGAGGTGGAGCCATTACAAACTGCACAAAATCACTGCAGACAAACTGCAGACAAACTGAGGTGGATTGAGCAATGTGGAGAGTAAGTTAATTATTTTTTTTTTTGATGGCCAACTTCAATTTTTTTTTTTTTTTTTACTTGGCCGAAATGACGTCATAAATAAAAAAAAATAAAATAAATAAAATTAAAAAAATTAAAAAAATTGAAGTTGGCCATTAAAAAAAAATTATGGTGCTCCAGGGACATTGTGCATCACACTTATCCTCTTGCCAATAGACAAAGCTACTATTAAAAACACAGACATACACTGCAGTATTTTGTGTGGAGGGAGTAAGTATTTTGTGTGCAGTTTGGTCTCCACGCGCGCGCCCAGACGTGTCTCACGCGCGCGCGCCCAGACGTGTCTCAACTCATTTGTCTTAGGAATAGTATAACAGGATTGAGGTGGATTGAGGTGGGGGCGGAGGTGGGAAATGTGGAGGTGGGAAATTCCATCTCAATCCCACCTCAATCCCACCTTCGCCTCCACCTCAATCCACCTCAATCCATGGTATAATGCTGTTCACATACTACTTACATGCAGAGGTTTATCATGTTGGGACCTATAATCAGGGACAAAATTTGTTGGGACACCCCTCTTAATCTCCCCCCAAACAATGTTGTCTTGCACACTGGTACTGTCTGGTGTGCCTCAGTATCCGTTTCCCCGTGTACATTTTACCAAATAAAAGTTAAATACACAACCCTTACAAAAATCCAATACAGTTTTACTTCAGTTTAATGCAGTATTAATGCAGTAAAACTGTACTATTTGTGAAGTTTTACTTCATTTTACTTCTAAGTACTCCAATATAATTATTATATTTATACTAGTATTTACAGTAGTAAATATTATAGTAAAAGTATACTGTTTTTGAACATTTTGCCTGTTTTACTGCAGTAAAACTGTAGTAATAATTCTACTAAAATACCACATATCTACTGTAAAATCTACTGTAAAAGGGCCAACGTTTTCTCGAATTAATATGTCGTTCCCTCGAAATAACATTTCGTTCCCTCGAATTCAATTCGTTCCCTCGAAATATTACTTCGTTCACTCGAAATAACATTTCGTTCCCTCGAAATAACATTTCGTTCCCTCGAAATAACATTTCGTTCCCTCGAAATAACATTTCGTGGGAATGAAATAAATTATTTCGAGGGAACGAAATAAATAATTTCGTTCCCTCTATATCATTTCGTTCCCTCGAAATAATATTTCGTTCCCTCGAAATAATATTTCGTTCACTCGAAATAATTGAGCTGTACGGAACTCTTGATATGCCATTTAATTCTATTGAATATGAAAACTATTTCCGAGGTTGCCGTAGCACTGAGAGCCCCTTAAGGGACAGATGGAAAGAGAGGACTGGTTTTTCCTTTGTTAAAGAAGCATAATCTTGACCCAGTTTTAGAAAATTACCGACCAATCACCAACTTGCAGTTTTGTGTAAACTTACTGAGAGTGCAGTGTGCTCAAAAGCCTCAAATTAATAATCATATGGCTAGGCATTCATTATTTACAGGGAACGGAGGAACTTTGCTGTTAAGCTTATGGACAGAGCTAGACAGGACTTTTATACTACACTTATTAATGATAATTGTTTTGACCCTCGGAAGTTGTTCAAGGTCACGAGAAAATTACTTAAAAAAACTACTGTCACTCCCTTACCACCGTTCACAGATAAATTGACATTTGCTAATGAGTTGGGTCAGTTCTTTATTGGGAAAATTGATCATATTCACGCTAAGCTTGACAGGCAACGGCTGAGCTATGGACCTATGGAGTATTTATCTGACGTCAGTGCATCTCGGTGCACCATGTACTGTTTTTCACCGCTTATTGAATTGGATGTGATGAATCTTATTAAACAATCTGCGCATAAGTCTTGCCCTCTGGACCCCATGCCGACACCTGTTGTGGTTGATTGCATTGAGGTCTTGCTTCCGACTATTACTAGGATCATCAATGCATCACTAACCTCCGGTACCTTCCCAGAAGATTGGAAAGAGTCATTGGTAACACCTCTGTTGAAAAAACAAAACCTTGACCATGTGCTTGATAATTACCGCCCAGTCAGTAATCTTTCATTTGTGTCAAAACTGATTGAGAGAGCTGTTTTTAATCAGGTTCACGAGTATTTAACTGGTAATAATCTGTATCCACCACTTCAGTCTGCCTACCGGAAGAATCATAGTACCGAAACAGCACTTCTTAAAGTATACAATGACATTATTATGAAAATGAACAGCCGGCATGTCGTCCTTCTTACTTTATTGGACCTCAGTGCAGCGTTTGATACGGTTAACCACAACATTCTTTTAAATCGTCTTAAATCTAAATTTGGGATATGTGGACTTGCAATGGATTGGTTTGCATCGTATTTAACTGGCAGGAGTCAGCGTATACTGATACAGGGATCCAAGTCAGATAAGTTTGATCTTACCTGTGGCGTACCACAAGGTTCATGTCTCGGACCCCTGCTGTTTGTCATGTACTCCTCAAGGTTATTTGATATTGTTGAAACCCACTTACCTGATGTTCATTGTTATGCAGACGATACACAATTGTACATATCATTTAAACCGGTTAGTTTGGCTAATCAACAGGTTGCCATCTTGGCGATGGAGAATTGCATCAAAGATATCAGAGAGTGGATGTTACATAATAGACTTATGTTGAATGATAGTAAGACTGAGTTTATTATTCTGGGTTCCAAACAACAATTGTCTAAGATCAATATTTCTCATATTACAGTGGGGGTACTAATATCACGCCTGTCTTAAATGTTAGAAATCTGGGCTTCTGGTTTGACTCCAATTTGCCTATGAATTCTCATATCACTAAAGTCTGTTCTACCAGTTTTTACCATCTCCATAATATAAAGCGTATTAGTAAATATTTATCGCATAATTTTCTTATCATTTTAATTCATGCGTTCATCACCAGTCGTCTAGATTATTGTAATAGTTTATTTTATGGTCTGCCACTTGTTCAATTAGCAAAGTTACAAAGGATACAGAATGCTGCTGCCAGGGTAGTTGTAAACACACATAGATTTTGTCATATTACCCCCATTCTTAAGGATCTGCATTGGTTGCCTATTAAATTTCGAATTCATTTTAAAATTGTATTGCTTGTTTTTAAATGTATTAACTGTCTAGCACCTGACTATGTCTGTGACCTTTTTACCGTCAAAAGACGGCACAGATATAGCCTTAGGTCAACAGGCGAAATGTTACTGGAGTACCCGAGGGGTAGAATGCTGCACACTTTTGGCGATAGAGCATTTGCTTCGGCTGCCCCAAAGTTGTGGAATGCACTACCTTCATCTGTTAGGGGGGGCTCATTCACTGGGGTCCTTTAAGGAGAAATTAAAACCTTACTTGTTTAAAGAAGCCTACAGTATGTAAATACTTATTCTTTATTCTTAATTTTAATTTAATTTAATTGTGTATTCTTGTCTTGTCTCCCCTGCTGGATTTGTATAGTATATTATGGTTTTTAAAAATGGAATTTTTAGAATGGAATTTTTAAAAATGGAATTTTCCCCTCCCCCTTTAGGGGTGAGGGTGTCTGACTGTAATTGTGTGTATTTTTATGCTGAATTTGTATAGACTTTTAGATTCATATTGTATGATTTTTAGGCTTTATTGTATATGTATTATTGAGTCTTGATGTAATTGCGCCCTCGAACATCTTCGGATGGAGAAGGCGCACTATAAATGTAATAAATTATTATTATTATTATTATTATTATTATTATTATTATTATTATTATTATTATTATTATTATTATTATTATTATTATTATTATTATTATTATTATTATTATTATTATTATTATTATTATTATTATTATTATTATTATTATTATTATTACTATTATTATTATTACTATTATTATTATTATTAATATTATTATTATTATTATTATTATTATTATTATTATTATTATTATTATTATTATTATTATTATTATTATTATTATTATTATTATTATTATTATTATTATTATATAGGAAACATCACAGTACAGAGACGGCCCTTTTGAAGGTAAAGAATGACATACTTTTGAAGATAATTCTCAGCATGTAACATTACTTGTTTTATTAGATCTTAGTGCCGCCTTTGATACCATTGATCATAAAATTTTGCTGGAACGCCTTCAGTCAAAGCTTGGGATATCTGGCTTGGCGCTCGATTGGTTTGCATCTTACTTGTCTTCCAGAAGCCAGCGGGTGTCTATAGATGGGACCTTGTCAGATAGTTTCAGGCTTAACTGTGGTGTTCCCCAAGGATCATGTCTGGGTCCACTGCTTTTCACTATCTATGCTTCTAGGTTGTTTGATATTATTGAGTGCCATCTGCCAAATTCCCATTGTTATGCAGATGACACACAGTTGTACATAAGCTTTAAACCTGACGATACAAACAGTCAGTTGGAAGCCGTAGCGGCAATGGAGAGATGTATTCAAGACATCAGGCAATGGATGATTCATGATAGGCTTATGATCAATGATAATAAAAGTGAATTTCTTGTCATTGGTACCAGACAACAGCTACAAAAAATTAACATTCCCAGCCTCACTGTGGGGACATCTGATATTCTTCCCAATTCATGTGTTAGGAATTTGGGATCATGGTTCGACTCACAGTTGACTATGAATAATTTTACTAAGGCTTGTTCGGCTGCTTTTTTTCATCTGCATAACATTAGAAGTATTAGTAAATTTTTATCTCGTGAGTCTCTATTGACTTTAATCCATGCTTTTGTTACCAGTCGAATGGATTATTGTAACAGCTTATTGTACGGTCTACCGAAAAGTCAATTAGCCAAACTACAACGAGTCCAGAATGCTGCGGCCAGACTTGTGTTCAACACACCTAGGTTTCAGCATATAACACCAATTCTTCGCGAATTACATTGGTTACCTGTTTCGTTTAGGATTAATTTTAAAATAATTTTGTTAACTTTCAAGGCACTCCATGGTTTATCTCCAGTGTACATACAAAATCTCATTAGTATCAACAAAGGTTCCCGTTATATTCTCAGGTCAAGTAGTAATGGTCTTGTTTTAGAGTACCCTAAGGGCAAGATGCTTGCTACGCTGGGTGCTAGAGCATTTTCATCGGCAGCCCCAGTGCTCTGGAATACACTTCCGCGACACATTCGCAATGAACAGACACTTGATTCTTTTAAACGTAAGATTAAAACATACCTTTTTAATGAAGCCTTTTTAAATTAATTTTTTTTCTCCTTTCCTTAATTGTACTTTTGATGAGAACCAAGCCAGTTAGGCTATATTCCTTTAATTAGTATAGGTAGGTTAAAGGCGTCTGTCTCCGGGAAAGATCGAGACATCATCACCGATGCCAGTGGGGGTACATTGACATAGATCCTCCTCTGGCGGGACAGACGCAACCCCATACTGAGGTTTGGGAGCTGGCTTGGCAACCTCATCTGTTCTGATTTAATTTTTTTTTTTTAATGTGATACCGGTATGTCATTAATTTCTTGTTTGTATTCATATTTGTTTATTTAATGGCGTGTTTATTTTTGTTATGCGCTTTTGATAATTTTTAATGGAAACAGCGCAATAGAACAATTTTTATTTATTATTTTCATTATTATTATGGAAACAAATAAATTAAATAATATTATTTTATTTATTTGTTTCCATCTGTCCCTTAAGGGGCTCTCAGTGCTACGGCGACCTCGGAAATAATTGTCATATCCCAATAAATTAAATGGCATATCAAGGATTCCGTACAGCTCAATTATTTCGAGGTAACGAAATATTATTTCGAGGGAACGAAATGATTTCGTGGGAACGAAATATTATTTCGAGGGAACGAAATAATTTATTTCGTTCCCTCGAAATAATTTATTTCATTCTCACGAAATGTTATTTCGAGGGAAATATTAATTCGAGGGAACGAAATACATTTCCCCCTTTTTTTTTTTACCTTCCCGATTTTTTTTTTACCTGTCCCCTTAGGGGCTCCGTAATACGGAGCCCCTAAGGGGACAGGTAAAAAAAAAATCGGGAAGGTAAAAAAAAAAGTGGGAAATGTATTTCGTTCCCTCGAAATAACATTTCGTTCCCTCGAAATAACATTTCGTTCCCTCGAATTCATTTCGTTCCCTCGAAATATTATTTCGTTCCCTCGAAATCATTTCGTTCCCTCGAAATAACATTTCGTTCCCTCGAAATAACATTTCGTTCCCTCGAAATAACATTTCGTTCCCTCGAAATAACATTTCGTGGGAATGAAATAAATTATTTCGAGGGAACGAATAAATTATTTCGTTCCCACGAAATGATTTCGTTCCCTCGAAATAAAATATGTCATTCCCACGAAATGTTATTTCGAGGGAACGAAATGTTATTTCGAGGGAACGAAATGATTTCGAGGGAACGAAATAATATTTCAAGGGAATGAAATAATATTTCGAGGGAACGAAATAATATTTCGAGAGAACGAAATTAATTCGAGGGAACGAAATGTTATTTCGAGGGAACGAAATACATTTCCTTTTTTTTTACCTGTCCTATTTTTTCTTTACCTGTCCCCTTAGGGGCTCCGTACGTTACCGCAATGATTTTGAAGCTGACCGACGACCAGAAACCGGAGACTTTTTTGGGCCTAATCGTTTGTGGCTGAGTCTCTTCACTCTCCTCTCGGCCGTGTCGCACCGGGAGCCCAGGTGCCAACTCAACCGACGCGGTTGCACCTCCCTCCCATGTAGGCCTGCACTATAAAGCCATATACATACACACTATGTTGGATTGTTCGTGCAATAAAACATTGAGATAGGAATTAATGTGCATAATTATTTATTAGGTGTTCGGGTATGTACCCGAAACACCTATTGTTTTTTTCCTTTTTTTCTTCTTCTTCTTCTTCTTCTTCTTCTTCTTCTTCTTCTTCTTCTTCTTCTTCTTCTTCTTCTTCTTCTTCTTCTTCTTCTTCTTCTTCTTCTTCTTCTTCTTCTTCTTCTTCTTCTTCTTCTTCTTCTTCTTCTTCTTCTTCTTCTTCTTCTTCTTCTTCTTCTTCTTCTTCTTCTTCTTCTTCTTCTTCTTCTTCTTCTTCTTCTTCTTCTTCTTCAAAGCTTCTTCTTCTTCTTCTTCTTCTTCAAAGCTTCTTCTTCTTCTTCTTCTTCTTCTTCAAAGCTTCTTCTTCTTCTTCTTCTTCTTCAAAGCTTCTTCTTCTTCTTCTTCTTCTTCTTCTTCTTCTTCTTCTTCTTCTTCTTCTTCTTCTTCAAAGCTTCTTCTTCTTCAAAGCTTCTTCTTCAAAGCTTCTTCTTCTTCTTCTTCTTCTTCTTCTTCTTCTTCTTCTTCTTCAAAGCTTCTTCTTCAAAGCTTCTTCAAAGCTTCTTCTTCAAAGCTTCTTCTTCTTCTTCTTCTTCAAAGCTTCTTCTTCTTCTTCTTCTTCTTCAAAGCTTCTTCTTCTTCTTCTTCTTCTTCTTCTTCAAAGCTTCTTCTTCTTCTTCTTCTTCTTCTTCTTCAAAGCTTCTTCTTCTTCTTCTTCAAATCTTCTTCTTCTTCTTCAAAGCTTCTTCTTCAAAGCTTCTTCTTCTTCTTCTTCTTCTTCTTCTTCTTCTTCTTCTTCTTCTTCAAAGCTTCTTCTTCAAAGCTTCTTCTTCTTCTTCTTCTTCAAAGCTTCTTCTTCTTCTTCTTCTTCTTCAAAGATTCTTCTTCTTCTTCTTCAAATCTTCTTCTTCTTCTTCTTCTTCTTCTTCTTCAAAGCTTCTTCTTCTTCTTCTTCTTCAAAGCTTCTTCTTCTTCTTCTTCAAAGCTTCTTCTTCTTCTTCTTCTTCAAAGCTTCTTCTTCTTCTTCAAAGCTTCTTCAAAGCTTCTTCTTCTTCTTCAAAGCTTCTTCTTCAAAGCTTCAAAGCTTCTTTGGTTTTAAGTTTAAGTCATTCCGTTTCGACATCAATTGAAATAAATGAAAAATAAATGCATTTATATGTTACCAAAAGTTTGAACGCATAGTGCCTGTGATTGAGATCGGAAGTTATCGTTGAAGAAGAATGTATATACTTATAGAACTTCGTATATGATATGTAGTGATCTCATTGTAAAACATCTTCAAAATTTAATGACATTGAAATGGTTATTAATATACATGCCGAGTTAAAATATCATGACATTATCTTGATGGAAGTTGTGAGTCCATCATCTCACCGGATCTTTTAGTTGTAATAATATACTGTATGTATACATATGGTAAATTACTACTCTTGCAGACGTTTTGTGAATGTGTTCACGTCGCACTGCACCTGCACATTTTGCAATGAGAAAAGACAAGACGTGTAAGAGTTTGTGGACAGGAAATATTGCCCAAAGTGGTATTGTGTAATTGCCAACTGGGGTGGGGGTTGACGTAGCAATTCCAACCGATATTAGGACAGTGCAACTTTAATATATTTTCAACCATATTACTTTTTGTGTGTGGTAGACATATTCAATTTCCTCAGCTGTTGATTGTTATAATTAGTATAGCTCTAATCGGTGCTATAAATTACCGTTCCCATTACCCTAACTTTGTTTAACAAATATATGTTTGTTACAGTTTTAAACCATTATACCTCGACAATGGTAAGTCCGATTTGCACCAAATTATTTTTTATTATTCGCATCTTGCTGATCTCTCAAATGACACTAAGTTCAGTTGGCTATTCAGTTAATATTGGCCTGAAACAACTATTCATGTTGCACGCAGGCGATCGGCGTTAGAAGACTATGGTCCAAACTTCTCGGTGCTTGAACAAAGACTAAGCTAAACAAAGAAAGATGTGCCTGACAGGACTGATGATATGTCCCCATCCCAAGAGTGGAGATTATCAGCTCATAATGGTATTCAATAGAGATGAGTTCTACAGCAAGCCCACTAAAGCAGCTGGCTGGGATAAAGACGGCTACGTCATCAGCGGTAAGATCAAAACTACGGAGCATGGGAACTGTCCTGCACAAATAATTATCGTTTTATCTCGTTTAAAAAACATTGTCTCGTTATCACGTGATAGAGTTTAGTTGATCCTGTGAATGTCAGATAACATTCATTGTGGTTTAAAGAAATACTATTTCGTTTCCATGAAATAATTATCTCCTTATACGAAGAGATCATTATCTTGTTGTTGTGAGATTTTGTTCTCATGAGATATTTAGTTCCCAAGAAAATCTAAATGCAGAAACAAAATCTTTAGAATTGTTTTACTTATGATACCATCCGTTTATAATTTTTTTTAACACGTCATGTTTTCATTATTCATTGTACGAAAACAAATGGCAAATTATGATGAAATGAATGCGTAGGAATTAAAATATTGGTATGCTCAGCTCATAGTTTGTGTATTTGGTTCTGTACAGGTCAAGATATGGTTATTGGAAGAGAGGGTGGAACATGGCTTGGTTGTAGTCGTCGGGGACGTTTAGCCATGCTTCTTAACATTATACAAACTGATAATAGAAAGACCCATATGAAAGGAAGAGGTGAGTGTATTTGGCGATATGCTTGAGAATAATATGAACCTATGTAATACCAGCAGTCTATTACCTACAATGTATAGGTAATAGACTTCTAGGTAATATGAACCTATGTAATACCAAAATACCTACATGGAGGTAATAGACGTACCAATTTCCGAACCAACGAGCGAAGACTGATCACGGTGTGCTCATTGTCATGCCTTACGCGTGTTTTTCAAAATCGTGTGACAAGTCGCGTGTGGGACTGTAAATGGTCGCACTCATTTGATGGTATAGACAACGAAATAAAGAACAATAATACCAAACAAACCAAATGAAGATTTATAAATATCAAAACAAAATAATACCAAACAAACCAAATGAAGAATTATAAATATCAAAACAAAATAATACCAAACAAACCAAATGAAGATTTATAATTATCAAAACAAAATTATAAGTTCTGCAAAATATTCTACTCTAGCCGGCCAATCGTCATCGGGCAAGCTCGGTGGTCGAGAGGTTTTAAAAGCCCTGTCCGCACTGGACTTTTTTTGGTAAAACTTACCGAGACGATGGGTACTTTTCCCATTTTAAGTCCAGTGCGGGCAGCCTGGGACATTTTCCTCTCAGTTACTTTTCCTGAGTCCAGCGGTTACTTCTACTGGCCAACTGCTACCCAGGAAAACTGACCAGGTAACTTTTCCCTAGACGATAAGTCCAGTGCGGACAGTGCAAGTCGGTAAAAGCGGCTCAGGAAAGCGTACATCCGGCCCGAGCGCAAGGTCGTGCTACACAGGGACACCACGCTCGACGAAAGAAAGCACGACAACGGATGTGTCGGCTAAAAATAGTTGTCAACGTCAACGTAGAAAGGTCACGCAAAGCGCCCTCATGAGTCATTATACTGACAGCTCGGTTACTTCTACCACGGTCTCGGTAAAATTTTCCCGTGTCGAAAGTCCAAGTGCGGACAGAGGTCACATTTGACCATTTTTCATTTTACCATCGTCTCGGTAAAACCTTCCCCCCAAAAAAGTCCAGTGCGAACACGGCTTAAAATTTGCGCCCGCAGCGTTTATTCCCTCACTGCTATGGGCACAAATTTGCGCCCGATACCACTTTTTGGCGAAAACCCCATGAAATTTGAAAATGTGTATTTTCTAAATTATGCATCCAAATTCAAATCTGTTTGCACTACCTGGTTGGAAATATTGTACTCTACAATTGTCTTATTTTGCAATTTGCAATAAAACAACTCCTTCACACTCAAAAACGCGTTTGAGTTCAAGCATGCATATTTTTTAAGATTGTGCAAAAAGAATCCAGCGGGCAGGAAATAGTGTGTGTATGGATTGGTAGCGTGCAAAGGGTTAAGACGTCTGCACTAGTAAGTCTGCACGAGTAAGTGCAGGTTTGAATCCCGCCCGAGTCGCATGTGAAGTTTTTTCACAGACACTCGGAAAGCACCGAGTATGCAGTGCTATACCATACATCGGTGTATGGCAAATTATATCAATTAAAACATTTTACTGTTAACTTTGATGAAGGGTAAACCGAAGTAGTATGGATCATTCAGGGAAGATGGATCCCTTTGTATGTTTTGCCGAATTGCATTCTCTACATCCGATAACAGAGGTTGCATTAACAATAACGCAACAGGACAACACGTACTAACAACTACCTACTAGGATCCGTATTCCCTCAGTTTACCCTTTTTGTTTCTTGTCTCGAGCCGAGTTATCGACTCGAGTTACAACTCTTTGATTGGCTGGCTATAAATCCCTATGTTAACAATATCACGATTTATTTCATCTTGCGTCCCTGATTTTAATGTTGTGTACAATCTTTCTAGGATTCCTTGTAGCAGATTTTCTGCACGGTAGCACGGATGGACAGTGTTATGCCAAAATCGTATTAGAGGAAAGTGATTTATACGAGGGCTTCAATCTCATAACTATTGAATTTGGGTAAGGTAGCTAGTCTACATGATATATGTATGCATCGTTCATAAGGCTCGTAGGTTGTTATTAAGGAGAGGGCGTCGTTTGAACGTTACAACTTTTAACAAGAAACGTGGAAGTGGAGACATCAGGCAATTTTTCGCTGTTTTATGTCAAAAAGGTTTGGCCTACATAATAAAAGAATTCACAACCACTGAGCTGTCTGCAATAGTAATGTTGGAAGGAAGAATGTTCTCATTACCTCATTCCGTACACATTCCTTTTATGCTTTTAGAAAATATCATTATAGATACTTGTACTTGCAGTATAATGATAATTATGTAATTCATTATTTTCAGGACCAATGGAGGTGTTAGTGCATTCTACTGCGCTAATGACGTCAGAGAAGGAACCAACATAGGTCCATTTAAGATTAAACCAGGTAAGCTACCGGTTTCACATCTTATATGTATAGCCTTGTCTTTTCAAATTCTGATAGGATGGTTTACAAAGGCACAATTATGTACCTATCTTACTTGTCCTATACAAATACCGAATGCCTCAGAATGAAAATACATGGGACAATAATAACAAGGTAGGGGCCGATACATTTCATCTAGTGATTTATTTCATGAGGCGAAACCTAGATTTAGGCCTATAAGTAGCCTTGACCAAGGCACCTCGGACATAGAAATCTAATTTAAAAAGGTTCTTCAATAATTAATTCACCGAGTCAGTCGAGTAGCATGGTAGTCAAGTCGTTAGAACGCTCGCCTTGCAAATAGAAGGTACCGAGTTCAAGACTAGGTTTTCAATATTTTCATTTAAACAAATTGTAGGGGATCTATAGGCCCTACATTTTTAATTTTAACTACAAAATTAATTAAGTACTTACTGTATTGTTTTCTTTCCAGGTGTACACGCTTTTTCTAACCACACCGTCAACACATCTTGGCAAAAGACAGATTACATACAACAGGAAATGGAACAAATTGTTGAGAGAGCGCGCTACATTTCTAAAAACAAACTTATTGAGGAGCTACTAACAATGATGCAACTTAATCAACCGTAAGCGGCACTTTTACTTGCTCGAGAAGAGGTTCAAATTAATGGATATTTGACTAAATACATGTATTTTGTTTTAACCCTCCCATTTGCCTGAATGACAAAACAGATTTAAGTAAAGACCTATTCAAATACATTCATAACCTTTCGACACTGCATTCATTTCTTGTCAAAGTACGGTGGTATTATCGGCTCTGTTCAAGACATGTTGAGGGCGCCCTTCACCATGGCTTTTACAACATGTCTGGTATTGATTCCATTTACATTCTAGTGTATAAGGTTACCAGTGAAGAAATTAATGTAGTACTTCTAACGTATAAGGACTACGTATACACCCATAAATATATTATTTCAGGCAATAAAAAACAAACAATCACATTATAATAAGAAAACCAAACAATTGAAAACAGAGCCCAGGATTGCCCAAAAGCGAACCAAAATAGTTACAAACCTATTATGCTAGTATAGTTACTTAACCTCTGCTAATACAGTTCCCCACTCACCTCTATATGCTAGTAGTAACCTAACCTCTATGCTTGTACGTTACACAACCTATGCTATAGTAGGCCTATGCTGGTATTTACCTGACCTCTTTAGGATAAATAGTTACCTATCAGTCGGTACGGTAATCCGCAGGTCGCAGGTTCAAATCCCGTTCTAGTAAAATTTACAATGAACATTTAGGCCTAATGTTCATTGTTCACTCCAAGAATTAATTGTTTTGAAACAAAATAATCATCAAATCATCAAATTTCTAGTTTCTTAATTGGTAGGAGTAAGACTTGGTGATGGCCGGCTACATTATTTTTGTTCAACAGGTTACAATCAAATGAAGATATATCCAACGAAGATTTAGACTTTGTGAGGCATGGAGCGTTGTTGAAAGAGTTAGTGTTTGTGAAATCACGCACGTGTGGAACAAGGTTGGTGCCAAATCACTTATTTTCTGTTTTCATTTTGTGCTATTACCAGCAGTAATTATAATGCCTAAATAATAGTGTATTGATAAGGACGTGAGTAACCCACACGTACCAATTAGTACAGATGAATTTAATGACAGTTTATGAAGAAAGTCAATTCATAAATATTCTTTTTTGAAAACTGTTTCAAAATCAATGCAAAATGTCAAAAAGAGGCATTAATTAGAGGTAGAAATATAAGGTCGGCTTCAAAATCGGTGCAATGACGCGCTTTTTACTTATTTTTTATTTCGTAATCTTTTTTAACCAGTGAAACAGGGCCTTCGTTATACATATATACGCATTTATTGGAACCAGACCAAATTTCCCATTACAAAAAAACTATAGCTAAGAGAGGCCTCACAAATCAGACAACCGTTCATGATACCCCTATGTTTAAAACACAGCGCGGCAGAACTCCAATCAATCCAGCAAATTTTGCTGCAATTGGACATCGTTTTATAGAAAGAAAAAAACAAAACAAAAAACAACTAAAAAACAACTAAACCCCCCCCCCCAAAAAAAAAAAAACAAACAAACAAACAAGCATGCACAATATATATGAGTTTGAGTGGGCTTTTAAAGGATATCTATAAATTATTTGAACAAAATGGTATTATTATATGACATGTCTGTTTTACGAAATTATTTATGAAAGTGTTAAACAGATTAGCAATATATTTATTTTCTTTCTTAGGACTACAACTGTTATCCTAATAGATGGTGAGGACAATGTATCATACACAGAAAGAACAATGAGTAATCCAATAGATCCTTGTCATCCCAAGTGGAACCAGCAAACACATGTATTCACCATGAAGTATTAGGCAATTCTTGTATTTGTTCTTTATGAAATTCTTAACAATATTTATTCATATTATTTTACATTTTATACTCTCTACCTATTTTAAATCTATATATAAATATTTTGTCGGTCTTGCAAATCCTATTGACTTATATTTTTATCATTACGATTGATGCGCAAAAGCCTGGAATTTTAACTTAGGCGGAGCACCAGCCGTATGTGGAAGAGCATAAATAAAATATCGGTTTTGTATTTTTTTTAAATATGTGGGAGACAGCAACGACTCCATAAAATTGCATTCTGACCATCCCCGCTCAGGGAGGGGGGAGGTGGGCGAACGTCGTCCGCATGGGTGAGGGTGCTTGGGGGAAGAACGGCCCCGTTCCCTAGCCTGGCCCTAAGCCTGGCCCTAAGCCTGGCCCTAGCCTGGGTGCTTCAAACCATTTCCCGTGTTTACTTTGGATTAGTAAAAGCAAACGTTTGTTTTAATTCACCTAATTGTACAATGTATGTAACAGTCCCTTATAGAAATCAGACATGTATTTTTTTATTACGATTTCTATACTGACAACAATTTTATAAATTTGTATACCACTACTGAATATTATGTGCAAAAAATATTTTAAACTAAATTAAATTGTCTGGCTGTATAGCTTCCTACATGGTGTTGCTCTTTTAAATTGTTTAAATTGTTTTATGGTTATTATTGGTAGCTGACATGCAGAGTTTGGTGTTAGTTTTATATTGAGTGTTGATAGAGTGTTGGTTAATGATCCCTCCTCCTGACGTATATATGAGAGCTTAATTTGATACAAATCTGCAATGTAGTGGCGGATACAGAAATGAAATGGGAGGGATTGAAATTTATCCTCAACACCTTCACTCGACGAAGGGGTGGAGGTAGGCGTGAACAAATGTTTCAATGTTTTTTGTTATTGTGCACATGGAAATTCAGAGGATATGGGGGCTTTATTAGGAAACTTTCAGCCCCAAGCTAGCCCCCCACCCCCCCCCCCCCCCTCCCCCCCCGCAGCCGGCACTGAAATATGTGCTCTTGGATGGAAATATTAATGTATATAAATAAAGATAAATGTATATAATTGATTTTCCGTCAAGTCGGCCCAAACACTTTTTGAAGCTGTGTCAAAAGCTTAAAATTACCCTGCGATCGCCTGTGTTTAGGCCAATTTGACGGTAAAAAAGATTTAACTATTAAATTGCTATTTTTCTGGGGTTAAGGAAGTTATAAGACGGGAATGCTCTCCTTTACGGTCTCCCGCAGAATCAAATATCTCGTCTTCAGCACATACAAAACACAGCAGCTCGTGTTGTAACTTTGTCCACAAAGTCATGCCATATCACGCCAATCTTGAAAGAACTGCACTGGCTTCCTGTTTCACAGATAATTGTTTTTAAACTTATGCTAATTGTTCACAAATCTTTTAATAACATTGCTCCAATTTATATTTCTGAACTGCTTAAAGTCTACACTCCATCACGCAATTTGCGCTCCAGCAACATGTCACTCCTAAAGTAACCAACTTCAAAACGGAACTAGGGTGATAGGTCTTTTTCTGTCGCGGCTCCGAGACTCTGGAATCATCTTCCAACTAAACTCAAATCTTGTCATAGTACAGTGTCTAAAAAAAAAATGCAAACAAAATTTAACGGAATGCCAGACGTAGAATGAGTAACCAACATAGATAATATAGGTATGGTTTGAAAGATACACCTTTCCACTTGAGACATCAAACGTCCAAATCTGATCATTTTTGACAGAGTTATGAGTACTTTTCCAAGAGAGGTCAAATTGACGATGGGACCAAGTTTTTAAATGCAGTGATAATCGATTTTGTTTAGATGTGCAAGTGTTGCAATGTGGATGAACTGTTGATGATTACATCCCTTCCCCCTCAACATGCCCTCCCTCTCGCTCGATACACAGGCGACATCGTCTCTCCATGTCTCCCATTGCTCTCCCAACAACATCTGGAGTCTACCGCAGGATGTCAATCTCAGCTGTTATTCTGTCACGGAGAGTCTGCAGGTCCGGAGGGGGAGTCGTGTACACCTTGGATTTCAAGTATCCCCAGAGGTAGAAATCACACGGGGTGAGGTCTGGAGATCTCGGTGGCCATTCATGCATATGATTCAACGCTATGACACGGTCTCCGAACGCTTCATGAAGGCGGTCTCGGACAGCCAGTAGACGATGAGCCGGAGCGCCGTCTTGAGCCCACCACAGGAGCCTAAACACACCTCGCTAAACACTATCTGTCCTCATGCTAAAAATGTTTAGCATGTAAACATGTTTACAAACTGATAGCAAGAAAGTTCTCATATTACTATGTTCAGTTTTACAGATCCACAATTGACTATATATGTATAGGCCTAGTACGTGATGGAAAACGCCCAATAGAACGAAGTTTTTATTGTGCAAACCTTAGTAAAATAAAAATCACTTTACCGTGATAATTCATTATTCGAAGTTCTAAGGGATCGCAAGAAGTCTATGCCAATAGCAAAATTGTCACAACTAATATTATACGGCTCTGAACTCTCTTATGGAACACTGCCCTCTATCGACCATGCAGAATAACAATTTTGCTCGTGCCCATTACAGGGGGACGTGCGAACAATTGTATAACATTTTATTGATAACTGTTTTTTTAAGAATGTATGCATATTATATCCCACACAAAATACAAAAAAATGCTCATTCCAAATCTTCAGCTTTAATTCAGTTATTCAAGATTATAGTACAGTAAATATTAAAACACTATTATTTATATACAATGCATGTGTGACTTTTCAGCAAATAAGTGAGTCATTTTGCACAGCAATTCAATTTTTTACAATATACAATACTTAGATTACATGTTATTAACAAACCCACTTCTATCTGTAAAAAGGGGAACCAATTGCCCAAAATTCACAATGTAGCAGTTTTCAACAGAACACACTCCATTTTGATAGGATGACAGTAGAAATTGTTATACTTTTTGAAAGTCTTTATTCTTCCTTGAAAACAAAAATCCTTTAAAATTAATGAATATGTGTAGTTCATGATCATTCATTGCTATTTTACTGAGAAACATTTACTTGAGAGTGGCACATGCTATCTATGCCTCTATCTGGCTACCAAAGCAAGAGGAATATTCATCATTTTAATAAAAACAACAATGGTTCAGTAAGTGATCTATTTAAAATATTTCACTTTTTCACACTGAAAATTCAGGATAACATAAATAATAATACTTCATTTCACAAATTTGGCATGGTTACTTGATTAAAACAAATGTTGTATGTGCATATGTTTATCCTGAGGGTAAACATTGTGCAGTAAATGCAATGAAGTTTTAGCCTTTTAGGATATTTATTAAGGAAATATAAAATCAATGTAGGATGCAATTATTTGTATGCAGCTCATAATATGCAAAGATTGACTGCATTTATTACTCAATAAAATCTTGCATATAAGTCGAGGCTAACATTATCTTTGCATTCAGTTTTAAGCAAAAGACAAAAAATATGTAAATTGAATTGACTTGGATATCAAGCAAATCACTGGAAGTTGTTGTCCTATTTCGGCTGCTCCCGTTAGGGGGTCGCCACAGCGGATCATGATCCGCATATTTGATTTGGCACAGGTTTTACGCCGGATGCCCTTCCTGACGCAACCCTCTCATTTATCCGGGCTTGGGACTGGCACTAAGAATGCACTGGCTTGTACATCCCCAGTGGCTGGGTTCAATTCGGCCTTCGCAGCAATTATGGTAAAGTGTCTTGCTCAAGGACACGAGCACCATGGTCGCGGCAAGGCTTCGAACCCACACACTCTGACGACTCAGCCATCAGAACACAAATCCGATGCACTAAACCGCTCGAACATGGCACCCCACAAGCAAATCACTGGAAGTAAAGATGATAAATAATACAGCTTCTAACAGGCTTGAATACTTGTGTTTTTTGTTTGGTTTAGAAAGTTGAAATCTGTTGCTTTAAATTTTGTTAGACTGAAAGTAATAGACTAGTGTGTGTGTGGGTGCATTTGCTTTCATACCCCCAAGACTACAGGCATGGCTAGCTGTTAATGCTGAATGAGAAATTGACAGACAGACAAAAGGACAAACATAAAGATAAACACAAAGATGCAGTATCATGTCCATTTACCACAAAGTAGGAGATACAGATATTGTTATGATTTCAACTGCCTCCGTGAAAGATACAGAAAATATATCAATTTAATTTGACTACAAACAGATTAGATCAATCAAACTTATGAAAATATGAAATCTTTGACCAAAAAGCATTGCCACAAATGTGAAATGGACGGACATTTGGCTTAAAATTCCTTTTAAAATATACATATAAATGTAGTTTTGGTGAACAAAACCAGCTACGAATCAAAGAAAGTATCCTGGGTACCATTGAGTGCATGACTGGCCCACTGGTTCCCTGCTCTTAACTCATCATCATCGCTATCACTGCCTAGGCTGTGCTGTTTCCGCCTGACCTCAGCACTTGAAAGTGGGTGATACTTCTTAGTAGGACTACTCCGACCATCGTAGATTCTTTCTGAGTTGTTTGTGGAAGCTGATCCTTTAATATCTGAAGTGTTGGTATTGTTGGTTCCATCCAGCCAGGAGTCTGCTTCTAGGAGTAACAAAATAGCGTTCAGTAACTTTTTATAAACATTTGTATTCATCACAATCAATAGTCTAAAATTAATAACATTATTACACAAATATCTCAGATGGAGTACAGTTCATTAAGGGTTTGTTTATTTGTTTGTTTGTTTGTTGTGGGGGGGGGGGGGTTCCTCCCTATTATCTCACAATTTGTCTATGGACACCAGTCAGGCATTCAGAAGAACGGACTAAAGCAGGTGCAGATCTAGGGTCTTAAGAAAAGGTGGGGGGAACAAGACAAACATGAAGAAGGAAGCACAAAACAAACATGTATGGTAAATTTACATGCATGGCAATATAAACGGAGCATATGTCTCCCTGGATGCACAATTGTATTACAGATTAATAGACAGATTCTTACCACCATCAGCATTAAATGTTTCATCATTCTCCATTTCATAGCTCATCGCATCATCATTAGTTTGATTAAGACGTCTTGCTTTCTCTCTTGCCTGAGCAGCCTTCAGTTCTCTCATCCTTTGCTTTGCTAGGATCTCTGCGTTGTGTCTTGCCTTATTCTTCTCAGCTGAGGTAATTTTCATTTCAAGCTATGGGATATAAAAATGTTTAACTGATAAATGAAGGATATGTGTCCTTGAGCACGACACTTAACCATAATTGCTTATAGGGGTAGAGGCAGTTTAACAACTGCCTTGTTCTGGACTAGTTACCCCTCCCAGTCCTATTCACACCGTGAAGAGGCTGGTTTAATTGTCTTGTTTTGGTGTGGAGTCGTTGTAACAACTCAATGACTTAGTAGCCCCCACCTTGGAGTGGCCATTGGCCTTGTGTGGGGCGATTTGCATAAAATTAAAAAAAAGACAGAAATATGGCTTTTGATAAATGATGCTTAAAAAAAAAAACACAAAGAGAAAATACATCATGCCAATAACGATTTATATAAAGTTATATAACACCCGAGTAGATGATGTAGGATTTGAGGCTTTGCATGGTGGAGATAGATATTTGAGTACTTTTGGGTTCTTTCGACTAGTCTACTCTAGCCGTCATTCTCCTTGTGACGGCTAGAGTAGACTAGTCGAAACGTTGAGAACAAACCAACCGGCTCTTCTCAGAGCCATCACTTCTTCCAAGAAGAGATCATTACATGGTGTCACCCGAAAGAACTCAAATACCCAAGTAGATCCTTGTTATTTGATTGGAGGATTGTAGGTTACGTGGCATTCATTAATCAAACCATTACATGGCCTACGTCATAAACTGTACATTTTGGTTCCATTCACCGTGCATTTTTGTTCCATCCCATTTGATCTATTGCACGCTAGACCATACATCATGCATTATATACACAGCAGTACAAAACGCCCTCTTTGACAAGACACAACCATTCGAGCAAGCCGTGCGTCATAGGCCGAAAAATAAAGTAGTGGATACCAGAATACAATCTTGTATATTTTGTTTATTCTTATAGTTTTATCTTCCAATCAAAAGATAAAGATCTACTTGGATGTTATATAAAACAAATAATGAATGTTTTGCATTCGTGCAATGGAGAGAATATTTTCATGAGTTGAAAGATGGAATGTTCCATTAAACTCGGCTTCGCCTTGTTGGATGGAACATTCCATCTTTCAACTCATGAAAACATTCATCACCATTACACTCATAAACATTCATTATTTGTATATTATTAACCTGTAAAAATTTCAGCTCATGACGTTGTGTCATTTATACAGTCAAATTTAATTCAGGCGAACATGAACGATGTATTTATTGTAACACGTCATTTTAGTACAGTTTGTTGTCAATCTTGGCCATGCATAATTTAGGGATTACACTTGACATTTCTTAAAAATTATAAACAATTCAGGTAAGTTTGCATGTAAAACTATTATGCTTTTTGAGAATGGCAAAGGTATGCAATGCTTATTTCAACTATTAATCCAATCTGAATTGCACACAATTGCTCTTCTAGGTACTCAAAGCTTAATTTACATCTTAAGTAGGTTTGCTACAGTACCAGTATGGCAAACTGAAATCTATATCTCTTGAAATGTAAGTTCCTGATAAATTTGATTATTTTTACAAAAAGTTTTGATTATTGTAGGCTGGTGACTTTAAGAGGAAATTACAGCATGCTTCTAAGCAAAAAGAAATTCTACTAACCTTCTTTTGGTGTGCTTCAACTGTTTGGTTTGAGTCAAAATCTCTCGCTGCAAGGAGTTCCTTCCGTCTTTTTGATGTTCGCTTGGCACTCTGGGCTCGCTTCTGTAGTTCCTACAGACAACAAAAATACAAATAGAGTTTAAAACAGACAACCCAAATAGAAATAGACAGGAAAATAGATAAACCTAATTAGTTGTTTTAACAAAACTAGATAAATACAGAAAAATTAAATGAAACAAAATTTATAATAAGTAAACAACTAATAAATAAACAAATAGAAACAAACAAATAAATAAATTGAATACCTGAATCCTGCGCTCTTCAACAACTCTCTGTCTCTCAGCTAATGCCTCAGCCGTTACTTTAGTCTCATTACCATCTATCATCTTCATCTGATAAAACAAGAATATGAAATGACTAACACAGAAAGCAACATTTCCTTCATTATATGATCAACTATCAAGATCGCTTTTCATGTGGACTCGGGTTCATATCGCACTCTGACCCAAGCTGAAATGTGGATTGGGTTTGCAGTCCTTCCTTGTGTGGGTTTATCCACAGAATCTAAACTTATATTTATTCCTTCTATTCTTTCAATTAAAAAATGGGCCACAGGCAATATAAGAACAGTGATTATGACTCATCAGGTTACCCAGGCTAAATAACAAATACATGTAAATACATTGGCTGTTGTTAGAAATACAATGCTTAAAATTGATCTGGGATTAAATAATAATCCATGAAGTCTATTACCTGTAGTCGTTTAGGTGGGTGTTGTTTGACAATACTTTGGCCTTTACGTTCCCCAACTACAACTTCAAAAGCAACAGGAGTAGGAACTGAAAAAAGTTATAAAATAATAATCAAATTTAAATTAAAGAAAAAAATTATATTTCATGAAATAATAATTGGCAAAATGAATGAATTAAAAATAATTGTAAAATGGTTATTGACTCATAAGTGTGCATTTATAGTATAAAATTTCATGAATAATTCAAATACAGGTATAAACAATATTTTTTCCTTATAATATCTTAATAATTCCTGTCAATAAATTAAATAATATCCTCACAATAATGTCTAAAAATAACTGAATAACTTGGTTCTCAAAGAGCAAATATCAGCACCTGCTATTTACTTCCTTAGGATACTAAGCTGTCACAATAACAACTCAATGGATAGACTTATTACTATGCCAAGGTTATATGTCACGTCAGTGCATAAATAGATTTGTATTTTGCAAAAAATAGTGGCCTCACATATCTACCCTAGTATGATCTTTATCAAAGGAAAAATGTAATTTATCTTTTTCAGAAGAATCTTGCAAGGGTGGAAACATAAGGTTTACTACTATATTTACATTTATACTACAGGACTTTATGGTTGGCAAGCAGTTTGCAATCTGTTAATTCTTTACTTAGATTTGTCTTTTCTCTATAACAAATACATTCAATCTGAACTATCAGTGTAAATACCACGAACAAGTGGGAGGGATTGTAAACCTAAACACCTCCCAATACTATCTTCTTTTGTGGTTGGATCAAGGCTTGGATAGTCATGAATGGTATATGATTATATGTCATTTGCTCAAGATCAGACAAGGCTCTTGTTATGTTTGCTCACAGTTCAACTGGCACAATAAACTGTGGACTTTGCTGTATATGCAAATTCCTGTATACTGATTAGCTTGATTACTGTTTTAGATTGGTTGCTTGATAGAAGAAGAATAAACCTGGTTGAGATAGAATTTATCAATTCACTTTTAAGTGTTTGGAATATTTTATTTGAGATGGTGAAATAAATACTCAACATCCTGCAGATAGCTTCAATGCAAGTTTCTATGTACTTTCAAAATATTAAATGTTATAATTTATAATAATTACATTTTGTTTTCCAAAATAACAATAACAATAACAATAATAATAATAATAATAATAATAATAATTCTGCAAAGTTGTGATAAGAACATTGCATAACTACAAAAAATTACCATGAAAAAGAATGAGAACAGTTGTCCCTTCATTAACACTTAAAAAGAATGAGAACGGTTGTCCCTTCATTAACACAATTTTCTACTCTTTTTGTAGGGGTCAATTTCATAGATTGAAATATTTAAAAATTTTCATAAAATCAGAAAGCTTAGCATGTTTTGTTAAACATGCTTAGCTATTTTTTTGCTTCGTAAATAAATTTGTTAAGCAGTATTTTCTGCTTAGCAGCTATATGATATTGGGTCAGGGAGGTTTGTGTTTCCATTTGGGTCAGGGAGGTTTGTGTTTCCATTTGGGTCAGGGAGGTTTTTGTTTCCATTTGGGTCAGGGAGGTTTTTGTTTCCATTTGGGTCAGGGAGGTATTTGTTTCCATTTGGGTCAGGGAGGTTTGTGTTTCCATTTGGGTCAGGGAGGTTTTTGTTTCCATTTGGGTCAGGGAGGTTTGTGTTTCCATTTGGGTCAGGGAGGTTTGTGTTTCCATTTGGGTCAGGGAGGTTTGTGTTTCCATTTGGGTCAGGGAGGTTTGTGTTTCCATTTGGGTCAGGGAGGTTTTTGTTTCCATTTGGGTCAGGGAGGTTTTTGTTTCCATTTGGGTCAGGGAGGTTTTTGTTTCCATTTGGGTCAGGGAGGTTTTTGTTTCCATTTGGGTCAGGAGGTTTTGTTTCCATTTGGGCCAGGAGGTTTTGTTTCCATTTGGGTCAGGAGGTTTTGTTTCCATTTGGGCCAGGAGGTTTTGTTTCCATTTGGGCCAGGGAGGTTTGTGTTTCCATTTGGGTCAGGGAGGTTTGTGTTTCCATTTGGGTCAGGGAGGTTTGTGTTTCCATTTGGGTCAGGGAGGTTTGTGTTTCCATTTGGGTCAGGGAGGTTTGTGTTTCCATTTGGGTCAGGGAGGTTTTTGTTTCCATTTGGGCCAGGGAGATTTTTGTTTCCATTTGGGCCAGGGAGGTTTTTGTTTCCATTTGGGTCAGGGAGGTTTGTGTTTCCATTTGGGTCAGGGAGGTTTGTGTTTCCATTTGGGTCAGGGAGGTTTTTGTTTCCATTTGGGTCAGGGAGGTTTTTGTTTCTATTTGGGTCAGGGAGATTTTTGTTTCCATTTGGGTCAGGGAGGTTTGTGTTTCCATTTGGGTCAGGGAGGTTTGTGTTTCCATTTGGGTCAGGGAGGTATTTGTTTCCATTTGGGTCAGGGAGGTTTGTGTTTCCATTTGGGTCAGGGAGGTTTTGTTTCCATTTGGGTCAGGGAGGTTTTTGTTTCCATTTGGGTCAGGGAGGTTTTTGTTTCCATTTGGGTCAGGGAGGTTTGTGTTTCCATTTGGGTCAGGGAGGTTTTTGTTTCCATTTGGGTCAGGGAGGTTTTTGTTTCCATTTGTATTCTTAGACAATATCAAAAAATAACCACAATTTATGTGAAGTCCTACCTGCATTTTGTCTTGAATTCCTTCCATCTCTACTTTGATCACGTTGATCTGTTGTCTGTCGTACAGCCCTCCTACCATCACTAGTTTTGGCACTGTCTATTCCACTATCTCTACAAGTACTCCGGCTGTCTGCTCTCTGTACATCCCCTTCAAGTGACCGATTGTCATGTGATTTTGACTCAGAAATAAGAACTTGTCTCCGTAGAGATGCTGGTGATTTTTCTTGTTTTGGTTTATCAGTGGCAGATCCAAGACTTGTACTGGATGTATTCTGTGAGCTTCCACAACCCATTATACCTTGTGGTGCTGAGTGTTGACGTGAGGTAGTGATATGATTTCAGACAATAATGCTTTGGCTCAGAGATGTTCTTAGTGTACACATTTGTACTAAACGTGACTACATGTATATTATGCATCTGCTTGCAAATTATGCCTCATGCTGCCTCAGGGGAAGATGAACAGTGCAATAAACTCTTATCTAAAAATAGAGAAAAGAAAGAGAAAAACATTTTAAGTCGGATAAAACCACAGAAAGTACAGACACCGAGTGTAGTACTAGGGTTTGGTGGATAATGAAAATTTGGCAGGCCCATATGAAAGATTTCCGATGGGTGGGGGGTGGGGGGTGGGGGTGGTGGTTGTGCAGCTCTTAAAGGTCCTGTGAAATAGGATTTGTTTTCATTGTATACAATAAAGTATGCCTACTGGAACATATATTTGTCATTTGTAAATTTTTCCCCTCACGTTTATACCATAAAAATATCAATTTTTAAATTTAGGGGGTGCGCTTCGACACGCCCATACCCCCCTCATTAACATAAAATTCGTGACGTACACTGAGGCGATTCCCGATCCGTGATCCACAGCACTTGCCCAAGTATGCGTTGTATACAGCGCACCACTGCATGCAGAGTGTTGCTTGAGAAAAAGTTTCCTCAAGTTTTCTGTCAGGTTTGAAGCTTATTATTTTCGATAATGCCATCGAGGCGTGTCGCTGCAGGTTGCAGCAACACCACCAAAGACGGTGTTAGTCTACACCGATTTCCGTCTGATCCAAAATACAGACGTATTTGGATGACTAAAGTGAAGCTGACCAGAGCGAAGTGGTTGGTACCGACGGAACACTCATTCTTATGTACTGTAGTGCACAGTTCGAGCAGACATGCTTTGAACGGGGCCTTCACAGCCAGTTCGGTATGGCTTATAAGGCCATGCTGCTACCAGATGCAATTCCAACGATATTCCCGCTAAGTAAGAAGGCTGGGAAGGCTCCAATGAAGAAGAGAGGTGCTTTTTTAAAGCGAGAAAGACTCAGGGTAAGTGGCCATTTAATAATATTCCCATGCATAACCCAGTCCACTTCCGTGCAAAATGTTCACACCATGCTCACCGTTTCAGTGTTCACGGCATGAAAACATGCCGTGATTTTCCGCATTAATAAAAACATCGTGTCTGATTTTATATCCTGGCAAGACAAACATAAAAACATTAAACCTTTCTCATTATGTCTGCGCTTGTTTTGAGTTTTTATTTAAATGATTAGAACATTGACTCAACTGTTTGTTATTTCATAAAATAACACTGTAATGTTAGCATTGCCTTCAGTGTGTGTTCCGACCGCATGATGGTGGCTTGCGCTGCGTTTCACGGTACATAGAAATTCTCTGCCTTTGTGTATGTCACAAACGTTTCGTTAAAACTTAGAAAATTCGGGAGGTCAATTTTTGATTATTAGATAAACAATTAATAATCCACTCGAAACAAAAAAAAACATTTGAAATTGTTTTTAATTCATACCAATCAATATAACAGCACCAAGAAATAAAGTTTGGTAAATACACTCTTCACAGGACCTTTAACAGTATCATTACGATCAGAGCAGACTTCCCTGACAGTGCATGGAATTTGTGTCCTAGTTTAAGAAAAACACAGTGAATGAAAATTACTGGCTCATTTATGCAACAGCAACGGTAATTATGACCTTATCATGTGTGGTACTATTTTTAGTCACCGAGTTAATCTAAAACTATTGCCTAGTCCAAATGCTTCTTATATTCAGTCTCCTATTTTTAGAATAATTATGTAATTTGTCGCTGTGAACAGCCCTGTTGAACGGGACCATATAGTGTCCCTTTAAATTTGAAATGGGGCACTTCTCAGTGACATGGCGGGGGGGGAGGGGGGGGCTGTGAGGTATCGTCCATGTACGTATTTCGCCGCACTCGTGAAATGACGCACTTACCTTTGGCTTAGCATTTCTCGGAAAACTTACAAAACTATGGCGTATTACTGTTTGCATAAACTTATCTAAGTCATGCTTGTTACAAAAATAAAAATAAAAGGAAATATTGCCATTACTGGAAGTGGAACATCGAATCTGCTTCATAAAATTAAAAATTGTTTAATTTTTTTTTTGTCCTTACAGCATAAACTAAATAAATGACCTCAATAAAATATCTGTGTTCTATTTCTATACAAAAATTCAATGAGCATTCTGATTATCTGGAAAACCATATGAATGGCCATTTGCAATGATTTTTAAAGGAACCTCATCCTAGCCAATGGACAGCTTTCATTATATAAAAATGTGGACAGATCATGTTTATTGGGCTCATCAGAAATGATCACAGTCTGCAGTAAAACAAAAAGAATATAAGAATGTTAATTTACACATTTGAGTTTTAAACTTTTTAATTTTAACCATTCCAATATTGGCACGCCATACAATCCCAAATAGCAACAACATCACGTGATCTATCGTGCTACTTTAGAAAAATGAAACAATATTTTATTTTCAGACGAAACAATTTACAAGTTTGGAATAAGATGAAACAATGGATTCAAATGTTTCTTTTGACACATTTGATTATTAGTAAAATAGTGCATTAGTGATCTATACCAACAAATTAAGCATTATATGACCACTTTTGGGTGTCACTTACGACAGGGAACTTTATTCTCAACATGATCATGAAGAAATTCACTGCCGATAGCACGGAGCGTGGATGTTACATTTGTTAGCTTCTGGTCACTGATGATATATCCACTGTCTCGCGCGGTAAAAGGGAATCAAAGTGGGGGATCGAAAATACATGTCGATCGAAAACATATGACGGCACGATATGTATTCTCGATTCTCCTCATGGCACAGTGATGAAAATGCTTCATTGCTCATTTGATATAGCCTTGGTTTTGGGGGAAGTTTTGGGGAAAAGTGGAAAGTTATCACTGCACATAAATGCACATAACTATTAATTCTGCATCTGGGCCCCCATAAATTAACACTTGATCACACCGTTCACGTTTCATAACATCACAGTTAACACAACCACAAAATTAACTGTGTCAGCGAAACTAACGTATTTCACAAAACTTGTAAGTAACGAAACATCGTAACAATAAAACATCGTAACGAAACCAGAATATTAATAGTCAAATCAAGACACATTTCGTATACTTACACAAAGAATTTCTGGGTAACATCCATTTCTTCTTGAACGTTCAAAATGTCAGAATATAGTCTTCTGCCGACCTTGTATAAATCGTAATTCACATGCACGAAACGAATGGACATTATTTCTACGCTATTTATTATTCTAGGCCCCACGGTATTACGGCCGGACACTTTCTAGTTAATTCTGAGCAAAGTTGAAAATGGTATGTCTAAAGATGGGTTATAATAATAACAAATGGAACGAAACGGAACTTCGTAAATCAAATATAAACACTAATACCGATAAAAACTAAGTTTTAAAACGGGAGTATATTTTAATCAGTGGTTTTTATACCACGATTGTTAGCAGATAACTTTACTGTGATACGTTTTCTCACAAAGAGTAACTTGCTGTTTTAAAACACCCCTATTTTGAAATGGGTGTGTACCATTTATCGCTCAGTACGTACAAGTAGGGGTGGTTTCCTGTATTCTGTTTCATGGCAACATGTAAACTAATGGCACTGCCCGGCCGGCCTCCTGAGATCAGACATGTCATGGACAATAACACAGGGCTGACTGCGCCAGTAATTGCATCCCGCCTTATCGTGTCAAACTTGAAATACTTGTGTATTTTACGATAGCCTATGATAACATAATACAAGTAAACATTAGGGCTGAAGTCATGAGTCAACACAACTCATAAGTAAGCGTAACTAGAGGCAGGTTATATTGAATTATGAAGACACCGAGTCCATGTTTCCCCCCATTGATGAATTTTTGCATTTATGAGAAGATCCTGTCAGCCCCAAAAATTAAACCTGTAAATCCGTGTCTTTTAAAGCTCTAATTGCAATTTAATTAAACAAATGCATCTTTTGTTGCATTTGATTGTGAAAGATAGGCACTCATTTATCTGCAATCGATCGTAACACAACATTATCATGTTGTGATGAAAATGGTATGTCTAAAACAACATTATCATGTTGAGTTGAAAATGGTATAAGTCTAAAACAACATTATCATGTTGAGTTACCAGCAATTATAACTATTTCAGGACATTCGATGAATTGCAAAAAAGTTATTAAAATCACCTACAGGTCCCTACATAGCATAATTGTCAATTTTTCAATTACTGAACATTAACCAGTCTTAATTAAAAATGCCCACACGTGAAAATTTGACATTTTCTGACCGAGTAGTGAATATCTTTCATTTGGGTTTGTGAGTTTACTTCTGTCATACCATATGAATTAAAAACATGTTTTAATTTGTTTTGTCTTTTGAGAAGACTGGAAATTTTCAACAAGGGTTCAGGATTATGCGAATAAGACTCATTTTGGGCTACGTTATGAAAGCTAGGCACAGATCATTATGCCCCACATCAAAGGTTTGTATAGTCTCTCTACATAATTAGATCTAATTAAAAGTACAAGTACCTCCTATTTGACCATCTGGCCGACAATATATGCCTACTGAATTAAACATTTGTAGCCTGTATACTTGCCTGCCTTTATCAATGAAGTATGTAGCGGCCAGCTAGACTCGCTGCTTTAACGATGAAGTTATTTCATAATATGGATACATGTCTATATACCGTCCATTTTGCCCTTAAGAACCTGCTAGGTTCGAAACGTAACACCAATAACTACTATTTTGCATTTATTTCATAATAATAAACAAATGTGTGCATGTGTATCGTTTTCTACTGCTCGATTCAGTTAAACTTCCGATTTAGCAGAAAGGAAACATGAAATGTCGGTCTACATTTTATTCCTCCTTCATGTTCGTCTGTTGGATCTCACAATAATGCAAACATATTGTATTGTATAAGGAAGAGTGTCTGCATTACATTAACCAGCCTGATGCAGTCTTATTGACATGTTCAACCTTACGATTAAAATAAGGAATACGTATTAAGTCAGTTCATTCCGTTTTCATGGCAACGCTTCGTTATGTGAAGTTTCTTCAAGTCTGACGTACCAGCTGCCGTCATGAATTTGTCGTTTCGTAGGAATACAATGAAATATGTATTTTTGATAACTTATTCATCTATAAATTAGGTCATTAAATGAGATAAACATATTCTTTGAATTATCATTAAATGAAAAGAATTACTCATAAATAAACATTTTAAAAAATAAATCAAATAAAAAAGGGGAAAAATAATATACAGAACAAATGTAAAACAATTTCCATTGCCATTGTATGAAACCAAACGGCACCTGCTATTCTCTGTGGTGCAACTCAGCTGTACAATGTATAGGAACAATAAGAGCAAACTACAGGTGCATTTACTGATTATAAAATGGATATCACTAGGGCACATCAAACTGTTGTACAATGATGGATGACTTTAACATAAATTATGAATTATCATACAAATAGGAGCATAATAACAGACAGCTACGAAGTCTTAGTAAATATGTTCAGAGGAAAGGAAATAAAGGACTCGGGTAAATTTTGAGATTAAATATTAAAGTAACAATAAAAAATAAAACGAGAGATGGATCAATTCAGCTCACTATTCTAATTTTATTTTTGCCTCAGATATTTTGCATTTCATTTCTAGAACATTAAACATGATGCAATAATAACAAAACTGATTTAAATAGGTATGAGTATTAACTGTTATTATTTTATTAATAACTTACCATTGTGGTTTCAAATCAGTTATGAATAAAATCTTTTAGACATTTAGTCTATAAACATCAATGTAATATAACCAGTACCCAAGATCATGAATATTATATTTGTAAGTGAGTATATTATCACATTTATGTCAAATATACCAGACTCGGTATTGGGTGTGAATATTTAAATCATTAACAATTAAACTATACTCCATCTTAACACATTGTTCCTGTCATGCACACTTCAATTAAGATATTTTGTGTCATGCATTCCTATATTAAGATATTTAAGACAAGAAAAGATATTCAAACATAATAATAATAATAATAAAGATTTGTAGCGCGCACATATCCACCCTGCTGGGCGCTCAAGGTGTGGAAACAAAGATAAAACATGAATACAAACAATATACAATGATAGCATAGGGAAAGATTATGTACTGAGATACATGTACCTACAATGCAATTACAAATATACATCTTTGAAAACATGCATCAAAATAAAAAAAACTAACACAAAAACCGGTTCAGAAATTTTAGATTTCTGAATGGTTGTTTTCAAATGAAATTATAGAATGAAATAATAGTATGTTTTTTCATAGTACATATTTCTCTTAAACCAAATTTTATTATCACAGCTCGACACATTTTCAGCTATTTAATTTCTGTGCTTTTACTAAATTACTATGTGTGGATCAAAATGACAAATTACTAAGAGTAAATGTTCCTTCTACATCACTTTAACAAGTTATTTATTTGGTGAATTAATCAAATTGTAATCAAATAATTGTTTTGACAGTGTTTCCAATACTCAAACACAAACCTTTCTTAAATACAAGTACTAAAACATCATTTTACTGAAATGAGAAATGCTTGGCAAATTGGAAATTCTACATAAACACTCACAATTTTACAATTATTAGGTGAATCCCATCAAATAATTCTTTAGACAGTGCTATCAATACTTAAACTACAAAACTTTACTGATATCTAACTACTAAAAGAGAATATCCTCAGAAAATAAAACCCTCACGATGACTCCTGTAGTTAATAAGCAATAAGAAACAATAGTAATTCTTACAATTGAATGTCAATTCGTCAAATTTATGGTACTCAAATTTGTTATCAAACTCTCAGATTACAAGAGCCATCTTATATTTATTTAATCAACTAGGCTTACTAATAAACACTACATGCTAACATTTTTATATGAATTTACCTCATTTTCTCATGATATCTATGATTATAAACTTCTATATATTAATCCTAAAACTGAAATGATTAAATCTGACAAAACTTAAGCCATCTATTATATGTGTTATTTGTGATCTGTGATACAATTCTAGGTTCAGCAGATACTGTAACATATAGCATTATGGCAAATTTGAAAATAAGTTAACAATATCTACAGACCCATTCTTATCCAATCCCTCTAATTTCCACTCGTACTTTAAATCAAAATTGTTTTCTACAAGTCCCTATTTTCAGATATTGAATTGATTTAAATATAAGCATAAGTCTTCAATTGGGTGTGTCTGAATCCCCTAGTACAGTATCCAGCTCAACACCCCTTCACGAATAATCAGGGCCATTATTACCCTATAATGCAGTGGCTTATTCAATACCCCTCCCCAATTCATCAGGGCCATTATAAACCCTTAGTCTAGTGAAGTATCTGCTTAAGCAGACAGTCCACTGCAGAGAAGAGCCACACCCCTTTCATAGAAGCTATGACCCTTATCTGTTCCTTCTCCATCTCCACACTCAATGTCCACAGTGAACAGAAGCTCTGCTCTGGTCTGGTTCAAGTACACCGGCAGAAGTACCTGAGAATAACAGTCAAATATGAAACTCATTAGTATCAGCTTTGAAAAGAGAATTCATCTGATGGTAACATTTTACTGCATTGCAGAGGAAGGATGTGGGTTGTGTATTTACCTTACCTTCAAGCAATATACAAACATTTACCAAATATGTTATGATTCAATGTCCCCCCCCCCCCTTCTGTTCATGTTCCATCCCCCGCCCACTGCCTTTTTGTCCATAAAGCCTGAATCTGACATAGCTAAATGTTGTTTCTAGTTAATTTAGTTTACCGGGTATGCATTGAGAATGTATGAAACATGTATCAGGTCATGAAGCCAAATATCATCGTGTGCCCGGAAGAAGGTCGTAAGGCTCTACGACCTTCTTCCGGGCACACAAAGTACAACTTTTTGTCCCAGCAGAAGGTCATAAGCAATAAAATGGCTCCTTAGAAAAAAAGTAGGGGATATAAACTGTTATATATTTGTTACTAGAATTACTCCCAAGACATGTTTTTCCATTCCCATGTGGAATTTCCTACAATGACTTATAAATGGCAGAAAAACGACCAAACTTTCATACTCAGTTCTGTTGAAACACAATTTTGCACATTAATTGCTTACGACCTTTTGCTGGTCACACTTTCGTTACATCCTTCTTCCGGGCACACAATGACATCTAGTCAATATTGATAAATGATTTTACCTTGTTCTTGATTTCAGCTTTGCCTGCACCTCCAACCACACTGGAAAACAACAAATAAGGAAAATTACTTCAGAGCACTTCTCTCTAAAATATGGATTATCATTAAGTGTGAGACTGTGTATCAAATGTCATATACACCATTGGTAATATGGCATTCTCTGCTAACCTACCGTTTTGTAAATTGAGAAAAGTATGAAAACCAACGTCAACTGAACAGAGACCAATAATTTATTGCTAATGTCAGAATTAAGTACTTCAAACAGATATAATTTGGATGAAAACTATTTGCTTTCATGTTTGTTTCTCCATCAGATTTGGCCAAATACCAATGGTGCATTTAAAGGGGGACTGACATCCTTCATTGTGTGTGTACTTAAGGCGTTTTGTAATAAAATATTGTTTTTGAGACCCACCTGTGTCTATTTAATCATTGATTTCTGAGTACAAGTATTTTAAAACAATGTTTTTTAAAACGTGTTTGGGGGAGGCAATCCCGCCCCATGGTGGAAGCTTCATTTGCATAAGATATGTGACGTAAGGTCGGGAAGATCCGATGTGTACATGATGTACATATACATACAAACGTTTCACACACGTAGCGTCGATTTCATTTCTTCCGTGATTTTTGTTTCCGGAACTAATAAAATGCCGGGAAGAAGTGTTTCTGCAGGATGCAGCAACACCACCAAAGACGGTGTTAGCCTTCATCTGTTCCCAAGTGACCCAAAAATCGCCGTATTTGGACGAGCAAAGTTCGACTGACAAGAGTAAAGTGGTCACATACTTTTGTGATCGGCTCACATACTTTTGTGCAGCGATCATTTTGAGCCGAATTTCTCTTCCCGACATGACATCACGAACAGCTCCTCCGTGCAGGGCGTAAAAGTGGGGGGCATTTTTACAATGGTAAAATAACACTCAAAAACAATAAAAACACAAAACAAAAATTTTATTGATCTTTTACTGATATAAAAGAATAAAACGATCACATATTTAACTGTTTGATTTAAATCCATGTCAGTCCCCCTTTAAGCAACTGAGATTATTAATACATGAACAGTTAACATACCGGATCCATTTGAAGATAGCTGAGGGTAAGTCAGTGGATATGACTGATGTCAGGTACAACTTGTTGCTTTTACAAGTCGCCCCTTGGAGTTTGAGTCCTGGAAAGTAAACAAAAAAGCCATTAAAATCTTGATTTTCATGAAAATAAGTCAAATTTAAGATTTAACCCTCCTATTACTACAAGGGTCAAAATCAAAGTATTGATATACTTGCCAAGGTATATCTAGTGCACTTAAAAAGTCAAACACTGTCAAACCTTACGTGTAGTAAGTACATTTACAGGTCAAAATGAGTCGACCGTTTTCGACTGGTAAAAGCATTGTCTGGTATTGTTCAGGGTGGTCAAAATGACACTAAAAACCAGTCAAAAAACCAGTCAAAAATGCCCATGTGTGCACATTTGGGTAACAGTCAAAACGGGCAGTTGACTGGTTTTGACCTCTATAGCAACTTCCCACTAAAGTGCAGCAAGAGTAGGAAGGTTAATGCATTATAATACATCTGATTGAAAGTAAAACTGCATATATCAGATAATATAATCATGGGAATCTAAGAAAAGCTGGCGCTTGGCAGCTGCATGAATATGTTCTTTACATTTTGGGTTATTATTTTATTGAAAATTCTAAATATTTGTTTGGGGGTCGCTATGGTACCTGTGACATCAAAGCTGCAGTCATCTATCTTGAGTGATTTGCCAGGATCCGATACGGTCACCTGTAATCAAAGAAACAACATTTATCAACTCAAAGAACATCATGAATAATCCTGCCACTGTTTCATTGCCTCTTATAACAATAAATTAAATCTATATTTGAAGGCAACTGGTTGTAATTGCAAATACTCCAGCACTGATGTAACTAAACTACTCCTTAATCAAGGAGTTGAATGCATATATTAACTTGATGTAAGCATGCAGTTGGTCTAGGTGTTCTTGGCTACTGCATATTGACACAGACACACCAAGATTTCAGTCACATGATATCAATCCAGGGAAGAGCCAAAGTTTGCCTTCTTAATCACTAATGGTTATTATTAACCACTAGAGGGCGCCATTGTGCAAAAGCAATCAAGGAGCCATCCCCCAGTTTCCAAATGTTAAGTGCAAAATATACTGAGCATCAAAAGAAACTTATCAAATCTTTGGAAGGACACTCATTCAAATCCTCCACGGAAAAATATTTGAACACAGGTAAACTTCAGTAATCTTTACTGAGCACATGTCAATAAACAAGATTACTGAAGTTTACCTGTGTTCAAATATTTTTCATTTTTCCATGGAGAATTTTAATGTTTCTTTTGATGTTCAGTTTACATTTGAAACCAGGGGTATCCATGTAAGTGATACAAATACTTTATACATGAATAACCAAGTATACTTACTTGTAGGTAGAGTTCTTCTAGAGACCAGCTATTAACTTGAGCAACAAACTGTCTGGTTGCTGTGATGTAAGCCTCTGGTGAAAACAGACCACCGAGCCACACATCTTGTGTCTATATTCAATAGAAAAAACAAGAAATATGATAATAAATATGAAGTTAATGTTTGCCAACTATCTGAATGCATTTAAAAACAATTATGATTAAAGGGGCAGTATTGTCACAATCAGAACAGACTTTCGACAGGGCATGGAATCAATGTCCTAGTTTAAGATTAACAGTGACTGAATATTAATGGCTCATTTACGCAGTAGCAACGGTAATATGACCTTATCATGTGGGGTATTACGGTAGTTACTGAGTTAATCTAAAACTAGCATTCCGATTCCATGCCCTGTTGATCATGAATATACTCTCTCTTTAACAACCTGAAATGTTTACAGACTGGTTGTTTAACATATATCTTGATTAAAAGAGTACAGTTTTTCCAACATAACCAATATTTTACCTACCCTTTCAGGTTCACATTCACAATTTAAAAGAATGTTGCCTTGATTCAAATGTACATTTGACATGAAACTATAACCCGTCAATAACATGCATATATACCTTGAGTTCCTTAGCACCACCAGTGCTTGCAGCAGTTGCAATCTTCTGCAACTGTTTGACTCTCTCACTGAAGTCTGATACCCACTGGATGACTGTCAGACCAGCCGGCACCGTGTAGCAGTTCCAACTCTTAGGCAGGATACCCTTAGCCAAGTCTCCGATCAACTCACGATCATGGTTGGTTTGTTTCTTCTTGCCTTCACAGGCAAGGATGACGTTCTGTAGGTCATTGCGGACGTCGCGTAGCAAGGCGGCTCCGTGGTTAACCTCACGCTCGAAGAAGCGGAACAGAGGGTCCTTGATGTTGTCTGTTGTGCGCTTTAGCAAAGTCAGTGACTAAAAAGAAATCATAAGTCAATTACAAACTGTCACAAACCATTGTTAACAAAAATTTGATTGTTCGTTGATTTTTCGTATCCTAGTTTTAGGTGAGTAAGATATGGTTTCTTTTTCTGGATAGTTTATTTCTAAAAACATATTCAAATAGGAGGGGGCATTACAATACCAAAACTTGCAAAAAAAACAAATGAACTGTGTACATTTTAAAATGAACGTTACACGTCTTCCATCATTCGATTGATATATCCTACAATGTAAAATCTTCAAGGGTTATTCTTTAAAAATGAGATTTGTTTTCATCGATACCTTAGGGATGATTGACATCCAGTTCTTGACAGATGTATGCAGGATACGCATCCAGGCTGGTCGACCATCTGATGTAGAGCCTGGTCGTTTTTTCTTCTCTGTAGAGGTGGTGAAGTCATCCTCATCTTCCAGCATAGACATCTTCAGCAGCTTGGAGATCATGTTGGCTCCTGCGTATTAAGAAAAAGGAGAACAAACTGTCAAATTTCTTTAAGATGGAGGAAGATTCCTGAGAATACTCAGGAAACCTAAAGAAAACCCACATTGTCAAGAGGGGACTAAAATACTGATCCAAATTTTGAAGTGAGATGGATTTAATGCCAGGTCACATGAGTTATAATCTTACCTAGGTTGGTAAGAAGCACTTTCTCAGCGTTATTAGGCAGTCCAAGCCAAGATGGCGTCTGGTTCTCTGGTAGCTGTTCAGCCCACTGCACAAACTGCTCACGTCTGAAAATGACAACATTATGTAAACATGAAATGCTGGCAAGTCTAATCTACTTACAATAACATTTTGGTTGCAACAAACATTAAGAATTGAATTGGAATGACGTATGTAGATTTTTAACATTTATATAACAGTTATATCTCATGGCAATGTACACAAATCTCTGGAAAGTATCTCTGGTGAGTTTGTAGTGATTTCACTGTCTGGTTGATAAGTGTAGACTGCCCAAAGTAGTATGGACATTCTTCCAAATTCTGTGAGCAGTATCATCTAGCCCTAGGTTAGGGACACCGGACAGATCATTTTGTGTTGTACATCAATCACATTTTACATATAGACACAAGAATTGACCCGACTTATAAACTAAAATAGTTACATAACTTACTTTAATTACAAAAATTACTGATGGAACCTTGAATTGCCAAAAATCAAAACCAAACAAATATTTTTTTTTAAATAATTAAAAATTAAAAATCAGTTCTTAGAAATAAGACATTTTACAGCTTAAATGAGCCATAGAAAGTGCCATAATTCCTACCTAATGCCATCTGGCATATTGATGTTTGTTCCCTTGCCATCAATGTTGGCAATAAGACAGAACTCTGAATTGAAGCTTTTGACGGTGAAGGTTTTGTTGACGAAGGCTGTCAGAAGACGCTGTGGAGAAATTGAGGATGATTGAAATGATGAATAATATGTGTGACATACAAAGACATAGATGGATGATGTTGACTTCTGACTGTTAACATTATATTGAGATATTTGTACACACCAGTTCCTTCGGATGGCATTTTTTGCCGTAAGTCCCATGCAGCGGCGTAGCTTGGACTTTTTCAGTGGGGGGGCACAGGGGGCATTGCTTTTCAGTGGGGGGGGGGGGCCCCAGGGGTATGGGTTTTTTCCCTTTTCTTTATCTTTTCTGTTTTTTGGGGCACTATGAGGATTTTTCGTGGGGAGAGCACCTGGGGGGGGGCACTGGAAATTTGTGGGGGGGCACGTGCCCCCCCAGGCCTCCCCGTGGCTACGCCGCTGGTCCCATGTACTGTACTAGGTACAATGCACATTAACCAGTTCGCGTCGGAGGTCGTGTATACATGCAATTTTTTTTTGCACCACGGATCGGAGAGCGTCTATACACGCCAGAGGAAACTCCGGAATATTTGTATGCATGATCGGTTGACGTGGCAACGAGCCGAGTGTACAGTGACATGCTCGGTAGACGTGGCCACGCGCTGTGGAAGATTCCATTAACGTGTTTGTGTGGGGAAAAGAAACCCGCACAGGGGCCCAGAAAAACGTTTTTATTCCAGACGCGAACTGGTTAAAGAACCCAGATTAGGCCACACAATATAAATAACATATAAAAAATAACATAAAAAAAATATTGATGCAAGAGATGATCCAAACATATACGAAGTTGATGATAGACTTGGAGTAGTTCCTATGGGTACCAGATTCTACCCAATGTATCAATAAAAAACTACGGTTATACTTTTTGAAGACTCAGGTAGCATAAACAGTCAATTCTGAAAACTACTATTTTTTCTTTGAATTCTGTTCCAGAGATCATTCTACTATCCTCAATTTTGAAAAACAATTTTTTTTTTAAATAAAACTTTACAGCATTTCATTTAATTGATAACAGATATAAAGTCAGGAATTATGACTGAAATGCAGAACTGCTTATAAACAAAATAATGAATAGAAAGTAAATATGAAACGTTATATGAGAGGAATAAAATAAAACATAACAAAGGTGTAGAGATGTCTTACCTGATCAAAGTCATTGTCAATACGTCCTCCATAGATGCACTGTGACAGCAGAGTCTGAAGAGCATCCCATGGTACCTTTTCTGGAGGCAGATTGGATCGACCCTATCATTAGGAAACAAGGAAAAATGTCATTAATTGTCAGGATACACTTGTAATTATATCTTTCTTTATGTAGGTTTTAAATATTAGAAAACTGCAAAATCTAAATCATTAACGGCATGTTAATAATCCATTTTTGTAAAAATGTTACTTAACTTAACATGCATAATACAAAATAAAAAAATCTGATATTCAACATTTATATAAATCATGAGATCTCATGAGTTTATTCAAATGATTTTCATTTCTAATAAAAATTAAAAATGTTTCTTTGGTTAAATTATGTTTTGCTTTTGTTTCTAATATCAACATTTTCCAAGTACCTCTTTTCTAAATTAAAGAAACAGTATCATCACGATCAGAGCAGACTTTCAACGGGGCATGGAATCGGTGTCCTTGTTTAAGATGAACACAGTACCTGAAAATTACTGGCTCATTTATGCAGCAATAGTAATATGACCTTATCATGTGGGGTATTATTTTCAGTCACTGAGTTAATCTAAAAGTAGCACTCTGATTCCATGCCCTGTTGATCATGACGATACTGTCCCTTTAAGTGATATAATAACAGGCTTTATCAATAATAAACTTTCATGCCTAAAAAAAAACCACTGTAAAAATCCAAAAGAACAAATCAATGCAATTACAAAATCAGACATTCCAATTCCTAAATTGTCAATGTGAGATATTACTCCTAACATCATAAAGAAACCAGAAGAATCGAACAGTTGTTACCTTAGCAGCTGTATCAATCCAGATATCCAAGGTGTCACAGGCGCATCTTAGATCAGATTCACTGAACTCATACTTCTTAGCCCATCCCAGGGGTGAGTACGTCAACCTCTCTTGAACAATAGCATGAAGCCATGCTAGTAAGAAGTACAAACGAGCTCGCTCATTGGGTGCCTATAGGAACAACAAAAACCAGCATAATCTACCATAACATACTTTCTGAATTGTCAAGTTATACTTTCAGTTCTTTTTAGGATTCCCCGTCTACTATTATCCTGTCATATCCACTATGATAAGCTTCAAATCTTCAAATCTAAGATTCACATACCTTGTTCATACGTGAGGCAGGGACTGTGCTGAATGTCTTGAGGAGGTTAGCCTTAACACCAGGAGGTGGTTCATAGACAAAGATACGACCAGCACGGAGCAGGTTGACTGGTACCTGTGGAAAGATAGGAATCAATGGCTGGTATTGAGGCAGTTAAGATGCTCAAACTTGAAAGGGATGGTACAACAATGGTAATTACCAAATTGTCAAATTCACAAATTATCTAAAAGGTTATTTGGTATCAAGTTATTACAAGTATCAATAATCATGAGTAATTATGCCATCTGAAGTGCTTTCATCTAAGAGAAAAAAGGAATTGTTATATCGAATTTGAAAAAGTTACCAGACAGCAACACAGAGAGAGTGACCTTCCTTTGGATTGATCTCCATATGAAGAATATGAAGATACATATATGATGAGGAGACAGACTCAGAGACACAGAGAATGACAGAGAGAGTGACAGAGAGTGTGACAGAGAGAGTGACAGAGAGAGCAGTGTTCTAGCCAGGCATACAATAGAATATCGGGCCGATACGCTATAAAAAAATGCCAATACGCTATAAATCGGCCGATACGCTATCGATACGCTATAATTTATTCCATGGAGAAAAAAAACACCCCAAAATTTCCTTTGTTCAGTTCGAGAACTAATTGTGAACAACAATAATTTGTTGCCACTGAGGGATTTATTTCATCTTGTAGGAAGCTTTATTGATACATTTTAATTGGCCGGCAACTTTGTTTCTTTTCAAGAGAATGTGTTTGATGCGCCGCATTTGCAACTATGCGGCCGCCCGCGATCTATTTATGGCATTCAACCCTAAACACATTGACACTGGTTCCGCTACCAAACTGCTTAGGCAAAAACCAGATGAGCGGGGTACCCACGTGCCAGGCAAACGCCGCAAAAGTGAAGTCTATAAAAAGTGTCTGTCGTGAGTTACTATGAATGATCATGCTATGACATGTTTTCTCAAATAATTATTTCTGAAACAAAATCTACTGTCAGAAATTTGTTTTGAGTGAAAGTTAAAAAAAACAACAACAAAAACAACAACCACCGGCAAATGGTAGTTGTTGAACATCTTATGTCTGCCGGGCGCTGGCTGATGTCCGCCGGCCGCCAGCAGAAGTTCGACCTATGGAAACAGTTTTGTCTTCACAGCATCAAAACATTTGTAAATCTCATTCCAGTATCATTTCCCTGCCACCATTTTGTCACCAAGCTGATATATTTTTGTTTTGTAAATTAAGGATTAATAAAGTAAGAAGAAAAATTTAAAAAACGAAAAACGGAAATGCAAGACTTGATCGGCTATTCCCGGTCCCCAGGATACGTTCAGTAGGCGGGTGTATAGCACAATTGCACCCTGCAAACAGGCCTCCATTTACTTTTAAATCAGGAGTAATGGTAAACACTTTCTAAAACTGTTTTTCTTCTTAATTTACATACCCGACCACTATTTATTTAATGCCGAAAGCATTATTTCTGAGCTGAGATTCTCCGCCACAGGTATAATTCACAGAATTTAATTCCACAAAACAAAACATGTCAGAGATTTCTGAAACTTTTCCGAGGTAAAAAAAATCACCAATAGTTTGCTCTCAGTCGAATAAATAGATGTCACCATTCTGCTCCAACCAGTCATAATTTTTTTAAGTAGGTCTAGATTTATTGTTTTAAATTTTAGGCTTTGAAGCAACTGATTAAAAGACGCATTTCTGCCGACAGTCGGATCACTCACTCGCGCGACTTAGCCTTGGGAGAATGTATACTGGTATCCTGTATCCTGGGATGTTGTTTCATACATGTATAGTTATATAGCTTGGAAACCAGCCAAGAACCAGGTCCCAGAGGTTGATGTCACCTGGTCTGGGAGTGTAAAACCACAACCTGTCAGTCATTGTCAAGTGAACAATAGCCCCAACTCTTGTCTTGGCTCTAATCCCAAATTGATACATTCAACATTCCAAAGTCTGCAGACAGTTCTTTGATATGAACTTGTGACCCAGAAATTGTGTCTTTTTGGTTGCCGGTTGTCTTCTTTCTTTTTCTTTTAAAATACTTTGAACAGACTGGAGCCAGGATAATTCTAAGGTGTCTTTACAGCTGGCCTATGTGTTTTAAAAACTTCGCTGAGCTTTTTTTTTATTTACTCAATAACTGTGGACTTAGAATATAGAGCTCTTACCTGCTGTCCAATAAAATACTTTATGAAACTATTTGGGTGAAGTTTGCACAGCAGGGTTGTTTGTAAGAACCATTTTATTTATAGTTTTGTCAAGTTTAATTTAAAGTAGGCATAAGTCAAGGCATACATTGTAATGTATTGTATGGAATTTTTTGGATCATATCTGGCTTTGAATTATTGATAAAACGATTAACTTTACTCACACGTTTAAAGCTACAATTACTAACAACAATCCAATATAATGTGAATAAAACAGTAATTAAAACATTAATAACATGAGTCCTGTAGGCCCTACTCCATTTTATATTAAAAAATGGGTTTGATATTAGTCGAGATAAATGTGACAGAATTACATGTGCACATGTAAACATGTTAAAACCTACCAATTGAAAAGCAAGAAATATTTTTATGTCTAAAAATATATGGTTTTGTGTGACAAATTATATTATGCAATATGCCCCAAAATAGCCTCAGATTGCACCAGAGAGCATCTACAACCTAAAAGTTTCCCAAGAATCCCAGGGCCCTTAAGCGGGCACCGGACCCCACGTCGTTGTGGCTTCGCGCTACACGCTCGCAGATTCGTGTCGTACAAATGCCCCTACGCTATAATTTCATCCTGGCTAGAACACTGAGAGAGAGTGACAGAGAGAGTGACAGAGAGAGTGACAAATAATAATAATAACTAGATATAAGTTTTTGTCACAACAAAAACTAGGTGTTCGGTTGAAGTTATAATGATGACGTCATCAATTCGAAGTGTTGGAGAAAGTCAAATGTTAACGTCTGTTGAAGTTCTCGCGAGAAGTTGATTTGAATACAATACAATACTGAATTTAGAAATTATTTTAATATTAAACTTTGACTTCCAGTTTGGATAGGAAGTAAAGGTCAAATTGGGGTCACCTTTGTGTAAATAATTTTCGACAATTAACAATCTATACAATGGTGGAAAGATTGTGAATTTACCCCTTGTGGTTGTTGAGATATGATTTTTTTAAATATTAAACTTTGACTTCCGGTTTGGACAGGAAATAAAGGTCAAATTGGGGTCATCTTTTAGTAAATACTTTTGACAATTAACGATCTGTACAATGGTACAAAAATTGTGAATTTACCTCTTGTGGTTGTTGAGATACGATTTTTTTTAAATATTAAAATTTGACTTTCGGTTTGGACAGGAAGTAAGGTCAAATTGGGGTCACCTTTTTGTAAATATTTTTTGACAATTAACGATCTGTACAATGGTACAATGGTACAACAATTTTGAATTTACCTCTTGTGGTTGTTGAGATATGATTTTTTTAAATATTAAAATTTGACTTCCGGTTTGGACAGGAAGTAAGGTCAAATTGGGGTCACCTTTTTGTAAATATTTTTGGACAATAACGATCTGTACAATGGTACAAAAATTTTGAATTTACCCCTTGTGGTTGTTGAGATATGATTTTTTTTAAATATTAAACTTTGATTTATCGTAATTCGATATCTGATGACCTCATCATGACGTCACAAATTCTGTTTCATCAACGTGTTAAGTTCTAAGTATATGCCAAGTTTCAAGTTCATGTGAAGTTTGCAAGTATGTGTTTTTTTGTAGACAATCTATCCGGAGAAGAAGAAGAATAAACTAGACTTAAGTGTTTGTCATATGACCAACACATAGGTGTTCGGATTTTGTCAGGGTAGTGATGATGACGTCAGAATGTTTTTGTAAATATTTTTGACAATTAACAATCTGTACAATGGTGCAAAAACTGTGAATTTACCTGTTGTGGTTGTTGAGATATGATTTTTTTAAATATTAAAATTTGACTTCCGGTTTGTACAGGAAGTAAGGTCAAATTGGGGTCATCTTTGTGTAAACATGTTTCGATAATTAACAATCTATACAATGGCGCAAAAAATGTCAATTTACCTCTTGTGGTTGTTGAGATAGGATTTTTTTAAATATTAAACTTTGACTTCCGGTTTGGACAGGAAGTAAGGTCAAATTGGGGTCATCTTTCTGTAAATATTTTTTGACAATTAACGATCTGTACAATGGTACAAAAATTGTGAATTTACCTCTTGTGGTTGTTATGATTTTTTTAAATATTAAATTTTGACTTCCGGTTTGGACAGGAAGTAAGGTCAAATTGGGGTCACCTTTTTGTAAATATTTTTGGACAATAACGATCTGTACAATGGTACAAAAATTTTGAATTTACCCCTTGTGGTTGTTGAGATATGATTTTTTTTAAATATTAAACTTTGATTTATCGTAATTCGATATCTGATGACCTCATCATGACGTCACAAATTCTGTTTCATCAACGTGTTAAGTTCTAAGTATATGCCAAGTTTCAAGTTCATGTGAAGTTTGCAAGTATGTGTTTTTTTGTAGACAATCTATCCGGAGAAGAAGAAGAATAAACTAGACTTAAGTGTTTGTCATATGACCAACACATAGGTGTTCGGATTTTGTCAGGGTAGTGATGATGACGTCAGAATGTTTTTGTAAATATTTTTGACAATTAACAATCTGTACAATGGTGCAAAAACTGTGAATTTACCTGTTGTGGTTGTTGAGATATGATTTTTTTAAATATTAAAATTTGACTTCCGGTTTGTACAGGAAGTAAGGTCAAATTGGGGTCATCTTTGTGTAAACATGTTTCGATAATTAACAATCTATACAATGGCGCAAAAAATGTCAATTTACCTCGTGGTTGTTGAGATAGGATTTTTTTAAATATTAAACTTTGACTTCCGGTTTGGACAGGAAGTAAGGTCAAATTGGGGTCATCTTTCTGTAAATATTTTTTGACAATTAACGATCTGTACAATGGTACAAAAATTGTGAATTTACCTCTTGTGGTTGTTATGATTTTTTTAAATATTAAATTTTGACTTCCGGTTTGGACAGGAAGTAAGGTCAAATTAGGGTCACCTTTGTGTAAATATTTTTCGACAATTAACAATCTGTACAATGGTGCAAAAAATGTCAATTTACCTCTTGTGGTTGTTGAGATCATTTTTTTTTAAATATTAAAATTTCACTTCCGGTTTGGACAGGAAGTAAGGTCAAAATGGGGTCACCTTTTTGTAAATATTTTTTGACAATTAACGATATGTACAATGGTACAACAATTTTGAATTGACCTCTTGTGGTTGAGATATGATTTTTTTAAATATTAAACTTTGATTTATCGTAATTCGATATCTGATGACCTAATCATGACGTCACAAAATTGTGTTTCATTTACGTGTTAAGTTCTAAGTATATGCCAAGTGTGAAGTTCATGTGAAGTTTGCTAGTATGTATTTTTTGTAGACAATCTATCCGGAGAAGAAGAAGAAACTAGACTTAAGTGTTTGTTATATTACAAACACATAGGTGTTTGGGTTTTGTCAGGGCAGTGATGATGACGTCAGAATGTTTTTTAAAGAAACTTTCCATTATTATTTTTTTCATATTAAAGAGTACCCTGTAAAAGATGATGTGGTTACCAACGATGATTTGTTTGAAGTTCATTTCAATGATTTGAAATTAATCACATTAGGCCCTACACTAAATTTAAACTTCATTTCAAATGCAATAATGGTATAATAAAAGAATGATAATGATCGAATAAAACTTCTCTTCCGACTACACCTAGAAGATCCTCAACAAGGTTACAAGGGAATTTCAAGACCAACAGATGTTAATTATCCTGAAATTTCACAAAATTTCTGATTTTTTTTAAAAAACTGGCCACAGAATCTTTATTGTTCACCGGATGGTTTTACATAAATCGATCATAAATATTAAACATTGACTTCCGGTTTGGACAGGAAGTAAAGGTCAAATTGGAGTCATGTTTTTGTAAATATTTTTTGACAATTGACAATCTGTACAATGGTGCAAAAAATGCCAATTTACCTCTTGTGGTTGTTGAGATATGATTTTTTTAAATATTAAACTTTGACTTCCGGTTTGGACAGGAAGTAAGGTCAAATTGGGGTTACCTTTTTGTAATTTTTTTTGACAATTAACGATCTGTACAATGGTGCAAAAATTGTGAATTTCCCTCTTGTGGTTGTTGAGATATGATTTTTTTTAAATATTAAACTTTCACTTCCGGTTTGGACAGGAAGTAAGATCAAATTGGGGTCACCTTTGTGTAAATATTTTTTGACAATTAACGATCTGTACAATGGTGCCAAAAATGCCAATTTACCTCTTGTGGTTGTTGAGATATGATTTTTTTAAATATTAAACTTTCATTTCCGGTTTGGACAGGAAGTAAGGTCAAAATGGGGTCACCTTTTTGTAAATATTTTTTGACAATTAACGATCTGTACAATGGTACAAAAAATTTGAATTTACCTCTTGTGGTTGTTGAGATGATTTTTTTAAATATTAAACTTTGATTTATCGTAATTCGATATCCGATGACCTAATCATGACGTCACAAATTTTGTTTCATCTACGTGTTAAGTTCTAAGTATATGCCAAGTTTCAAGTTCATGTGAAGTTTGCAAGTATGTGTTTTTTTTGTAGACAATCGATGGGGAGAAGAAAAAAAACAAAAACAAAAAAACGAACAAAAACAATAGGTGTTTCGGGTACATACCCGAACACCTAAAAAAACGAACAAAAACAATAGGTGTTTCAGGTGCATACCCGAACACCTAATAATGTGTGGACTTATATAGCGCACGTATCCACCAACTGAGTGGTGCTCAAGGCGCATTATATTATTACCCCTGCTCATAAGGCTCATAAGGCTCATAAATCATTCCTGAAATCATCTCAGCTCCCTGGGGAGTATACAGCTCAATTGCTGCCATTACAGCGCATATAGGGCTAATCAACCAACTCTGCCCTCACAGGTACCCATTTAACCCCTGGGTGGAGAGAAGCAATTATGGTTAAGTGTCTTGCTCAAGGACAAAAGTGTCACGGCCGGGATTCGAACCCACATTCTGCTGCTAACACCAGAACTTGAGTCCGGTAAGCTAGACCGCTCGGCCACGACACTCCAGAGAGAGTGACAGAGAGAATGACAGAGAGAGTGACAGAGAGAATGACAGAGAGAGTGACAGACAGACAGACAGAGTGACGTACCTTTGGATTAATCTCCATAGTAAGGAAGAGCCTGAAGCTAGGATGAGGTGACAGACTGTGCAGTTTCTTCTCCAGTTGCACGAGCCACTGAGGAGCAAGATGAACATTCTTCAACATCACCCACTTTCCTGTCTTGGAAGCTGAGTTGATGACCTTGTCAGCTTGACTGAAACCCTCGGCAGATCCTTAGAGAGAAATCAAGAAAACTCATAAGTAGTTTACATAAATATACAAACGATGACAAGAGATTCTCATTCTTAATTTCTGAATAATCTAAAGCAGGTACAAATACTTATTCTACAAAATAAATTATTCTTCATACAAAAACAATTGTCTTTGCCATAAATCCCTAAATTTGTTTGGGTTTTAATCATATTCTACTCTAATCATCTTATACTTAACTGTGTATAGTAGAAATGTAATGTTTGCAAGAAGGCTAAAATGAGACAAGGTCTACTGAACTGAAGATAGATTCTCCAAACTAATTTATTTCTGTATTCAACATTACCAATGCTTGTTTGCAGGTTCAAGGTTCACTTCTCGCACAACTTATTATACTGATGTCAGATTTCAATCAGATTATGAATAACGTACAAAACAAAGATTCTTACCGATAGCAATAGAGGAAATACTCTTATTAACCTCAGCTGCTAGATCTTCAACACGGCTACTAGCATCATATCCAGGTACAGAGCACATAAGGACTGGAGTACTACTCTTCAACTGTAAGATACAAATATTCACAACATTTGGGTTCATTGAGATCAGTATACAAAATTGTTCAATACCTCAATATTTTTGCAAAAAACAGTTTGAACGCTGAATAGCTTACTGAATCTTCCTCTAAGTAAATCATTTTGATCAACTTATGAAATGATAACCTTCTTAAATAAAAGTGGTTTCCTAGAATGTAAGGTCACAAAACTTAAAACATTGTTATTTCTTTGAAAAGAAGCATGCCTGTCATGTAGGCTGAAATTTACTAAAATTGGGAGAATATTTATTTATTTATTGTTTTACCTGGAGAGATCTTTCTGTGAAACACTTTTTTTTTTACAAAGGTGCCCGGGGTAAAACAACATAAAACACACAGTATAAACAATTTAAACAATAATTTACAGCAAGAATATAAAATTACTTATCAAAAAGGGGGTATCCATATGTTTTCATAAGTATCAATATTAATCACCACCACAATTATATCCTCGTTACAAGAAATCCTTCAATAAGATAAGTTAAAATTGAGTTTTTCACAATTCCTCCACTGACCTCCTTCTCTACAATCTTAGCCAAGTCAAGTTCTTGCTCAGCAGAGTGAAGGAACTGCTCCCCAAAGACAGCTAAGACAAAGAGCTGACAGGATGCAAGGAGACGATCTGGTCTGAATGTCTGGATGACAAGGAGGCGATGAAGAGCTTGACCGATGGGACCTGACAAATGGTAGAGAAACAAAGTTTTATCTTTAATGATACAATATTGATAATTACCCGATTATAAAACTACCAAATTATTCTCTGAAAGCTAACATGATGTGAAGTTGGTAAAGATACCAATCATAATTCCATCTGAAGTGCTTTCAATTCAAGAAAAAATGAAAAAAAAAAGTTGCCATGATAGTGTTATTTATTTACTGAGCATTTTATGTTCACAAATATTGTGAATACTTTTACAATTTCCTCATAATTTAGAGGATGCATTGCACAAAAAACTTGGTTGTCTTTAAAACTTTTTAACAAAAAACGTATCTTGTCTTTAAAGCTCAGGTGAAATACCAAGTTATACAAAAATATTGTTATTTCTTTTCCCAAAGAAACACCGATGTGTAAAAAATGTCCATTCATAGTCTGTTAATAAGGTAAGTTTTGAGTTAATGAACGTACTCAATGGAGCCGGTTCTTTCCAGCAGTTTGGAACATTCTTCTCTGGTCCTACACTCTCCTCCCATTTGATGAAATCCTGTCCATAAATAAATATAATTTGTGTGAAAGTAAGCCAATAAAAGATTTTTATAATATTTTTGATTAAAAACAATTTTGAAATCAGAACAGCGGTAAGAATCCAACACCAATATGCTGATTACAGGAAATGGCCGGTACTCATTGATAGATATACCAAAGTGTTTCCGATTTCCTGATCAGCTTTAGCACTACAAACTAATAACCATAATTCTCAAGTGAGCTGATAAGCAATCAAACCAATATTATCTTACTAATGCAGACAATCTACCCTCTAAACCATCAAGCTTTCCCAAAATCATTTATTGGAGACCGCCAGTGATTGGGGAGGAGGGGAGGAGGGGAGGAAAGAGGAGGAGGGGAGGAAAGAAAAGAAGGGGACAGGGAGAAGGGACTAGTCGAAAAAAAGAGTTTATAAAATCCAAGAGAAACCAATAATTGTATTTATAAATAAGACAAATTGAAAAATATATTATCTTTGCAGGAGAACTTTAACTCCTGAAAGCGTTTCACCAAACAAAAATGAGGGGATAAAATAGTGTTTTTAAATAAAATTCAGGAATATAAGTATTTCTGTTTCCAGTGGGCACCTATGTGGGCAATTATCAGTATAGGGAGCCTTTAATAATCTAAACATTTGTTTTATTCATTCTACATACATCTGGACATAGCATCTGTTCAATATGGAATCTTATGGTCAGGTTTTTATTTTGATATCCATTGTACACAAGTTTGACCATACTGAAAATGTTTAACTTACTCAAGATAAACATTTTTCAATTCAGACATTTTCAATTGAAACATTTTTCAAGTTGCAAGAAACTTTAAAGAGTAGAAAAAATATAAAACTCTATGGAAGAAAGAAATTAGAAAAGGCAGGAAACTAAAAACTACAAAGGAAGTAATAGCAAAGGCAGATTAGAAATATGGCATAAAGAAATATGGCTAAAAATTGATCTTGAAAAATAATAAATTTTCAAGTAAAATCTCAATTGATTTTCTAGAAACTTTGGAAAGCAAGAAATGCAAGGAAAACAAAATAAAATAAAATTAACAAAGCTGTTTTGAGTACTAACCCGACGACTGCATTCGCCAAACATTTCAGAAGGCTATTTAGTATCACAGTGTGAGAATAAATTAATTTATACACACACATGCGTGACGTTTGTAGGTAGAGATGTCATGTTACAATCAAGTCAATATTACAGCAAAATATTAAAAACAATCAAACAGAAAATAATATCACTACAAAATAATATCACTATAAAATAATATCACTATAAAATAACATCACTACAAAAAAGCAAGATTAATGCATAATACTGCAACAAAATTAATAACAGTTCTAGAAGAATATAACAAATAATATCACTGCAGACTGCAGACTTAGCTTAAGCCAGTATATACATCCATACTTTGCAGAGTTAGCTTAAGCCAGTATATACATCCATACTTTGCAGAGTTAGCTTAAGCCAGTATATACATCCATACTTTGCAGAGTTAGCTTAAGCCAGTATATACATCCATACTTTGCAGAGTTAGCTTAAGCCAGTATATACATCCATACTTTGCAGAGTTAGCTTAAGCCAGTATATACATCCATACTTTGCAGAGTTAGCTTAAGCCAGTATATACATCCATACTTTGCAGAGTTAGCTTAAGCCAGTATATACATCCATACTTTGCAGAGTTAGCTTAAGCCAGTATATACATCCATACTTTGCAGAGTTAGCTTAAGCCAGTATATACATCCATACTTTGCAGAGTTAGCTTAAGCCAGTATATACATCCATACTTTGCAGACTTAGCTTAAGCCAGTATATATACATCCATACTTTGCAGAGTTAGCTTAAGCCAGTATATACATCCATACTTTGCAGAGTTAGCTTAAGCCAGTACATCCATACTTTGCAGTTAGCTTAAGCCAGTATATACATCCATACTTTGCAGAGTTAGCTTAAGCCAGTATATATATACATCCATACTTTGCAGAGTTAGCTTAAGCCAGTATATACATCCATACTTTGCAGACTTAGCTTAAGCCAGTATATACATCCATACTTTGCAGAGTTAGCTTAAGCCAGTATATACATCCATACTTTGCAGACTTAGCTTAAGCCAGTATATACATCCATACTTTGCAGACTTAGCTTAAGCCAGTATATACATCCATACTTTGCAGACTTAGCTTAAGCCAGTATATACATCCATACTTTGCAGACTTAGCTTAAGCCAGTATATACATCCATACTTTGCAGAGTTAGCTTAAGCCAGTATATACATCCATACTTTGCAGACTTAGCTTAAGCCAGTATATACATCCATACTTTGCAGAGTTAGCTTAAGCCAGTATATACATCCATACTTTGCAGACTTAGCTTAAGCCAGTATATACATCCATACTTTGCAGAGTTAGCTTAAGCCAGTATATACATCCATACTTTGCAGAGTTAGCTTAAGCCAGTATATACATCCATACTTTGCAGACTTAGCTTAAGCCAGTATATACATCCATACTTTGCAGACTTAGCTTAAGCCAGTATATACATCCATACTTTGCAGACTTAGCTTAAGCCAGTATATACATCCATACTTTGCAGAGTTAGCTTAAGCCAGTATATACATCCATACTTTGCAGACTTAGCTTAAGCCAGTATATACATCCATACTTTGCAGAGTTAGCTTAAGCCAGTATATACATCCATACTTTGCAGAGTTAGCTTAAGCCAGTATATACATCCATACTTTGCAGAGTTAGCTTAAGCCAGTATATACATCCATACTTTGCAGAGTTAGCTTAAGCCAGTATATACATCCATACTTTGCAGAGTTAGCTTAAGCCAGTATATACATCCATACTTTGCAGAGTTAGCTTAAGCCAGTATATACATCCATACTTTGCAGAGTTAGCTTAAGCCAGTATATACATCCATACTTTGCAGAGTTAGCTTAAAGGCACCTGGCAATAGGTTTTTTATTGATTTAAACAATAAAGTATATGTGTATTAACAATAAACAAATTGTTTGAGTGATTATTTGTCAGGATTTATATGTTTAAAAACAATATGAAGTTGTTTGGAGGGTGACTCCGCCCATCCCTTTTGTGGCGTCATTCGAGGAAGGATTCGCCGCTGATGGAACATCGACCCCCCTCGACGCCCTCGAGAATTGCCTGTGTTTACACACGTGTGGTTTGGTTTGTTATAAAAAAAGGCATTTTTCCGGCATTTTCCCAGCAATGCCGACCAGGTGTATTGCTGCTGCATGCAACAAAACAACTAAAGATGGGGTCAGCCTGCATCTGTTTCCAGCTGATCCCAAATATAGGCGGTTATGGGCAGCGAAAGTCAGGATAACGAGGGCAAAGTGGTCCTGTCCGACGTCGTTTTCAGCGCTATGCAGTGACGCTAAGCAGTTTTAGCACTAGCGGCATTGCTGCACCTATATCGTGAAAACTTGCATGCTTCCCCTTGGGCCTTGTTTTACGTTGTCGTTTCATCTGAAACTAGGTTACAGGTTAGGCATACATTTTGTACCAAAGAACATATTTTTATGGTTTTCACTATTCCAATTTTGCATATTTCGTTTCCTTTTGCGTTTGAATGAAAGAGTTGCCGTGATCACGGCAACCTTAACGCTGTCAGATAATGAAACGTTGCCGTATTCAGCAACTCAAGGTTGCCGTATATAGCAACGCTGTCGTATTTGGAGTTTTCCGGACTGAATTGATTCGCTTTCTTTGCACTAGCATGACTAGTAGTAGTACAGTAGTCATATATATAATTCTTCATATTGCTTTTTATTCATTTAAAATATGGAAATGGTTTGAGGCTTGATTGAGGTTTCTCATTGTCGTACTCTCGGATTCGGTTACTCGGATTCGGTGACGCATCGCATCGATCAGGTACCCAGACGTAATGTATGGGGCCAGACTACACATTTTCTCTTCAAATATCCCCGCCTCGAATGACGTCACGAACAGCGCCACCATGTGTCAATGTAAAGGGGTGGCCTATTCTAAAGTCGTAAATACAATAAAACCACTATTTCTGTAACCTTAGTTACTTGTTTATTCACATTCCACTCATAAAAATGTATATATTTATGACAAAAGCTACATTTGGACAAAATACCAGTGCCAGGTGCCTTTAAGCCAGTATATACATCCATACTTTGCAGAGTTAGCTTAAGCCAGTATATACATCCATACTTTGCAGAGTTAGCTTAAGCCAGTATATACATCCATACTTTGCAGAGTTAGCTTAAGCCAGTATATACATCCATACTTTGCAGAGTTAGCTTAAGCCAGTATATACATCCATACTTTGCAGAGTTAGCTTAAGCCAGTATATACATCCATACTTTGCAGACTTGGCTTAAGCCAGTATATACATCCATACTTTGCAGAGTTAGCTTAAGCCAGTATATACATCCATACTTTGCAGAGTTAGCTTAAGCCAGTATATACATCCATACTTTGCAGACTTAGCTTAAGCCAGTATATACATCCATACTTTGCAGACTTAGCTTAAGCCAGTATATACATCCATACTTTGCAGACTTAGCTTAAGCCAGTATATACATCCATACTTTGCAGACTTAGCTTAAGCCAGTATATACATCCATACTTTGCAGACTTAGCTTAAGCCAGTATATACATCCATACTTTGCAGAGTTAGCTTAAGCCAGTTATACATCCATACTTTGCAGAGTTAGCTTAAGCCAGTATATACATCCATACTTTGCAGACTTAGCTTAAGCCAGTATATACATCCATACTTTGCAGAGTTAGCTTAAGCCAGTATATACATCCATACTTTGCAGAGTTAGCTTAAGCCAGTATATACATCCATACTTTGCAGACTTAGCTTAAGCCAGTATATACATCCATACTTTGCAGACTTAGCTTAAGCCAGTATATACATCCATACTTTGCAGACTTAGCTTAAGCCAGTATATACATCCATACTTTGCAGAGTTAGCTTAAGCCAGTATATACATCCATACTTTGCAGAGTTAGCTTAAGCCAGTATATACATCCATACTTTGCAGAGTTAGCTTAAGCCAGTATATACATCCATACTTTGCAGACTTAGCTTAAGCCAGTATATACATCCATACTTTGCAGACTTAGCTTAAGCCAGTATATACATCCATACTTTGCAGACTTAGCTTAAGCCAGTATATACATCCATACTTTGCAGACTTAGCTTAAGCCAGTATATACATCCATACTTTGCAGAGTTAGCTTAAGCCAGTTATACATCCATACTTTGCAGAGTTAGCTTAAGCCAGTATATACATCCATACTTTGCAGACTTAGCTTAAGCCAGTATATACATCCATACTTTGCAGAGTTAGCTTAAGCCAGTATATACATCCATACTTTGCAGAGTTAGCTTAAGCCAGTATATACATCCATACTTTGCAGACTTAGCTTAAGCCAGTATATACATCCATACTTTGCAGACTTAGCTTAAGCCAGTATATACATCCATACTTTGCAGACTTAGCTTAAGCCAGTATATACATCCATACTTTGCAGAGTTAGCTTAAGCCAGTATATACATCCATACTTTGCAGACTTAGCTTAAGCCAGTATATACATCCATACTTTGCAAGAACAAAGTGATAGGCCACCTATGTACAGAAACCAATCTGTGAAACTTAAGCTTATTTCATTGTGTTGTTTACAAGGAAATTGTGAAAATGCATTCAGATTGTTCATATTCATTCAAGAAATTTTCATTTCATGATGACAATAAATCAACTGGGAAATCATTTGACTATTTTTACAAAAATGATAGAACCTTAGACAGAAAGATTTCAATGTATGTTTTATACCATCATCAACTTAAGGTTAAACTTTGATAAACTATGTTCTTTGAATTACCAGTTGTATATAGTGGCTTTGTACTAGAACAATCACAACTACAATAAAGATACACATACAGTGATGAAAGTTGAATAACGATGTGATAAATAATATGATGACAGTAACAAACATTAAGAACGTTGACAACTTGTTAAGAGACACAGAATACAAAACAATAGAATGATTTCTACAGAGAATAGCATTTTCAATGGCCAATATTCTACCACAGTATCAGACAGAGCTATATACAAATGAAATATGCCCGAGTTACTGACACAGCTTACATACAATTAAAGCATGCCTGAGTTACGGACACAGCTTACATACAATTAAAGTATGCCTGACTTACCGTTTTGGACTTGACAAATTGAAGCAGGCCCTCAAAGGCTGGTAGTTGTGCCAGACGAAGCATAGACTCTACTTGTTCATTCGTCATGCCTTCATACTTGGGCAATGTATTAGTATGAATGGTCTGTTCAGCTCCACGTAAGAAATGCTGGAATTCAGCTCCGTAGTCTGGCTCACTGGGGATCAAACAATTATGGGCATTTTTATCTATTCTTTAATGAACAATACAGACATTTATCAAACAGCAGCCATCTTTGTTTTCTAATACACTAGTGCATGAGAATCAAAATGAGGCTGAAATCCACAACAGACTGGTGCCTTTCAAACTGAATCATTTGTAATGATTCTTTTAATGGCAGTAAGAGAACCAGACAACAAATAGATGGAGTGTGATATAATGGTCATTTGAGATGGCACTGAAGAGGAAGAGAACAAATAAACGGAAGAAAGTTCACTATGAAACATTCCATAGGATGGATGTGTGTACACTTGACATCACGAATGGATGTGTGTATACTTGACATCACAAATGGATGGTGTATACTTGACATCACAAATGGATGTGTGTATATTTGACATCACAAATGGATGTGTGTATACTTGACATCACAAATGGATGTGTGTATACTTGACATCACAAATGGATGTGTGTATACTTGACATCACAAATGGATGTGTGTATACTTGACATCACAAATGGATGTGTGTATACTTAACTTCACGAATGGATGTGTGTATACTTGACTTCACGAATGGATGTGTGTATACTTGACTTCACTTTGAACCAATGGGTGAAAATAACATTGTAAAGCATGTATTCCCACTTGTGGATTATTCAAAATGTCTTCAGCACATGTAACTTGACAAATAAATTTTTGAATCATCATTACATTAAAATGTTATAAATTAACATCGTATAAATACTTTCCAATCACACAAGGACACAGGTTTTGACAGATTGTTTATATTTTGTATACAAACAACTGATGGAGGGTCAAAGGTCAATGAAATGAATTTGATAAGACCCCAGAACTATTGATAGAATGACAGTAACAATTGTAAGACATACCTAGGGACACCTCTGAGGTGAATACGACACAGGAGGATGGTGAACATGATACGATCTTGATGCAACATACCACGAGCTACACGGTTGAAACACACCTACATGAAAGACACAAAATTGTGTTCAAAGTTAAGAGTTTCGCAACAAAAATGGCACATCAGCTGTTCCTTCTCCTAAAATGAAATAATAAAATAATTCATTTCAATCTGATTAAGATTGGGCATAAAGGTCTCTGCTGCTGTGTGTTATTCCCAATTACTGACAACTCATTATTTATATTTTATTCTTCTCTTGACTGCAGTAATTGATAGATATTCATTGTCCTCTTCTTTAGACGGTAGGGGGCGGGGCTTATATTACAAAAGCTACAATAGTGCAACACATGTGTATGGAATTTCAACTCAACTCTGATGGGTTAGATATTTCAGTGATTCAATAGTGCAACATATGTGAATGGAATTTCAACTCAACTCTGATGGGTTAGATATTTTAGTGATTCAATGACTAACAAAGTTCATCACCAATTTAAACTGAAACAGCTTTATGCAAGTCCACAAACATATTACTGTTTATTTATATTTCATTCTTCTTTTGCTTAAAAGCAACATCTTAAAATACTTTTCCAATTTGTACTAAATATCTCCAAACTCTAATTAACACTTTCTGATCTAGGGGTCAAACATCAAGTTCTATGGGTATCACAATACCACTATTAACAAAATCGTAAGAAAACTGTGTTGACAGTCTGAACAAATTGAGCAAGATCGTGGTGAATGACCTACCTGAAAGAGATCCTTAGTGACGATAGACAGACGTGATCCATGTTCGCTCATATTCTTCAGGTGTTCGTTATCATTCAATACAGAGTTGAAGATCTCCAGGAAGAAATGCAATGAGTACTGGTACAGGAAATGCACCTGGTAAATGAAAGATGGTAATTTTTGATTAAAAAAGCAAAAATATAATGGCTGCATTTTCATCTAGTTACTAGATTATGTTAATGAAATAAATCCATGTTTAATCTGAATCATACAAAACACAAATTCGCAAACACATAACAGTCTACCAGCACATTTATATGTACAACACCTGTTTTTTATTTGCAGTCACTTCAACATGATGTTGATGGAAATAAGAAAATATCTGTAACTGCAATGTGCAGAATAAGAATGAGATGTGCCGAACTAAAATGATCTCTCATTAGGCATCTTTCATGTTTTTGGTAATTTGTAAAGAACACACTCCTAAATAAAAAATAAATAAAAATGTCACAATATTACTTTTTCAACAAAAGCATATGAACAGATTTGACAAACCCCCCACCCCAGCCCCCTGTAGACTTTTTGTTGAATAAGACTGGACAACCCTTTAAATTGATCACTTTTCTTCTCACCCTGTTAAGAGCCTCAAGAGTGAAGTAGATACTACTACAAGACTGGGCCAGAGACAGATATTGTTGAGACACTGTCTCAACCTCTGCCATGACTACGTCTGTCTCCTCCACCTTACGAGTGACTTCTGCTGCCTCTTTCTTCAGAATCTCTAGGGTGCTGATAATGCTGAAGACAGAGAGAAAAGATTGTGAGTGTCAGGAAACGTAAAGCTGGTCTTGATGGAGTTATATGATCAAATATCATGTTTACTGATTTCAAATGACTAAATGTTGCTCGGATATGTAAAAAGCTTTGCTTGTGATTGTTGTGATAGCCTGCTAAATGTGACTGTACATGAAAACTATAGAAATACAACTCAAAAGTATTTAAGTAAGACTAAATTGCGGTGACACCATGTGAAATTCTCAATTGAGTAGTAATTAGTTCTGAAAAGAACTGGAGGTACAACTCGACGTTTCAATCAGTGTGCTCTGATCGTCCTCAGGAGAAAATTACTACTCAATTGAGAATTTCGTATGGTGTCACCGCAATTTAGTCTTACTTATCCTCCTCACCATGCAAAGCTACAAGTTTTATCATAAAGTATTTGTTAGAGCCTGTGTTGATAGCAGAACACTCGACCATAGTTGATGCACTTTCAATACATTTGGGGCAATATACAATCACTATTGCCTTCAAAATACATACTAATTCACTCTTACCTGTCATCATCAAGGATACGTCCCTTAGTGTCATTGAGAGCCTGCAACAGAGACTTCTCCAGCTGACGCAGACGCAAGTTGAATTCACCTTGGAGTTTGAGGAGATCTGAGCGTTTCTCATCAACGTCTGGTCGTTCTGCCTTCAAGACCTGAATGAATGAAGAACATTTCATCATACATCATTACAAAGTATCCAATGATCAATTATGTATCAAATTTCATGAGAAATTATAAAAATACTTTTTAAAGGAAAGTAAATAGCAAGGATGACAACCCTTACTGTAACACATTCAAATAACCATTTAACAAATGCAGTATCAACAATGAATGAGACCACAACACTGCTATGGGAATTAAGGAACAAGATTGTAATAATAATAGAGTAATTAATATACACTTTGCATACTGGTCATGTGGAAATTTATCAGATATAATATAAAATAACATGGATAATGTTTTGTAGTTCTAAAAAAGAAACAATTACCGAGTACATTTGTGTTTAACTTACCTGATTGAGGCACTGGCTCTGAAGACTGCTTCTGGTTACGGTGAAATTGACAAATGTCACTCGAGAGCAGATGTCAGGAGTAAACTCCACCTGTAGTCATGACAACAATAAACTTAAATATGTGTCTTTTGATAAACTAAACTATTTGCCGTTACTATCTGCCATTACTATCTCCTGAACTAAATAATTAATTTAGATTCAAATTTGTTTAAAAAGAGTCAGATAACATTTAACAATATGTACAGACTTTAATGGGTTCAGAGAATATAATCAATGAAAAAGCACTATTCAGTTTTCCGTTTTCTTTTCCTACTTACAGTTGGGTCCCTGGTTGATAAGAAGATCATGAATGCTGGAGACAAGTCAATGTCTTGGTCTCCGATACTGATGAGAACACGACCTCCTGTACGACGCACTTCACGATTTAAGACTGGGTTCAAGATGGGATCGTAGTTCTCCACATCCTAGGAAAAGAACAACAGAATTCATGAAACTTGCATCCATCCAATTCCAATAATGTTTCTTTAAGATTAGTAACCCAAATTTCACTTGTCAGCAAACAGAACACTGGACCTTCTTCAACGCCATTAAAATCACAACTCCATTGTTAACATCTGGAATAAAAATGATAAATTTCCAGTAGGAATAACACATGTGTATGGAGTAATAATTGGCCTGAATTATCATTCCCATTTGAGTTGTACCTCCAGTTCTTTTCAGAACTAATTATTACTCAATTGAGAATTTCACATGGTGTCACCGCAATTAGTCTTACTTATTCCCATTTAGCTATTATTGGTTAAGGTCTATCAATAAAACTGAATCTGCAAATGACCAGACCTCAAGCCTTGTGGATAATCTCAGAGGTATTTTACTTTAATGAACAAGGTCTATACCATTCAATACTTAAGATGTAATGTACATACCTGTACAAGAAGAGGATTACCGAATCGCAGGGCACTCTCAAGGTTCTTACGGAATGCATCATCCAAGAAACTAAGATTTTACAAACAAGGCAAATTAAAACAAAAATGAAGATACGCGATTCCCAAGACTTTGAGATGTTTTGATTGTCAATACAAGGAAGAAAAAATAAAAACTCAATAAATAAATACTTACTTATATTCATACATTTATTTACTTCAAAGGGATTTCGCTACATGCTTCAGATTTTTGAATAGCCTGTACAGACCATTATTTAATTGAAATTTATTTGTGAATAAACTTGTAATTAACAGCCTCATATCAGTTATGGACAAAATATTAATTGAACTGAATTTGAATTGAACAGTCTTATATAAAAACACATCAAAATGGGGCCATAGGCTGTCATTTTAAGGTTTTTTTTGCTAAAAATTCACTAGGAATCCTCAAAACTTCCCAGGAATGAGGCACGCCAAACCAGGATGTTCATAGCATGCAGATGGAACTGACTTATCCTTTTAGAAAACATCTGATCTATTAAACATCCAAATCAAGAAACATGTTGACTGAACTTACCTAGTCTTTGTTATTTTCTTCTCTCTGTATTCATTGAGTATAAAGTCTGTTGCCTGACCAGAGGGATCAATGATGAGTGGATAGCGGTTGAATCGATTCAACATGATAGCATTCTCAGTACACAGATCATCTGATGGTAGTGCGTTAGCTTGCCAACGTAGACGGTCATCAGCATTAGATAGATACTAAAAAAGGAAACAAGAAATCTTATTGACCATTTGAATCATATAAATGACAAATTCTATTCAACAAATTCAAATCATGGTTATCTAATTTTGGCAGACGGAAAGAAAAATTTAATTTTTATTTATTCAGATTGATAATTGACAAAAGAAAAACTACTGTGTTCTCTAAGTAAGGGCCAAGTATTTTTGAAGTGTAGATCTGAATTACAAGACCAAATAGTTTGTAAAGAACACAACCAATAGGAAAGATTAATAAAAGTCAATAGCTTAATAAAAATATGCATCTGAAATAATTTATTTAACCCTCCTACTATTGATGCACTTTAGTGGCAAGTTGCTATAAAGGTCAAAATCAGTCAACTGCCTGTTTTGACTGTTGACCCAAATGTGCACACAGGGGCATTTTTTACTGGTTTTGACTGTCATTTTGACCACCCTCAACAATACCAGACAATGCCTTTACCAGTTAAAAACAGTCGACTCATTTTGACCTGTAAATGTACTTACTACACGTAAGGTTTGACAGTGATTTCAACATTTTGACTGATTTTGACCCTTGTAGTAGTAGGAGGGTTTAAGAAATTGTACACCATTGGTAAAATGTCTGTAAATGAATTTATACAAGAGAGATGTACCGCCACCAATCTGTGAAAGTTTCGGTTTATTTCATTGTGTCATAAACAAGAAAAAAAGAGAAAATGCATTTAGATTATTTTTAAGTTATTCTAAAAAATGACAGCATTTCAAATGGAAGAATTTCTTAGGATATTTGGCACCTTCACCAACTGCACATTAAGTAAGGTTTAAATCATAATTCAGTTTTATTTTGTAATCAGATAATTACAAAAGATGAACACTTCACTTAACTGGGAAGCTACAAAATCCTGAAAGTCACTGACTATACCTCGACTCTAGCGATGTCTGCTCTGTACTTGATACAAGCCTCATGAAGATGAGAAGCCCAACTATTGAAGAGATTCTGCCTCATCTGTTGGTCAAAGTATCCAGCATACGCCATGAAGGCAGATGATAGGAGGACATCTCCTAAAATGGTAGACATCTGAGCCTTGAAGGATTCACTGCCCGTCTCCCAACGTTCACTTTCATGGGACAGACTGCGTAGCAGAGCTGTACTGCGATTCACCTAGGAATAAGATCATAGATGACTTACGTAACTTAAAGTCTTATTCTGGACATAGTGAGTACATAATGATTTGTGTAGACATGGCCCACAATTAAAAACACCCCTCTGCATTTTCTCGTGTCTACAGGTCGAACTAAATGAAATGTCTAATACTGAATCCCAGAAAATTCTGCCTTAATGGTGTCCATGTTTTATGTACATCTGTGCTCACAACTTATACTACGTTAACTAATTCATTAAACCTAACCTTCCCAAATCCTCCAAAATCCTCTTTGCTAAAGTGAATGATTTTGAAGGATTGAGGTTATTAGGCATACTTGCCTTTCCATGGTACATATACATCCATGTTTGTTGTAGTGATTGCAAGGTCAGTGCTTGGGTCAGTGGACACTGTTTATTGCTCCATGCATGCAGGGAGGGTCCCTGGCCATGTACATATATCACAGATTAGAAACACATGGGCCGAGGGAGTTAGGAAGGATTCAGGTTATGTGTAAGCAAATGGGCCTAGGGAGTTAGGAAGGGTTCAGGTTATGTGTAAGCAAATGGGCCTAGGGAGTTAGGAAGGATTCAGGTTATGTGTAAGCAAATGGACCTAGGGAGTTAGGAAGGATTCAGGTTATGTGTTAGCAAATGGGCCTAGGGAGTTAGGAAGGATTCAGGTTATGTGTTAGCAAATGGACCTAGGGAGTTAGGAAGGATTCAGGTTATGTGTAAGCAAATTGGCCTAGGGAGTTAGGAAGGATTCAGGTTATGTGTAAGCAAATGGGCCTAGGGAGTTAGGAAGGATTCAGGTTATGTGTAAGCAAATTGGCCTAGGGAGTTAGGAAGGATTCAGGTTATGTGTAAGCAAATTGGCCTAGGGAGTTAGGAAGGATTCAGGTTATGTGTAAGCAAATTGGCCTAGGGAGTTAGGGTTAATAAAACAGTAGCAACTAATACAAATTCTAAACTATTTTTATGGTAACGGAATTTAGGATGTACTTCTGTCAATCTACCTATCCATTTCTACAGACTCTAAATCACTCTTGGTAACCTGTGCCTGACTGACAAGTTGTCTGTCTGTACGTCAGTCTATCTATGTGTCTGTCCCACATTCTATATCTTACCTTGATTTCAACTGACTCAAGGTCACTCTTGATGGCCTGTGCTTGGCTGATAAGTTGTGCGTATTCCTCCTTGTAGCCAGCGATGCTGTGTTCTAGCTCAACCACAAGTTTGTTCACTTGTTCCTGTTTATTCTTATTCTTCTCAGCTTCCTTCTCAAGACGATCTAGCTCATTACGCAATGGCTCTACACGGTGCAGCATGTCAGCATAGCTGATCTGTTAGTTATTCACAAAAATTTGTCAACAAACATTTTCAAAATACAGTTGTGAAATATGAAATTTAAAAAAGCTAAATCTTTTTATATTTCACTCTCGTATTTTGGAAAAGAACAAAAATGGAGCTTTTTGGATTTATTAAATGAAATTGTCCCAAGCAATCATGTAGAATGACAATGTATAATTCTTCTTACCTGAGCGATAGCCCATTTGACCATGGGACCACAAGCCAAACTAGCTCGGTTCATCTTCTCAAAGTTATAGTCTGGGTTAGACATATACTTCTTCATCATCTTCTCTCGAGTGTCTTCACTGGAAAATGGCAACATTCATAATAGTTGCATTAAGAAATATTCAATCTAAAAGTCGCCCTGCGAATCAGTAACCTAAAAATTGGTCATACAATATTTTTATTCTTAAATCTTCTATTCAAACTTTTGTTACTAAGAGTGAAACAACATAAAACTAAGTCACTAGAAATTGTTCAAAATATCTTAAATTGATTTCCTATTAAATATTTAAATAATGTCTTTGAGAAAGAACCTGCTAGGAACCTTAAAGGTAAGGCCAATAACTACTATTTTGCATTTATACTACAGGTCCTTTTGGTTGCTAAGCAGTTTGCAACAGCTAATTCTCTATCTATTTGAATAATGTATCAACATTTAACTAATTTCAGTACAGTATATCATGCTTTTCTTCGAAACAAAAGTTGCAACTTACGAGATATTCTCAGTATTGAAGTTAACGATGGTGCTGATGAAGTTATCTCTGATAATGATACCACGGATTGCCTTCCAATCTGATGCATTCTCTCCCAGCAATAGACAGATGGATTCCAAGGCTAACTTCACCAAGATAGGAGGATTACCCATAGATCTGATCTCAACCAGATTCTGCTTCTTGATGCCTTTCACCGCTGTAAACAACAAATAAAAGGTGAAGAGACTTCCATCAGTAGCAGTAAGGTTTATGGTAGCCTGGAAACATAACGTCATGTGGTGAGTCTTGCAATACATGCCAGATAATGGCCTGCTTATTTTTGTAACTTTGAACTTTGACCTTTGAATTGAGATGTATTTTGTAGAAATGCTTACACACAATAACATTGAATGCATTTTACAATTTTGTTGTTAAATAACACAATGAAATAAACTAAAACTTTCACAGGTTGATTTTTACACATATCTCATGATTCTAATAAAATGTGGATTTTAGCAAAAGTGTTTACTGGATATAAAATGAACGATATGGTTTAGTCTTGGATCTGTTACAGAAGGACGTAGTTAAATGTCTTATTGGATATACCTGCTTGAGCATCACGCACAGCTGGCTCCACCTTAGCCAAGTCCTCCATTACAAATTCTCGCTTCTCTCCAATCTCAGCAGTCTGTACGGTCAGAGCCGCCTGGATTTCCTGTGAGGTCACTTTCTTCTTCTCAGCTTCCTGTTGATCTTTGACCTGAAGGTCAAATATAGATAAGATGTTCAAGTGATATCTTTGCAATTATTCATGCAAAAGGAAGGGATAAATAATTTAGTTACTATAAAGTAACTAGTGCTCATTACTGATAACTGATTGAAATGAACAAACTACAAACACTTCAGTGTAAATCTTATAGAAAGGTAAGTTACAAGGTTTGTATCAAGCAAGATGAGTCTTAAGACACTCACCATCTGTTTGAGTTTAGTATTAGCAGCAGTAAATCTTATAGAAAGGCAAGTTACAGGGTTTGTGTCAAGCAAGATGAGTCTTAAGACACTCACCATCTGTTTGAGTTTAGCATTAGCAGCAGCATTCTTAGCTTCTAGTTCTCGACTCTTACGAGCGAGAGACTTCTGTAGTTCTTCCACCTGTTCCACTGTCTCCTTGATCTTCTGGAGACCGACATTAAGATGAAGTTGCTGCTCCTCAAGATCTGATCGCTTCTCCTGGTACAGTTTGACCTAAAGGAGAAGGAAAATGAAAATGGGTCAAAGATTGCACAGAGTTAGATTGTGGGTGGCTAAGAGGAACACAGAAGAATTCAAGAAAACATGTAAATTATAGCCGATAAAACAATAATGGAAAAGAATACGGTGCATTTCCTATGATAATATTAACATTGTACAGATGTTCATTTATGTGCAACTTTTATAATACAGGAATAAAAAGGGGTATTTACCACATGATAAAGACCACTAGAGGATGGGTATGGGGCTACAAGGTGATAATGGACAAAAAGGTAGGAGGTAAAGATTAACTGTCCATCTGGATTTCATTTTCAAAACACATTGAATCAGCATGATGCGTAAACAATTTATACTCTCCGATTTGCTTCTTTAATGCGGTGCATTGCTGGTTGAAAAACCTTAATTTGCCCCCCTCTCCCTCCCCTTGTGATTTTTGTTTATGGAAGGATTAAATGGCTTTAATCACATCTTGTTACAGGAATTCTTACATAGTGATTGATGAAGTCCAGGTAGTGTCTAGGAGTTATGGCCATTATACGACCGCCTCTCTTCTGCACACGTTCATTAGCCTGATAAAGAGTCTGGTGTACGTAGACATAGGCATTGATTATGGCATCTCTGTGTGATGGAGGATTGGGCACACCTTCATACGCTAACGGTAGGAGACTGGGTGGACAATACTAGAATCAAGACATATGATAGGTTTAAACACTACACAATAAGAAAACATTCTAAGCCAAATTAGAACTGAAACTAAATTGTAAACATTTTAAGTGATTTTAAAAATCTTAATCCTAAATTTTCTCAGTGTAATATATTTTATCAATGTGGGGATAAGGTTTTCAGTATTGTTTTACAAATCACTGATCTCATCTGGAAACATTTATTTCATATACACAGAAAACATCAACTTAGAGTAACAAAAACCAATATCATTTTGAAAGTTAGTTTATTGTGACATTATAGTGTTTGATTATAACTTACATCAGACTTATCAAGGTCCAGCTTACTGGTGAATTCCTTGCCGACTTGGTACAGGGCATGAGTTGACCAATCACCAAACCAGTTCAGCACACACCTAATGTACAAAGAAATCCTTCTTAAAACTTTCGGTCATAATAATAATAATAATATAATAGATAGTAGAGTAGCTTCGAAGGAGAAGGAGAAGGTACAGAAATATCAGGATTTAGCGAGAGAACTCTGCAAGCTGTGGCAAGTCAAGGTCAAGGTTATTCCTGTGGTAGTGGGAGCACTGGGTACAATCCCGAAGATGTTGGAGAAACATCTCAAGGAGATAGAAACATCTGTTAGAGTAGAATTACTACAGAAGGCGGCACTCTTAGGGACAGCAAGGATTCTCATGAAGACACTCGAGATCTAAGGCTACGGACGTAGCTTGACACGAGTGTAACCGGCAGAAAGGAAAACAAGATCTTTCTTTTCATGCTGTGCTAACGCGAAATAATAATAATAATAATAATAATAATAATAATAATAATAATAATAATAATAATAATAATAATAATAATAATAATAATAATAATAATAATAATAATAATAATAATAATAATAATAATAATAATAATAATAATAATAATAATAATAATAATAATAATAATAATAATAATAATAATAATAATAATAATAATAATAATAATAATAATAATAATAATAATAATAATAATAATAATAATAATAATAATAATAATAATAATAATAATAATAATAATAATAATAATAATAATAATAATAATAATAATAATAATAATAATAATAATAATAATAATAATAATAATAATAATAATAATAATAATAATAATAATAATAATAATAATAATAATAATAATAATAATAATAATAATAATAATAATAATAATAAGTGGACTTATATAGCGCACGTATCCACCAACTGAGTGGTGCTCAAGGCGCATTATATTATTACCCCTGCTCATAAGGCTCATAAATCATTCCTGAAACCATCTCAGCTCCATGGGGAGTATACAGCTCAATTGCTGCCATTACAGCGCATATAGGGCTAATCAACCAACTCTGCCCTCACAGGTACCCATTTAACCCCTGGGTGGAGAGAAGCAATTATGGTTAAGTGTCTTGCTCAAGGACACAAGTGTCACGGCCGGGATTCGAACCCACATTCTGCTGCTAACACCAGAACTTGAGTCCGGTAAGCTAGACCGCTCGGCCACGTCATATGACGGCCACGTCATACAATCTTTTGAAATAAAGAGTTAATATAAATGCCATTCCCTTGAAAATGACCTTGAAATTAATACATTGTCCTTGATTTTTTCAATGAATGTGAAATTATTTTAACTTTCCAAAGGCCTTTAACTGTGAAATATTCCCAAACTGAATGTTTGTTTGCCAGACAGTTTGTTATTGATGACATGACTGACCTGTTGAAGAGAGCAGGGGACGTGGCTGCTCTGTCCTTGAGACCCTCAGATGATGGATTCATGGTGAACACAACGTGTAGGTTACGCATCACCTATATAGGAAAACAAACAAATTACTTCAAAATATATCATCTACATTGATACAAATCAGAGAAGTGATGTTATTCTCACTTTCTAAAAAAGCAAAGTCCCCTGATGTATTTGATCTGTGTACTCATTTGATCTGTAGTACAAAGTACAATAAGCAGTGTGGTGAAATGATATATCATCTGTGTACTCATTTGATCTATAGTACAAAGTACAATAAGCAGTGTGGTGAAATGATATATCATCTGTGTACTCATTTGATCTGTAGTACAAAGTACAATAAGCAGTGTGGTGAAATGATATATCATCTGTGTACTCATTTGATCTATAGAACAAAGTACAATAAGCAGTGTGGTGAAATGATATATCATCTGTGTACTCATTTGATCTGTAGTACAAAGTACAATAAGCAGTGTGGTGAAATGATATATCATCTGTGTACTCATTTGATCTATAGTACAAAGTACAATAAGCAGTGTGGTGAAATGATATATCACCAGTGTACTCATTTGATCTATAGTACAAAGTACAATAAGCAGTGTGGTGAAATGATATATCATCAGTGTACTCATTTGATCTATAGTACAAAGTACAATAAGCAGTGTGGTGAAATGATATATCATCTGTGTACTCATTTGATCTGTAGTACAAAGTACAATAAGCAGTGTGGTGAAATGATATATCATCAGTGTACTCATTTGATCTATAGTACAAAGTACAATAAGCAGTGTGGTGAAATGATATATCATCTGTGTACTCATTTGATCTGTAGTACAAAGTACAATAAGCAGTGTGGTGAAATGATATATCACCAGTGTACTCATTTGATCTGTAGTACAAAGTACAATAAGCAGTGTGGTGAAATGATATATCATCTGTGTACTCATTTGATCTATAGTACAAAGTACAATAAGCAGTGTGGTGAAATGATATCATCAGTGTACTTAGAGTGATAATAATGCATTACAGTAATAGGAACATGCAAATAAATGATTTGCATGTATTTAAATAAATGATTTGCATGTATTTAAACAAATAATACAATAATACTCTGATGTGTCCTAACCCAAAAGCCAATGATTACAAGAGAAACTGCATGATATGTACACATTCATATTTTTGCATTTTCCCTCTTCCTGTACATTCTTATTTCCCAGTTTATAAGACATGTACTGGGAAGTTATCATCATAACTCCAGGGTCCAATTTCATACAGCTGCTTAGCAGATAAAATTGCTTACCAGAAAAATTTGCTTAGCAGATTTCTTTGGTTACCAGCCAAACTTTCATACAAAATGTATGCATTGTGGCTGGTAGTCTGTTTTATATTGCTTAGCAGAAAGATTTGCTTAGCAAAATGCTCTGCTGAGCAGCTCTATGACATTGGCCTCTGTTCATGACATGGATGAAGGCTATGTACATGACATGGATGAAGGCTATGTTCATGATATGGATGAAGGCTATGTACATGACATGGATGAAGGCTATGTACATGACATGGATGAAGGCTATGTTCATGACATGGATGAAGGCTATGTTCATGACATGGATGAATGCTATGTACATGACATGGATGAAGGCTATGTACATGACATGGATGAAGGCTATGTACATGACATGGATGAAGGCTATGTACATGATATGGATGAAGGCTATGTACATGACATGGATGAAGGCTATGTACATGACATGGATGAAGGCTATGTACATGACATGGATGAAGGCTATGTACATGACATGGATGAAGGCTATGTACATGATATGGATGAAGGCTATGTACATGATATGGATGAAGGCTATGTACATGACATGGATGAAGGCTATGTTCATGATATGGATGAAGGCTATGTACATGACATGGATGAAGGCTATGTACATGATATGGATGAAGGCTATGTTCATGACATGGATGAAGGCTATGTACATGACATGGATGAAGGCTATGTACATGACATGGATGAAGGCTATGTACATGACATGGATGAAGGCTATGTTCATGACATGGATGAAGGCTATGTTCATGACATGGATGAAGGCTATGTACATGACATGGATGAAGGCCATGTTCATGACATGGATGAAGGCTATGTTCATGACATGGATGAAGGCTATGTACATGACATGGATGAAGGCTATGTACATGATATGGATGAAGGCTATGTTCATGACATGGATGAAGGCTATGTACATGACATGGATGAAGGCTATGTACATGACATGGATGAAGGCTATGTTCATGACATGGATGAAGGCTATGTACATGACATGGATGAAGGCTATGTTCATGATATGGATGAAGGCTATGTACATGATATGGATGAAGGCTATGTTCATGATATGGATGAAGGCTATGTTCATGACATGGATGAAGGCTATGTTCATGATATGGATGAAGGCTATGTTCATGACATGGATGAAGGCTATGTACATGACATGGATGAAGGCTATGTACATGACATGGATGAAGGCTATGTACATGACATGGATGAAGGCTATGTACATGATATGGATGAAGGCTATGTACATGATATGGATGAAGGCTATGTACATGATATGGATGAAGGCTATGTACATGACATGGATGAAGGCTATGTACATGACATGGATGAAGGCTATGTTCATGATATGGATGAAGGCTATGTACATGACATGGATGAAGGCTATGTTCATGATATGGATGAAGGCTATGTACATGATATGGATGAAGGCTATGTTCATGATATGGATGAAGGCTATGTACATGACATGGATGAAGGCTATGTTCATGACATGGATGAAGGCTATGTACATGACATGGATGAAGGCTATGTACATGATATGGATGAAGGCTATGTTCATGACATGGATGAAGGCTATGTACATGACATGGATGAAGGCTATGTACATGACATGGATGAAGGCTATGTACATGACATGGATGAAGGCTATGTTCATGACATGGATGAAGGCTATGTACATGACATGGATGAAGGCTATGTACATGACATGGATGAAGGCTATGTACATGACATGGATGAAGGCTATGTACATGACATGGATGAAGGCTATGTACATGGGCAATATGTGTCATGGGTCATGAACATGAGAAACACAAAGATTTGGAATCGGGCAGCAATATATAAGCACACACCACCGTCAACTGGTGGATTATAAAAGATGAATGTAGTTAGATATACCTCATGAGTGAACCATTTGTAGAGTTCTTCACTTGAGTCTAGCATGTTACCCTTCCTCTGTGCTCCTTCTTTACACTGTGTCATCAATGTAGTATATTCATCACCTTCAAACAGACCTGGAACCTATGAGTGGTTAGAACAATAAATAAAGAACATTGACCTCATCACTTTGTACTCAGATGCATTAATAAGTCACTTTAACTGTCACATATCGGGCCATCTAACGTCTAGAAGATGTATATCTATATATCAATTAGTTTGTAATTGTTTACTTTCAACTTTCATATGCAGATGGATTATTTAATTTCCATTTAATTTCCATCAAGCTATGGCTAAAAGTGTGGAGGGTTTGTGAGTTTTAATGGGGGGGGGGGAAGCCAGCATACCTCTCCATTGGCAAGAAGTGTGTTCATTCGTTCCAGGAAACTGGAATCTAGAACATTGGATTCGTCCATCACAAAGCAGATCTTCTCATCCTGAAAGACAAATCAAATAGAAATAAATATATACTAAGATTCATTGATAAATCTACGCATTTGGATTCCAATTAAAATCACTTGATTGTTATAAGACTGATAAAAGCTTTTATTTGTAATTTTTTATCATAACATCTGGATAAATTAGAGTTTATGCGAATACAAACATACATTCAAACATGAACACAAGAGTGAGCAGAATAAGAATATACCAATAATTTGACTGTTGATTTTTTTTCTCCTGATCTCTACATCGTTTACCAATATATTTCACAATTAACTCCGGCACAAATCCCAGTTTTGGAGACTTGGATTTGGGCGATGTTGATATTCAGTAATTTTAGTTCAATGAATCAGATGACAGGCCAGATTAAAGCATTCCAGGTTTTAGTATAATTACCTTGCAACCAGCTCTACGCAGTACTCCTCTCAAGTCTTCATCAAAGTCATCCGCTGTGTACTTGTTATGAACCTAAACAAACATAGTGAGTTATAACTAGTAAGACATTGATAAAAGGTAGATATTGTCAACCACAGTCTGTTCTTATTGAGATCATCGGCTGTGTACTCGTTATGAACCTAAACAAACACAATTTCAATTTTCATATCTTTCCCATTCATTGAACAATTCCAGTATTTTCAATTGATAATAAAATGGCAACTAGTTGAATAGAATATCCCTAAAATTGTTTAAAATGTTTGAAAATCTTGCATGCATTATTAAATAGAATGGACATTTTAAAATTAAAAAACTGGAGTAATGGCTATGTGAAGTGACAAATTTTAAGTTATAAAATTGGAATTTTTGGGGGCTATTTTCTTTAAAATACTTGTACCAATTAATAATACAAAGCGTAAAATAGGAATTAATAACTGATTAAACATGACATTTCAAGAAAGAAATCAGAAATTAAGAGACTGATATTACCTTGACTTGTACGATACTGAGGCCATTCATCCAAGCAACAAAGCGAGACAGAGTGGTCTTACCAGCTCCACTCACACCAATTAGCAACAAGTGACCCTACATGAGATAAACACACATGTAATCAGTTCAGATAGGGATAGTAAACTACATCGGGTAAAATCAGTAGAAAATTTGAAATTCTGGCAAATTTCACTCAGGGACTGGGGAATAAATTGAAAATGCTGTCAAATTAAGCAGCTCTGACTCTGGTAAAACTGATTTGAATATTAATTCTAGGATCTTTTTGTTAAGGACTGTGTTATAAGAAATGCAAGTTGTTTTTGTTACCTGTGGTTGTCTGAAGATACGATCAATCCTAAGGACATGATCCAGAACCTCATTGAACAAGACAAGAGGAACATCTAGCTCCTCCTCATAGAACACCTGTTATTGAATAATACACATATGTTAAATATCAATCAGTATTAAGAGATGTCAGACGTGTCAATGACATGCTGCTGTAAAACACAATTATATTCCTTTTAAGCATACATATTTCATGACCCAACCTAAGATGCTACCACAACCTATTCAATTATTTGCAGGGTGTATATGAAAACCGGACATGAAATAGCGAATGAATAGACTTTGATATAGTCCCTAAGCTCTTCTTGATTTATAGATGTTGTCCCTAGATAGTTATAATCTGACTTTTACAATTCCTTGTTATAATGACATGAAACAGCAAACTGATTATAATTGGCTGGATTGACAGTTTTCTCAAAATAAAAAATCCCTTGGTAGCACTGAAGAGAATTTGAAAATCTAAACTATTGTTTGTAATAGACATGAAAGAGTGAATGAATTATAATTGTCATTGAGTCTTGCTTTGACAGAGTCTCTGAGCTCTTCTTGTTCCACAGGGATGTAGTCATAGCTTATTACTTAAACAAATTGAACAATCTTATCAACTGTTGATGACAGACATGAAACAGCGAATTAAGTGTAACTGACCTTGAGTCTGGCTTTGACATAGTCTCTGAGCTCTTCTTGATCCACAGGGATGTAGTCCTTTGATAGCCAATTACTGAAGAGGATGGGTCTCTTGAGGGCTTCTACCCTGTTGATATTAGGGAAGTGTTTCACGGCTGTAGCATCTATGTTCTCTTCTGTCCACTGGCGTTCCTCATCCTCAACAAGCCTAAAATTGGGTCAAAGAAAAAAATTAGGAAATATGGTCTACGTAATTTAAAGCATTTTGAGCATCAAATCGTGATGATATTGAGGTATATAAAGATTACGTAAAATAAATTATTGTCTACAAAAGTAAAGAGTTGAATTGAATGACTAAAGGTACCCAACAGTAAACACATAAATAGATGCAAATAAAATCACAATAAGAACTAATTTGTTGACAAGTTTTGTTGAGAATGTTAAGGCTGATATAACCCAAGACTTAACCTAAATATTCAAGTCAGTTGCTTTGAAATCAAATATGTCATTATTATAACAAATCATTCAGTAAATATAAAAACTTTACCTGTCTTGGAAGAGTCTAAGTGCTTCATGTGCCCAGATGCGTACCAGACCCTCTACGGATAGGTTCTCTAGAGGGCGCAATGCTTCTACGATACCACGTACCCAGCGTGTCATCTCACGAGGACTGTAGATGTAATGGGGCTGCATGTCTTGGGTAAAGTGTTGCTGTAGAAGAGACAGAAATACCGAAAATTGTAACATAACCAATGACTAGGACTAACCATAGTAAATATCATTTGGGGTTCTGAGAAGATTTGTTAAATCAGTGAGCTCAGATTGTCTAAAGAAAATTTACAAAATAAAAATGATTGGTAACTTTGGTTACTTGTTTAGATGCTGGTCAGATACTTATAACATAATTCATTCTGGCATATTCATATAATTCTTTGAAAAATTATTTAAAACATTTTTAGAAAGAAAACATTTTGAAGTATTTTTATTTAAAAAAAATACACTTTATACAGTCCACTTCCCACATACAGAGATGCCAACATTGAATTCCAAAAAAGAGTAGCATCTATTGAAAAAAAAAATCGCAAAAATCTAACGCTAAAAAATGCATGTCCGGATTTTGGACAATGTCAGCGCCGCACTCGGTGTGAACCCCGCTGGCGGTAGTGGGACCAGGGGCAGAGTAAATTGGAGGACAATATTCAATGAAAAAATTATGAAATTATAACAGTGCTAGACGTATCTTATCTTAAACAGCTCACAATAATGATCTTCCGAATTAGTAATCCATGCATCAATCACGTTAGAAATTTTGATTATTAATACTAACTGTTCTCTTTCTTGGAGTCTCGAAGGCAAATAACAAATTGATAGCCTTAGCTAGGCCTAGCCCTAGCTCACCTGGGCCCAATTTCATGGCGCTGCTTACCACAGAATTCTGCGCCACGGCGCCATAAAAGCGTGTGATTCTATGCGCCGTGGTGCAGAATTCCGCAGTAAGCAGTGCCTGCATGCCTGACACTGAAGTCGCACTTGCAAAGAAGCTTCGAGAAATTAAAGGTAATGCACGTCTTGGCGAGCACAATTATGCGCGCATGTACACGTGTACACACAAGCTACCTCACAGACAACCTCATTCCCCACGGGTATGCTCATTATTCCCCATTATGTAATAGAGATCAATGGGTACGATCTTGCAAATAATGTACAGATATATGTACAGGGTACATGTGGTAGGTAGGCAGTCGAATCCAGCGCGCTCGCTCTTGTGTGTGATATGTACATAATCGTGAATTAGCGCTAATCCCGCTTATTGTCGCTTTTTACCACCACTGCGGTTTACATTTAAAAGGTTGTTGTTTTGTTTTTTCATTTTTAAAATTATTTTTCATCATTTTTATTTCCACTTAATAGTTCATTCATTGTTTGTTTGTATTGTAACTATATACAATTATACTAGGGCGGCTTGTTTAGCGTATTTCAATGAAGTATTATCGTAGAGTCGTATTCACGGCTCAAAATCGTATATTTCCTACGCCCAAATCGTGTATGTTGGCATCTCTGCACATACCTATAATAAAATAAAATCCAATAATTTGGCAAAAACTGCCATTATGTGAGTATTTCTACCTGTGACATTGTGTAGAATTCCACCATAGCATTGGTGAGTGGCTCAGCATAGGTCCGTAGACTAGGGATGAGACGTAACATGGCACGGTTGAACGTTCCATAGATCTGAGACAAGGAGAATGGGCCGGGGTAGTCGACATATACCACCGGGACATGGCGTAGGAATCTAGGGGCAGATTAATGAAAACAATGTTTGTTATTGAGGTCTGGAATTAAATTCTTACTGGTTAATGTATTTTGGAATGGTCCAATCTATGCTTCAAAACAGAGTTTGAAGCTAAAATGTAAGTAGCTGACAGGCAGGTAGCAGAAATATTCTGAATGTTTTATACCTTTTTCTCTTGTGCCCTTACCTGTGTGATAGAGGTTTCCTTCCTGGGTCAGTAGGAGGGTTACAAGCTCCAACAAACTGAATACGCTCAAAGGTAATCCACATCTGATCTGACTTACGATAGAAACCTCCATGCTCCAACATCTGACGAAGGAAGGAGATGACACGCTGTGTGCCTGTAGAATGGCAAAATGAGAAACATAAAAGATGTGGCTGCATATGTTTAGATCATTCTTGCTGCATCTAGCGACTTATGTGATAATAACTGACATCAACAAGACAGTGAGTCAAGACTGATTCATTGTGTGCATGATGAGTATAGAATCATCATCTTAAGAGCAAACCGAGTTGAATGTGTGACATGATATATCATCTAGACATACAAATCTTTGTATACAGTCATGTTCAGAGCAGTTTTAGAATGAAGTCACAGCATATAGTGTTTATAATGGTAATAATAGCTTTATTTAGTGATGGTTACTGTGTCACCTTAATGGACCATCATTTTGCATGATAAGTGTCATTATGGGTTATTTAACATGCACTGATGTTTCTAGTACACCTCCAGCTTAACATCCCATCTGAAGGATGGAGCAAATGTGGTGAAGTGTCTAGCTCAAAGACACAGGCACTGTGTTTCAATCCAATGCTCCCTACACACTTATGTGCTATTCTTTTTTTTTTTGGTTGCCTCAGTATTTTTAGCATCCAACAGTGAATGCCAATATGCAAGACTACATCCTTTCATGGGGTTTGAGTCTTACCATATTTGTCCATATCTGGCAGGTTGATCTCATCACAAAACACCACAAGCCATTTGTTGAGTTGGATGGGTGACAAGACGGTACCATTAGGGGTACGTCGATACTCGCAGTAGTGATCCAGGGTCTTCAGCATGAGCTCTGGGGTAGTGGCACTTGAGAAGTTCAGACCAACCACCTGCAAGATTGGAGAAAAAGATGAAATATTTCTTCTGCATTCCAATCAATACACCCCAGAATCTTTTATTTTGACACAATAGGTATTAGAAATGTTGGGGATAGATAGACTTTTGTGGTGCTCAAGCACAACTCCCTGAACAACTGCAATTAATTTTGGTATCTGTTTATAGATCTGGGGCCTTGCCTGGTTACCCTGAATGTACCTGTGGCCAGGTGTAGATCACAGACTGAATGATGGAGGACACAGGTTTTCCTGAAGAAAGCAAACATCACCTCTTGAAACAAATAAAACACCATAAGACAAGAACATAACAGCGATTTGGACTTACCTCCATATCAGGTAGAGCCCTGAGAGCGCTAAACAGAGTCATCGTCTTTCCACTACCTGGTGGTCCACAGAGGACCAATGGCTTGTGTTCAGCTAGCCAGGTGTAGAGTAGAGCTTCATGTCGTACAGTGTCTAGGGTTGGGACGACTATATCTGGAGATGCTACTTTATGAGTCTCTACTTCAATCTGAGGGACCTTATTCTGCCATGGGGCCCACTCGCCAGTGATGGAAACCTGAGGTGAAAAGGATAGGTTGAGTTAAAATTAGGGGGACTGTGTTTGATAATAAAATGACCCACAATGTTTGTATTTTGTTAGCAATGGCCTTGCAATGACATGTCTCTCTGTAGAGATTTTCATTATTGAGCTTACACATATAACTTTCATGATTGTTATTTATCACATGCTATGTGGTATTTTCTATCTGATTGGTTTTAATTATTTACACAGCGCCATAATCTATAGAAAAGAGTGCTATATTCTTAACATTACTACTATCATCAAAACATTGATCATCAGGTAATATTTCACTTTAAAGGGACAATATCATCACGATTAACAGGGCATGGAATCGGAGTGCAAGTTTTAGATTAACACAGTGACTGAAAATAATACCCCACATGATATGGCCATATAACCGTTGCTGCTGCATAAATGAGCCAGTATTTTTCAGTCACTGTATTCATCTTAAACTAGGACATTGATTCCATGCCCTGCTGAAAGTCTGCTCTGATCGTGATGATATTGTCCCTTTATGATATATATTCTATGCCTCAAAAATAAAAAGTTTTGTCTGACCTCGTAATCAATGATTGACAGCTGTGAAGCAGCAGGTAACGGGATGGTTGTGATGCTACGGATGAAATCTCCCATGTCATGACGACACTTCATCTTACTATCACCGCTGAATGACCAGATGATGGAGTAGATCAGGAAACGAACCATGTACTTCTCCATCTGATCTTGCTGTAAGAAGAAACAAGGCAACAAACATTACAATATGAGGTAAATTTTAACTTCTCTGATTACCATTTCAGTGGGACAAATTGTGAATCTGTGCTAAAAATGTATTTATCATGAACACCCTTTTCTAAAACATGTTTCTTACTCAATCATCCATTTCTGAGACTTAATTTTGAAACTTCTATCCACAGACACCCTTGCTAAAACAATAAATAATACTACTGCATTTAGATAAAATACATTTTGTTTATAGATGGAACATATCTGATTGAAAAAACATTATTATGCAATCTAATAACATGATAAAAACTGCCCTTTCAGCTTAAATAATTTACAGTCATTTGAAATGTGACGACTTTAGGAATAAATCCGGAAAGTGCTACCTCCTATTAGTAACATTACCTGCATAGGGAAGTCATGGTGTGTGTTGTTATACTGTACGATATTCCTGACACCCTGATTCAACATGGAGAACAATGATCCTAGAGCCCTTAGCCTGGTAAAGTCCATGATATGCTCCTGTGTATAGGCATACTCCAAGGCACGGACGACCAAGGCGTCTGAAGTGAAGTGTGGAGCTAGAACGTTGGCACAGTCATTCTGGATCTAATAGAGTAGTGTAGAGAAAATTGGTATCAATGCATTAAGATCTTTCATATCCATTCAAATGTGGAATTTTGAAAAGGGTACTCTTTCCAAAATTCAAACTGGAAATGATTTCACCTTTATTGTGAGAACACAACAAAAAATTTCTAAAGAAAGAATAATACCATCATCAGTTTTACACCAAATAAGTTTGTGGTGACACCATGTAAAATTCTCTTTTGAGCAGTAAGTGGTTCTGAAAAGAACCAGTTGACCATTTGGTTATTTTTAAATCATCAATCACATACCTTCAAAATGTTCATACTACATTTATGAAATTTCTACACACGAAAACAAGAATGATCCTGGATATAAAAACAAATGAATATTTTGATCTAATATATAATTGGAACTTTCAAGTGGTTCTTCATTTGCAAGCCATCTAAAAATTCTGAATTATTTTGACCAACCTGCATCAATGGAGACAATGGTTCACCATTCTGCTTGTCTGCCCTCTTGCCAAACTCCTTAGATGGGATTAGATCTTCTGATTCTTCCAGGGGAGTGTGTCGCATACGAGCCAAGAAATTCTCACAGATGAGCTCGGTACTTAGGACGTCTTCACTGAACCACACCATTCCACAACGACTGACGGTAGCCAGGGTGGCAAAGCGTAGATCCTGTACCTCAAACATGATGCGTACCTAGACAACAGGAAGGTGTAATTCACAAACAAGAAATCAAACAAACCATTACGTACATGCTGACAGAGGTAACCACAAAAAGATAATTTTAAAAAAATAACTAAAGTTGTCATTAAGCAATAATTTTAATTTGTTTTGCGTTTTTTTTTTTTTTTTTTTTTTTTTTTACAAATGGTTGATTAAATGACTAGCATGAACAAAGGCAGACTCCACTCACATTAGGAGGCAGACTAAGACGTTCTCCATTGGGTAGAGTAAGAAGCTTGTTATCATCTAAGACACTGTTGAGATTCTCTACCCACTCTGGATCGACGTCACCATCAAATATGATCCACTGTCTCTTGTTGATCTCACCACGTACATTGTCGATGATCCTGGAATGGAACAAGGAAAGAATTGTTATAAATTTTCCCATTTCCCCAATCACTGACAAACAAACAAAGCAATCCCTTTGTCAGACCTCCTCTGTCCCTGAAAAGGTTTCACTAGATAGATGAATTTGAGAGATGTTTTGATGGATACTCACTTTCGGAGGATGTGTGTGAAGAGACCATCAGTCCATTCTCTGGTGTTAGGATCCAGGTTACCGTACAGGTCCTCTTTAGACATTGCCTATAAGGATATCATCAAATTATATTGTTAATACCCTATGACTTATTGACATCCAGCAAACTTCAACAAGATCTTGCAATATGAATACATGTAACATAATTTTCTCACAAAGTTAGCAGCAATGAGATGGGTTGATAACATAACTGATTGGTATCTGATTAGACTATTATACTGAACAAAATTATAAACGCCCCATGTGGCACTTTGAAACTTTTATTAGCCTTAGAGGTTGCAAAATCATACAAAATTCATTTTGTTGTTCAATATGCTACAGATTACTGTCCGTTAGAACACGATAGTGGCGTCTGGCAATCATGGACATGCATGTGGACACGGTGGGGGTCAGGTTGAAACATGGGGCGTTTATATTTTTGCTCAGTGTATAACATGAGAATAAATGAACCAGGTGGCACTTATTCTTCTAGTGTCATTACTATTACTGGGGAGGAGAGAAGGTGGAGTAAGCAAGGAGGTAGAAACCTACTGGTGATCCTTCAATGAGGAAGGCAAGGATGCGAGTGTGGGCTTAGATGTATAGGTGTAATATAATACCTTGTGATTAATGATATAAGGTTCACATAAGTGTATCACACTCTAGGACAGGCAAGGGGATGTGGTTGGGTTTGATGATACCTTGGGGTCAATGACATGGGCAACTCCTTCTACTCCTTCCAGTCTCTCGAGAGCCTTAAGGAGAGATTTCCAGGCCATACTCTTGCCGCTACCGCTGGGACCAACCATCATCAGACCATGATTCAAGTTAGAGATCTGGTACAGTTGCAGAACCTGTAAGAAAAACATTTTGCAATGTGAAAAGTAAACACACTGAATATACTAGAGTGGATAATGTTTAGTTCTTTAGTTGACCTTCATCTGACCTTTGATACCATGACCTGACTTTGATAATGCACAAATTGACTTGTCCATACATGTTATATTTGCAAAGAAGTCTATAAACAATGTGTTGGTTGGAGTGACATTTCTTAAATGAAAACAGCCAAAGATGTGTATCTTGAAGACTCTTACCTTTTCCACCCAGTTGCATCCTATCTCATCCCCTTCTCCATAAGTCAGATACATCTCCTGACACACCTTAGCAAGCTCTCGTCTCAATTCTTTCATCTCTGCCTGAGTGTACTGAACACCAGGGAAGACGTCTGTTAGCAAGCTATGAAGCAGAGGGATGTCTTCGGCTACCAGCTTAGGTACCATGGTTTCACAGACACTCTGGATCAGAATCTGAGATTGTAAGATTATAGGAGAGAATACAAATATTCCAGTTGTTATATTGAAGCAGATTTTATGAATACATAATTTCTTATGTCAATGCAAGAGGTTTGAATCTCAAAATGAACAAAAATGTTTATATGCAAAAGTGCACACATTTGCATAAATTAAAAAAAAAAAAAATTAAAAATTAAAAAAAACCAACCAATAACAGTAAGTGCAAAACGTTGTATCTACTACCATAGTTCTTCCTCTGACATAGTTCAAAGTATGCAAGGTTTATCTAGTACTGTCTTTAAAGCACTAACACAACAAATACTGCTTAAACAGTTTATGAAGATGCATAAAACTGGTTACCCTTAATGCTTTAAGTTCAAATCTAGATTTAATTCATAAGTATATTTCAAAATAAATAGTGAGTTGGATGATTCAACAATGCAATCATGACCAACCTCTTGTTCAGGTAGACGCTCAGAGATGGATCCTTCATCCATATCCTCTCCACGTTCAGCCATTCCTTCTTTGATCTTCTGGATGCAATCTCTCTTGACGTTACCAGCACTCACCAAGACACTCTTCAAGGCACGGAGGCCAAAGTCATAGTGAGATTGTGATGACAGCTGCTCATCACACAACCTGAGGTCAAATGGAGGTCATTTTTAGTGGTAATCTTCGGCATTAAAGAGTATAAACCATTCTGATAATTCTTATATCATACTGTGAGATGAACTCATACAAAATTTATCCAGAAATAAGACCAGAAAAGGTACAGATAGATAGATGTAGGGTTTCACTTTTATGAAGAAACTGACAAAAACTGCACTGACAACCGTTTTGAATGTGCCGAATGCTTTCACTAAAGTTACAATCTCCCTGAAAAACAAGCTGCTTGAACACTTATTTATATAGATCTCTTTCAAAAACACATAATTTAGTATCACAGCTTTTGCTCAAGAAATACAATGAGTGAATTTAGCCCATCATAGATTCATACCTATTTTCTTTAACAACAGACACAATCTTTAAACAAAAATTGAACAAAACATTAATGACACAATAATTACATCAACAGAAAACAAATAACACTATCAGACATCAAAGTTACTGCAAAATGAGCATAAAACTGTAAACTACTTACTGGAAGAATGGTACGATCTTAGATGCTAGTTTCTCAGCCAAGCGGAAACCTTGTGAGTACAGCATAACCTGAGCAATGAGCTGCCGATCAGGTTTAGTCATAGCCAAGGATCGGAACAGCTTCTTCAGGTTATCAGGAAGGTTAGAGCGACCAGCGTAGCCAGGATTCATGGTGATGAAGATTGCCATGTCAGGATTGACACGTACTTGTTTGCCAACGATCTCTACGCTGATGCGTTCTGATAATGGAGAGAAAAATACACTGTTAAGTCTTCTGTCAAATATAACAAATAAAATTTTAGTTTTTTTGAGTGAATATCTATTTATTTGCAGGTTAAGTAAACTGGCAAATCAAAAGCTGTCAAACAAAATCATTTATTGACCAATCATCTGCTGCCGTAAAATACATGCATAATATGATATCACTAACTCTAACAAGCTTAAAGACCATACAAAATGGGAAATATTTTCAACCCTATTTTAAAAAGTAAGTAATTCTAAGTAGGAATCACCAAAAATAAGACTTTCATTATTTTTATTTAACCCTTCAAAAAACCTATGAAAATGTACTTCGCCACTGCCGCGAACGACAGGCCCGGAACAAAAGCCGTCTGGAACACTTTCACTGAGCCTATTTTGATGACGTACATTTACGGGACGGCGAACGCTACAACTGTTTACTGTGGTACATTTTGTACACAAAGCATATCACATCGCATACAGCTGCAAAAATAAGTTTACCAACTACGACTTCCGAAAGTGTTTTTGAAGAAGTTTCCAAAAGTAGTACTGACCAATTGTGTTGTTCATCATCGTCATTTTATGGAGATTATACTGATGCCAAAGTTTGTGATATAAGTGACATAGAATCGTATCAATTAAGCCTGGAATGGATGAAATCCGGAAGAAATCTGGACGAAATCCAGGCGAAAATTATGAAGCCGAAGGAAGATCTCGAGTCCGGCATTAGCGCACATAATGGTACCCTATTTTTCTTGCTTTTTGCGAACAAAAATTCTAAGAGCAACCAAAGTTTTGAATGTCCAGTATTCGATTCGTTGAATTTGGTTATCAGGAAACTTAATCTCACTGCAAAATGTGTCCAAATTGTTCTTGTTTTGTGCCGATAAAAAAAAATCCTTTGGTGATCTTGCCGGTGCTGTCAACCAGAGTAATAGTTTGACAATGACCCGGCCCTGGTACATATACGGATGTATGTCCACACTGCACTGGAAACATACGTGCACGGACACACACACAATACATGAGTTGCACGTCAAGGGGAATCCCATACACACATGTACATGTACAGCCACGGACAACGCGGCGGCAGCTAGACCGTTGTTAAGACGGCTCCATTCGAGCTCCCGTAAAAGTACGTCATAAAAACAGGAAAAATGTTTGCTGCCGCCACGGGCCGCAAATGTCCAACAGATGTCACGGATTTCAACTGCTGGAATTTTGGCTGAAAATCATGATTTTTTCCAGCAATTTCTGATGTTTTTTGGAATAGCATATAAATAACTAAATACATACTGAACAATTTTGAGTAAAAAAAATCAAGGCACTTTGTATTGACTTTAATGTACTAACTTATTGACTTTATAATGTTTCTAGTGCTTACAAAAGTATAATATATCCATTGCAAAGGCAGAAACATATCTTTTGATAAAATTGATGGCTATAAGAAACAAATATCCATTTCATACATCTACAGAGGACATTTTTCTTTAACACAGCTGTACAATCTAAGTTGTTTGTCATAGTTACCTTGAGACTTATCATCTAGTTTCTCCTTGAGAGCTTCTTGGATTGTTTGGATCTGTTGTGAGACGGCTGACAACATACGTTCTTCAAGACGATTGAACTCATCAAAGCATCCCCAGGCTCCCACTTGACATAGACCAACAAAGATCCTACCCATCGCCTGCAAAGATAACAACTTGGGTAGTTAAAGAGTGTACCAAGACTTGACATAGACCAATAAAGATCCGACCCATCGCCTGCAAAGATAACAACTTGGGTAAAGAGTGTACCAAGACTTGACATAGACCAACAAAGATCCGACCCATCGCCTGCAAAGATAACAACAACTTGGGTAAAGAGTGTACCAAGACACCTAAATTTATTTCTTTATTGGGTCAAAAATGAATCCCTAAACTAACCAAAAAGGTATTAGTGTAAGTGGTAATTTGGTAGTATCTCTTAGTCTTATAGATTCAATATTTCAATAATGCCATAGGATGAAAGTTATTTACAGACCTCAAACGACGTTTTCTTTTTGAATCAGGAATTGAAATGTATGAAAACAGTTTGATTGATCATTAAATATCATTCAAATGGTTTGGAAAGATAAAGGTACCAGTTTGTGTAATGCTTGCTAAATGGTACTGTGTGGTGAATACATCTAAACTGTACATTACTGTTATCTATGCAGCTAATCCACCATTCATAAACAGACAATTTTCTGTTTTGAATGGTCAGTCAACTTACTGGAAAATTGTACCAAGAGTTGAAGGATTAATTAAATCTAATTACACAAATTCAGAGACAATCAGATTAATGGCAACTATACCTGGAAGTCAAACCTCTCATCACAGTTGAAGACAAGTACAAAGCGTCCGAGTTGGTGACCTAAGGCCTTCACTGATTCTGTCTTGCCAGTACCAGCGGGTCCTATATTCAATTATTGTAAATAAAATCATGTTAATGTTTAATCAGTTGTCCAGGAAATCTGAATATACTTATGACAGTTCTCAAATAAAACATCATTGCATTCTTGTGCCCACTCCTATTATGAATACAAGATAAATACAAAATTTAATCAGAAAAATGAATCAAAATTGCCAATAAGACAAAATGAATAATAAACAAGAGCAGAATATTGGTGAAAAGTCAATATTGAGTTGGCAGTTAATAATGTGCTGTTGAGCATAAACCCCTGGTTCTGGCCGTCATATCGGGAGTCCCACATCAGTAAATGGCAGACTGTTCCATACTTTACACCCACACAATGAACAGAAATTAGTAAGATGAAGTTATGACTGACCGAATGGTGATCCACCAAGACGTCCCTCCAAGGCTTGAGTCATAGTCAAGTAGCAGCGGTCAGTCAATGGCGTCTGGACAAGCTTATCTTGAACACCTAGGTACTCAAAGCCATAGTTGAAGCGAGCATTGGCCATCTGAATTGACAGCTGCTGAAGGACGTCAGTATGTTTAGGATCAAAGTAGAATCTCATCTGACACAACCAATCAAAAGCTGTAGGGCTGCTGGTCTTGTTGCTGATTAACATACGAGTGACACCACGTTGATGGACAAGCTCTGTGATCTATTGTGATCATGGAGAAATGAATTCCCTGTGAGTTAAACTTGAGGACTATTTGCATTTGTAAAGGATGAAGGAACAACAACAGAAAGTGATATGATTGCATACTGTTTTGTCACTTTCTGAGGGTAATTTGTAATTTACAGTGTAAAAATCCATTTTAAAGGTTATGAAGACTTCTAAAGTCTTTCACGACAGAAAAATCACATCACAATTAATAGCTGTAATTTTTAATATTATAAAGCTGAGAGGGTAATCAAATGCACACGGAAAAGTCAAAGGAAATTATAGATTTAGTTACATGACTCTTTGTTGAAGTCAATTCTAGTATGTAGAGATGAATATCTCATGCCAAAGAAAAGTAGAAATACACAAACGTCATTAATGAATGCTGCCAAACCATCAAGGAACAAATAAATTTATTTTCAATCAATTGTTTCAATATTGAGGGGTTATTTTCAGAAAAGCATGTGCATATTTTCTTTGTTCACTGACAATTATCCTTCACTATGACTTACAAGGTGTTCCAGCTTCTTGCGTCTGACTGGTGGTTGTTCCTGAAGCACAGAATCAGCCAATACCTGCAAGGTATTCTCTACTGTCTGAAGGACACCATTGAGAGGACCCATGTCTCCGCCTCCACCTTGTGCTATGACTCCTAGAGCTTTATCTGTAGATTCTGACCAGGAGATCTGAGCTGACAGCACCACTAGTTGAGCCTATGAAATACAATCAAGATCATTTTTTTTTTAAATTATTTGAAAATTCAATTTTTCTTTCAGAAATGAAAACAGATATTTGTCTTTGTCAGAAGAAAAATACGGTGGGCCCAAACTAAAATTAACATAAAAAAATGCTTTTGACAATTGTGACTGGCTCTGGCAAAACCCTAAACTTCTCTAGATTTTCCTCTTTCATTTGATACCAGATACAATATATGCAGAAATCACAACAAATTTTTTTTTTAATTTCTACAAATCTGGTATCAAATGAAAGAGGAAAATCTAGAGAATCAAACTATACCAAGATCTCACTTTTGAAAATTGGGTAGAAGTGAGATTTTTGCCAGAGCCAGTCACAATTACTAGTGAAATATTTGATTTTTAACCACTTGTTTTCCTTTCTTAAAAGAAAATTGCAATTTTCATATTTTAAACAAATTTGCCAGAAATTGTCAGTAAAATTTCAAAGAAAACGGGTGATATATTATTAAAATTGCCACTGGACACAGAGGGAATAAGTTAAGTTAACACAGTAGTAAAAAAAAGTTAGCAAGTTTGGTTGTAGATTCGTCTTTGCATAGTGCGGAGTGTTTGTTTTCAACAAAAAAACATCAATGCATAAGTATTTTTCTCATAAACTAAAATAACACCAAAATAAAACTGAACAGACAAAATGAAATAACAAAACATGTTTGCACAATTTGAAAAGCACACCATAAGATTTTAACTGACTGAGTTGTAATCTGATCTTAAAGTATGCAGTAGGCCAAGACCCATCATGGTCATGGTCGGTACAATTTCAACTATTGAATGTTTACGACTGAGTCTGTGACTGGAGACACAGACTTGAAAGACAGTAACTTCTCTAAACAGCAAAGTATGCATGTGCAAGACATTTTAAGAGGAGTGACCTTTGTTTCATTCATCGAGTATGCGGAGTAGATCAATGTGAGACTCGAGTTGTAGTCAGCTGATAAAATACAAGGTTGCCTTAACCTACCTGATACTGATCAACCCATTCCAGGTATTTGGCAGAGTCAATAGTTCCTTCTATGAATTGAGCCACACCCACTACAGCAGAAGCTAACTGTTTGGCTAGAGTTACTCTCATTTCATTCTCAACCAGTGTCAGCCATTCATTGATCTTGGGATGCTCAGTGATGGACACAGGCGTTCTGAAGAGGACCTGTCAAGATAAGATGAGTTCAGTATTCATGCATCCAGGGAGTTTCTAAATGAGTATAGTGGTTCTTATACATGACTCAAATGACTGATTTTCTTCTTTTTTTCCTTCTTTATGGCAAGTACTAACATGAGTTAAAGGGAAGGTACAGCATTGGTATTGTTGGCAAAACCACTTTTATGCATTCGCTAATTTCTCATGAACAAGACAAGCTGAAACTTTTACAGGTTGGTTATATAATGTATATCTTAATTCAAAGAGAACAAGTATACTCTTAGAAGCAATTTTGCCACCATTACCAATGTTGTACCTTCCCTATAATTTGAAACATTATATGCTTTGGTACCTATTTTAATGGCAATCTTCGTCTTAGTGAAATATGTGACCGGCTTCATCAAAATGAGGAGTGTCCCCCAAATTTCACATTTTGAGATATGGACATCAACTTAAAGATAATTTAATGGACTTTCTGATGATGCCAAACATTAATTTTTGGTTCATTTCATTCCTGTGTTAGGATGTGATAAATGGATAATGTAATAATGCAGTCATGCATGTTTTGTGAACTTTGGAAGTCCATTACACAGGGGATATTCCTCATTTCGATGGAGCGGGTCATATATGTCATAATCTTTAGCATTATGATTGGAAACTAACAAAAAAGGTCTGGGAATTTATGATCTGATTAAAGAATACAAGCCATCGTTGTGTCTCACCTCCTCCCCTTCCCGTGAGGCGATGCCAAGAACCAGACTGAGATCCTCACTGAGGTTAAGAGCAGCTACTCCAGCAAACATCTTCTTGAAATGCTTCTGCAGTTTCTCAACATTCTTACTGTTACCAATGATCTCAAGAAGGTCCTCATCACCGACAAAGTAGAATCTACAAGAAGCAAGGTTTCATTCAGACAGATAAGTAATCAGATGGGATGAAGAAACTGGCCATTTCCTGGGGGCATGGCATTGCTAGGTCAATTGTAATGAAAGAAAAGTGAGGACATTGATTGGACATAAGTAAAGACTATAGGGTGATGAGAAGACATATGCATTGAGAAGACATAAAACCAGCTAAGTTTTAACAGAGGCTTATACTATAATCGCAACAGCAACCCATCTTAAGTACAAAGCAGTCACCAGCAACCCATCTTAAGTACAAAGCAGTCACCAGCAACCCATCTTAAGTACAAAGCAGTCACCAGCAACCCATCTTAAGTACAAAGCAGTCACCAGATGCAATTTATAGAATGAGACAGTTATTTTCATCTACTTAGAATAAATCGAGCCAGCAAAAAAGCTGTATGACTAAAATAAATTCCTTAATGTCTTCTTTGTGTTCAGAAATGTATAGCTTTGTTTTAGTGCCTAAGACACTTTTGGTTTCAAAAGAAGAGAAAGACATAGAAGAGATGGTGATGATAAGCGACATACCTTGGGAAGGAAGCCCTCTCTCTCTCCAGATACTCTCCAAGAGCTTTCTGGATCTTACCAAGTAGATCACCGAGCCTCTCCAGAGATCGCTGGACACCAGGGATGTTCACAACGTCCAAGATAAGAGGCGACTTGGTCACTTTCTTCATCAAGGCTAAGAACTCTGTACTGATACTGTACAAGAGAGTAAGTTTTAAAATGTCAGTAAGTTGTCAACATCAGTTACATATTTCCACTACAGGGATGGCACATGTATGAGTTTTTCATAAATAGAATTAATAGGCTAAATAGAACAGCTGGCAAATACATGCTGTTCTGATTTTGAAAAGCCATGTCTTTACTATCCATTAATACACCCCCACGTGATTATGTTTCGTCCAATCAGATTGTCTAAACTGTCTTGGGCATTTATGAATGTTGTATCATTCACATATCAGCTACTGATTTTAATCTTAAATCGGCTGTCTGATAGAAAATATAATTCAATACCTTGAGAATCTCTGAGTCTCGACTGGCAGGAGATGCTTGATGTCTGCACTTCCTGAGAAGATACCATCAAGGTAGACCCATCGACGCTGGACATCAATCCAGACATCAAACAGAGCATTGATGCGGTTCAGCTTGTCCTCCCAGGCCAAGGCATCCTCCTCAAACACCTAAGATTATTATAAGATTATGTCAGGATAGGTGAGGTCAATTAAAATTATGATAAAAATGTTTTCCATTCAATATTATTATTGTGGGTAGGAGCAGGAGAAGTAACAAACCCCGGTGAGCTAGATGACTGCCCTATTTTTTCAGTGAATGTTCTGTTAAAATAAACATAAGTAGTTTATATGAGTATACAAACACTGCTAACTGCTGATCAAGGGTAGGAGATGAGCTGCAGAAAGTTTGGCCAACTGAAGAAATGTGGACTCCATGATAGATCATACCTTACAATACATTAAATTATAACCACATATTGTTTTAAGTAAGACTAATTGTGGTGACACCATGTGAAATTCTCAACTGAGTAGTAATTAGTTCTGAAAAGAACTGGAGGTACAACGCGACGTTTTGATCAGTATGCTCTGATCGTCCTCAGGAGCATACTGATCGAAACGTTGAGTTGTACCTCCAGTTCTTTTCAGAACTAATTACTACTCAATTGAGAATTTCACATGGTGTCACTGCAATTATTCTTACTTATCCTCTTCACCATGCAAAGCTACAAGTTTTACCTACATATTGTTTTAATCAAAATAATTTTTGCAATGTGCAAAACCAAGCTTTTCGACCGACAACAGTTTAGACCTAATATTGCATCCTAAAATCATGACCTCGTGGCTTTGAATATTAAGGATTAATATTCCCATGTCAAAATGAGATACAGATTTGTAAAGCACTGATAGATTGTACTTTGCGGCACAGAGCATACCTTGTAGTATGGAGACAGTTTCATAGCAGCCACACTGTTGATGTGTTCCTTGACCTTTGTAAAGAGGTCATCCCAGCCACGAATGATTCGGCATTTGTTCTGGAAGTTTATCAGGTCCAGTTCATAGGACTGCCACACATCACGCACCTGAGCCATACAAAAACATATAGTAAGATATATTAATTCTTGACAGTTAAATAACTAAGATATTCTGACCAATATGCTTAGATATTTAAGCATCTTCAACGGGGGAATTCAAAGACTTACACATGCAAATTCAATGTTTTATTTGGGTATTGTAGAGTTTATACAATGTCAAAGCTACTTCATAAAGTGTTAATTTGAACATTTTCTGAAAATACATCACTAAAAAGCTTCTGTAAATAAAGACCTAAATGTAAATCTGAACATTGTTCTTGATCATGCCGGATATTATTATGTAAACAGCACAACAAAACAAAACAAACCTGCTTCAGGAATTCTTCCAGTGCCATTTCTCCCTGTGCTACATTGATGACATCACGTACGATAGCCTCATTCTTCTGTAGATCTACGTCCCACACCAGACCGAGGGTGAGTTCAGACAGGACCCAGTTGACACGAAGACGTTTCATCAGCTGCTTCCAATGACGTTCTTTTAAGGCCTCTGATTTCAACTCCACTACCAGCATGTTGACCTGATAATTGGGCAAATGTTAATGATGTGAATGGACATAGTTATGGTCTACTTATCAACTACACAAAAACTCATTATTATCATCATGAATGAAATTTGTTTTGTAAACTTTTATAGTCCTCTAATTAAAATCTCCTTTTAAAATTAAATCTTGATAGTTTGAATTAAAGAAACTTATTAAAAACATTTGTTTTAGTGACATTGAGATATTAAACAAGAACCAATATATCAAGTTTTCTTCTAGTTCCTTTTTTGGTTGAAAAATTACTTGCAATAAGTATGTGAAACAAGTACAAGTATTTGTGAAAAATTCACAAAGATTAACAAAAGGTTGTTTCTCAAATATCGCTTACAAAAACAGTATGATAAACATACCAACAAAATAATTTTACAGGACAAAGTGAACCACTAAAAGTACACTATACCTTGGCGTATCCCTTCAGGACTCTCTGGACATGTTCATAGGATGCATACTGCCGAAGACGTCCTGGTAAACTTTTGAGATTGGTCATCAAACCATCCAGACTCTGGCGTAGCTTACGAGGTGCTACAGACAGCCATGGTTTCTCCTTGAGCTCATCGATTTGTTCCCAGATACGAGCAAGTTCACACCAGACACCTTTAAGATCTTGGAGTTCCTCGAGGGCGACTTGGACTCGTTCCTCACTGGGGCTCACCACACCTGGTCAGAATACAGAAATAAATTAACTCAAAAGTCTCACAGGATTATTAGTCTTTATTCTTCATGTATATCTTGACAAATATTTTATCAAACAGCAACTACAAAACGACTCAATTCGAATAAATGTTTATAATATTCATGATATAGGTAAAAATTAAAGTCACGTAAACATGATCAAATTGAACTTTAATATTTTGGTCCAACCAAAATTTCTTAGGTCAACAAAATTACCTGTTGGATCTTTTTTTATCTAAACCAACAACAAACATATGTCCTTTATTCGCTTTATGTAAATGTCATACAACCCTTTAAATCATAGGCCTACAAGAAACATGACATTTATGTCTCACCAATCTCCTGGAGTTCCAGAGCTTCCTTGGCCTTACTGATGTTGTCCCGATCTTCTTTAAGACGACCAAACTTGCCCTCAAAGATGGTCAGGCCATTGGTGGCTAGGTCTGGTCTGAGTTCACCATCGATCGGTTTGTTCTTTTCCCATTCTGTCAGTAGTTCTGTGGTACGTGCCTCTACGGTGCGATCTTCCGTCACGATCTTCATCTGCAGACTAGCAACCTTTAGACCACACAGGAACCATAAAAACATTCAAAATCAAGCAAAATACGAACATTTCATGGCATGAGTTTTCATAAGTGTTTTCTTCATTGAAAGCAAAATTATACAAGTATAGAGGAAAGTGTACAGGAATATGGCCAAAAAACGACAAAAGTCCTCAAATAAAAATGCAAACCAAATTTAGCTGCACTTCAAAAATGAAATGAGATTTTATAAGTAATTGGAAAAGGAATGAAAAGGACAATGTTTTAGACTGACTTTGGTAATAGGTAATAGTCACTGACTGATCATATTGGTTCATATTGAAGAGGATACTAATGACTGTTTATTTACCTGTTAGATAGTGGTATCTTTACGTTTCATAATCTCATTATAAACTGAATATTTACCTGTTAGATAGTGGTATCTTTACGTTTCATAATCTCATTATGAACTGAGTATTTACCTGTTAGATAGTGGTATCTTTACGTTTCATAATCTCATTATGAACTGAGTATTTACCTGTTAGATAGCGGTATCTTTACGTTTCATGATCTCATTATAAACTGAGTATTTACCTGTTAGATAGCGGTATCTTTACGTTTCATGATCTCATTATAAACTGAGTATTTACCTGTTAGATAGCGGTATCTTTACGTTTCATGATCTCATTATAAACTGAGTATTTACCTGTTAGATAGCGGTATCTTTACGTTTCATGATCTCATTATAAACTGAGTATTTACCTGTTAGATAGTGTACCTTTACGTTTCATAATCTCATTATAAACTGAGTATTTACCTGTTAGATAGTGGTATCTTTACGTTTCATGATCTCATTATAAACTGAGTATTTACCTGTTAGTGGTATCTTTACGTTTCATAATCTCATTATGAACTGAGTATTTACCTGTTAGATAGTGGTATCTTTACACTTCATAATCTCATTATAAACTGAGTATTTACCTGTTAGACAGTGGTATCTTTACGTTTCATGATCTCATTATAAACTGAGTATTTACCTGTTAGATAGCGGTATCTTTACGTTTTATGATCTCATTATAAACCGAGTATTTACCTGTTAGATAGCGGTATCTTTACGTTTCATGATCTCATTATAAACCGAGTATTTACCTGTTAGATAGCGGTATCTTTACGTTTCATGATCTCATTATAAACTGAGTATTTACCTGTTAGATAGCGGTATCTTTACGTTTCATGATCTCATTATAAACCGAGTATTTACCTGTTAGATAGCGGTATCTTTACGTTTCATGATCTCATTATAAACTGAGTATTTACCTGTTGTTAGATAGTGGTATGTAAGACTAATTGCGGTGACACCATGTGGAATCTCAATTGAGTAGTAATTAGTTCTGAAAAGAACTGGGGGTATCTTTACGTTTCATGATCTCATTATAAACTGAGTATTTACCTGTTGTTAGATAGTGGTATCTTTACGTTTCATAATCTCATTATAAACTGAGTATTTACCTGTTAGATAGTGGTATCTTTACGTTTCATAATCTCATTATAAACCGAGTATTTACCTGTTAGGTAGTGGTATCTTTACGTTTCATGATCTCATTATAAACTGAGTATTTACCTGTTGTTAGATAGTGGTATCTTTACGTTTCATAATCTCATTATAAACTGAGTATTTACCTGTTAGATAGTGGTACATGTATCTTTACGTTTCATAATCTCATTATAAACCGAGTATTTACCTGTTAGATAGTGGTATCTTTACGTTTCATGATCTCATTATAAACTGAGTATTTACCTGTTGTTAGATAGTGGTATCTTTACGTTTCATGATCTCATTATAAACTGAGTATTTACCTGTTGTTAGATAGTGGTATCTTTACATTTCATGATCTCATAAACTGAGTATTTACCCGTTAGTGGTATCTTTACGTTTCATAATCTCATTATAAACTGAGTATTTACCTGTTAGATAGTGGTATCTTTACGTTTCATAATCTCATTATAAACCGAGTATTTACCTGTTAAGTAGTGGTATCTTTACGTTTCATGATCTCATTATAAACTGAGTATTTACCTGTTGTTAGATAGTGGTACCTTTACGTTTCATAATCTCATTATAAACTGAGTATTTACCTGTTAGATAGTGGTATCTTTACGTTTCATAATCTCATTACAAACCGAGTATTTACCTGTTAGATAGTGGTATCTTTACGTTTCATGATCTCATTATAAACTGAGTATTTACCTGTTAGATAGTGGTATCTTTACGTTTCATAATCTCATTATAAACTGAGTATTTACCTGTTGTTAGATAGTGGTATCTTTACGTTTCATGATCTCATTATAAACTGAGTATTTACCTGTTAGATAGTGGTATCTTTACGTTTCATAATCTCATTATAAACTGAGTATTTACCTGTTAGATAGTGGTATCTTTACGTTTCATGATCTCATTATAAACTGAGTATTTACCTGTTGTTAGATAGTGGTATCTTTACGTTTCATAATCTCATTATAAACTGAGTATTTACCTGTTAGATAGTGGTATCTTTACGTTTCATGATCTCATTATAAACAGAGTATTTACCTGTTAGATAGTGGTATCTTTACGTTTCATGATCTCATTATAAACTGAGTATTTACCTGTTGTTAGATAGTGGTATCTTTACGTTTCATAATCTCATTATAAACTGAGTATTTACCTGTTGTTAGATAGTGGTATCTTTACGTTTCATGATCTCATTATAAACTGAGTATTTACCTGTTGTTAGATAGTGGTATCTTTACGTTTCATGATCTCATAAACTGAGTATTTACCTGTTAGTGGTATCTTTACGTTTCATAATCTCATTATAAACTGAGTATTTACCTGTTAGATAGTGGTATCTTTACGTTTCATGATCTCATTATAAACTGAGTATTTACCTGTTAGATAGTGGTATCTTTACGTTTCATAATCTCATTATAAACTGAGTATTTACCTGTTGTTAGATAGTGGTATCTTTACGTTTCATGATCTCATTATAAACTGAGTATTTACCTGTTGTTAGATAGTGGTATCTTTACGTTTCATAATCTCATTATAAACTGAGTATTTACCTGTTAGATAGTGGTATCTTTACGTTTCATAATCTCATTATAAACTGAGTATTTACCTGTTAGATAGTGGTATCTTTACGTTTCATGATCTCATTATAAACTGAGTATTTACCTGTTAGTGGTATCTTTACGTTTCATAATCTCATTATAAACTGAGTATTTACCTGTTGTTAGATAGTGGTATCTTTACGTTTCATAATCTCATTATAAACTGAGTATTTACCTGTTAGATAGTGGTATCTTTACGTTTCATAATCTCATTATAAACCGAGTATTTACCTGTTAGGTAGTGGTATCTTTACGTTTCATGATCTCATTATAAACTGAGTATTTACCTGTTGTTAGATAGTGGTATCTTTACGTTTCATAATCTCATTATAAACTGAGTATTTACCTGTTAGATAGTGGTATCTTTACGTTTCATAATCTCATTATAAACTGAGTATTTACCTGTTAGATAGTGGTATCTTTACGTTTCATGATCTCATTATAAACCGAGTATTTACCTGTTAGATAGTGGTATCTTTACGTTTCATGATCTCATTATAAACTGAGTATTTACCTGTTGTTAGATAGTGGTATCTTTAAGTTTCATGATCTCATTATGAACTGAGTATTTACCTGTTAGATAGTGGTATCTTTACGTTTCATAATCTCATTATAAACTGAGTATTTACCTGTTGTTAGATAGTGGTATCTTTACATTTCATGATCTCATAAACTGAGTATTTACCCGTTAGTGGTATCTTTACGTTTCATAATCTCATTATAAACTGAGTATTTACCTGTTAGATAGTGGTATCTTTACGTTTCATAATCTCATTATAAACCGAGTATTTACCTGTTAAGTAGTGGTATCTTTACGTTTCATGATCTCATTATAAACTGAGTATTTACCTGTTGTTAGATAGTGGTACCTTTACGTTTCATAATCTCATTATAAACTGAGTATTTACCTGTTAGATAGTGGTATCTTTACGTTTCATAATCTCATTACAAACCGAGTATTTACCTGTTAGATAGTGGTATCTTTACGTTTCATGATCTCATTATAAACTGAGTATTTACCTGTTAGATAGTGGTATCTTTACGTTTCATAATCTCATTATAAACTGAGTATTTACCTGTTGTTAGATAGTGGTATCTTTACGTTTCATGATCTCATTATAAACTGAGTATTTACCGGTTGTTAGATAGTGGTATCTTTACGTTTCATGATCTCATAAACTGAGTATTTACCTGTTAGTGGTATCTTTACGTTTCATAATCTCATTATAAACTGAGTATTTACCTGTTAGATAGTGGTATCTTTACGTTTCATGATCTCATTATAAACTGAGTATTTACCTGTTAGACAGTGGTATCTTTACATTTCATAATCTCATTATAAACTGAGTATTTACCTGTTGTTAGATAGTGGTATCTTTACGTTTCATAATCTCATTATAAACTGAGTATTTACCTGTTAGATAGTGGTATCTTTACGTTTCATAATCTCATTATAAACTGAGTATTTACCTGTTAGATAGTGGTATCTTTACGTTTCATAATCTCATTATAAACTGAGTATTTACCTGTTAGATAGTGGTATCTTTACGTTTCATGATCTCATTATAAACTGAGTATTTACCTGTTAGATAGTGGTATCTTTACGTTTCATGATTTCATTATAAACTGAGTATTTACCTGTTAGATAATGGTATCTTTACGTTTCATAATCTCATTATAAACTGAGTATTTACCTGTTAGATAGTGGTATCTTTACGTTTCATGATCTCATTATAAACTGAGTATTTACCTGTTGTTAGATAGTGGTATCTTTACGTTTCATAATCTCATTATAAACTGAGTATTTACCTGTTGTTGGATAGCGGTATCTTTACGTTTCATGATCTCATTATATGCTCCCCATTCTCCCTCAATGTTATCCACATACAGCCAGTTAGAGGGAAACTGGTAACGCTGACGTTCCAACAACTTCTGCCCTCCATGGTACATCTAAGATACAAGTAAAAAAAACAAGGATATGAGTGTGTAATGAAATCGACTAATGCTAGATTCAAACACGCGGCCACTTGATTACTGTACCAATGTTCAGGATTGAGTCCACACTTGATTAGCACATATTTCATGCTTATTTGCTTCAATGTTATCTTTAATATATTCATCTCGCTAGTTTTCTTTCCTATGACCATATTTCACTATGTACACCACACAATATGTGACTATGCGTATTACAATATGTGTCACACTGTGTGTCTCTGTATTCCGATGTGTGTCCCTGTGTACTTGCTCTGCAAACCGACCGAGGATTTATAACAAAGAGAACAAAAGGTCCCCGGTTCTTTGTTTTCAGAGGTCCTCGGAAGAACGTTGTGTACAAAACCAATGGAGATTGCTTCAAAAAGTCCAAATACATTGAGAACATTTGAAGGGAACAATAGAGGTCCTCAGTCGTATTGGAAAGCATGATTGGTGTGCCCCACTATGTGTATCACTCTATGTGACTTACCTCAACCTGTTTCTCCCAGGCTCTGTGTTTCCTCTTAAGGTTCTGTACATATGTGATGAAGCTGACAGCATCAGAGGTACTTGCTGTGTCTACCGAATGCTGCTCTAGCTCAGTACGAGACTAATGAATGTTCAAGATACGAACAATACGTAAGATGTAATATTAACTGTTGAATAATTAAGACTTGAAACTATATTTTAGAATCACATTTTCAAAAGAGATACTACAGTGGTATTTTTCTGCAAATTTAAGGCTGGTTCATACCGATTTTAAGTAAATTTTGATGTCATCAATTTGTGGTGAATGAAATCGCACAAGGTGAAATGTATTCAACTTTTGTGAAACTCAAGATTTGATGCCACCATTCAATTAACGTTTCACAAAGTATAAACCACTGGTAATCGTCTTACCTTAGCGAGGGAACCATGGAACTCAGCCATCTCTGTTCCCAGGTTGTTACCAAACTTGCTGAGGATCTCTTTGTGCCAAGAATCATACTTCATGTTGACCTTGGATTGAACTTTGCCGTAGTCCACCACGATAGGACCAAACTCCTTACGTGTTTCTGCATTGTCAAAGGTGGTACGTGATTGTCTGAAATGGTAATGAACACAAATGTTTTATTAATTAAAATAATGTAATGACATTAAAAGCATATATCTTTGAAGCTTTCATACATAAAAAAATGAAAATCAAGCAATAATATTAGCACACATCTTATATAGCAGAGCACACTAAATCCCCTGATGCAATAAGATGGATATAATCTGTTGGTGGTTTTAATGCAATGTTAATATTATTATATCAAAGCATAACCATCAAATATTCCACAAGGGAAACTGACTCGGTATATAAATTTTTATAAAATTAAATTTTTTGAGTGAACACAGAAAAACAGACTGAAACAGAACTCAAAAATGCAACACGACTAAATCTGGCGGTAGGTTCGAGTTCTACTTTAGTAAACCTGTCTGTATGCACTCCAAAAACGTTTTTTTTTTTAAATGCAGTGATTTTTTCCCCACCAACATACATAAGACCATCAATCAACATTTATTAAGTTCACATTTATTGTACCTGATTTCTACAAGTAGTTGCATCCATAGCTTCAAGTCATCTCCAATCCTAGTGTATACATTATGTGGTTGCATGTCCCATAGTGACTGATATTGAAGCCATTTCTGTACATAACAAAAATATGTCATACATCAACTTGGAACCTTAAATGCAATTTATTTCCATATCTCATACTATAAAACAGTATGAGAAATTGTGAATAAATAAATAAATATGTTATGTGGATGTAAACATATGGATGTAAACATATTTTATTCAAAACGAATATTTGTCAAATTTAAATCTCCCTAACTAGATATTTTCATTGGAATATCAGTTAAGTGTTAATATATTCTACTACTCTTGCAGGGCAACATTTAAACCAAAGCAAAGTTAAGTATATCTACACCAACCAAACTAATAACATTCAGAGAAAATCAGTTAGTTTTTAAAAACTATATATATTTTGTTATCAAACAGTATCTTGCAATGTTTGGATCTGACTTTTTGTGTTAAAATTTTTGTGTTTAAACATAACTGAATACATCATAAATAACAGTTCTGATTTGAAAAAGTATTTGAAGAAAAAAAACACTTGATAAACATGAAGCATGTCACGACAAAAAATTTAAATATTTATGAAAACATGAATAAACATGACTGGTAATGAATAAACAGCACCCACCTTGACATATTCCTGGACCTGTCTCAAGATCTTCTCTATAGCTGCATAAGGTTCCTCCAAGACCTGAGGTCCATCTGGTAGCTTACTAAGAAGAGTACGATACACTGCAGTCTTATTGGATTCATGCTGCTCTATACCGACTTGGTAGCGAGAACTCTCCAGACGCTTCAGACCAGTGATGATGTGTTGCCATGCAAACAGTTGTTGCATCAGTTGGAAACGAGCCTCCTCTATGGGTGGGGAGAGGTACATGACTTGGTTGGTGATTCGGATCTCATGGATCAAGCCCTGTATGAGAAGCAAAGAAAAAAAGGTAAATATTAAAAACCATTCAGAAGCTTTTTGTAGAGGTTACAGGTAATAGAGGTGTTTCATAGAATAAAAATATTTACAAAGATAAAGATACCTATTTGAAATGCTTATCAAAATCTCTAATATAATTTGATTTTAAATCACTCCTTTATTGAAATTTTGATGTAAACATTTAAATTCTAGTTTTTCTCCTTTTACTTATTTTGATTTTAAAATTTACTTTTTTGAGTGAACATTAATAATAACTACTTAAATTGACTCAAGTAGAGATATATAAGATAACTTACAGTGATTTGAGGTTCTCCTCCTGGTTTGTGTTTATTAGAGACATCTGTATCCATAGTATCCTCGATACCTTTGTCTTTACCAAGGAGGCATTGAGTCCATGCTTGGAGACCAGCTTGCAGGCGTTTGGCTAGTCTCTTCTCAACCTACACAAGGAGTAATCAAACTCAATGTTAAACTGTTTTATTTTCACTCATTTTTTCTGTTCAAATCATTAACACCACTAGTGATTTTCACATCTGAAATGTTTGAATTTTTCCCCCTTTATTTTTCTTAGTCAGTTTTCTTAGTCCTTGTCTATACAGACAAAATTGTTTACATTTTTTACAATAGTTGTGTTTTCATCATTTTTGCAATAGTATTAGAATCTACAAAAATATGTTTTAAGTTTCACAGACTGAAATGCTTTCAAGAAGTAAACACTCATAAGAACTTTTACAAACATGGACAAATATTTGGATGAGATATCCAGTTGATAGGTACATACCTCATTGTCAAGTTTGGCTACCCACTGTGGTAGGTTAGAGTAGGAATGTAGGTTAAGATCATCAACTTCCTTCTGTATATGACTTAATATCTCGGTGAAGACATTAGCATTATAGTCACAGTGATCCAAGGAACGTACTTCACAGTCAATCTTTTCTTCTACAAGAAGAAGGTCATCCACCTGTTGGGTGGGAACACATTTCAATACTTGTTAAATAACACAGCAATGTAGTTCCAAATTATGTTAAGCACACATCTGTATGAGCTTACCCTACTGGGGGCTTAGATAATTTTTAATTATAACACGACGTTTTTAGCCAAGCGCTTTAGAACTATTTTGAGGGGTTAAGGAATGATTATGCAAGAGCACTCTTTACATGATTATGATGACAAATGTAAACTTCTCAAAACCATGTTTCAAACATTAAATTTACAATTGTTCAGCTCTCAGAAAGATTGGCTTTTGAGATTCCTGATCTTTTGTTTTTTCTTCTCTGCTAAAATTGAGACATAAATTGAGACATATATACCATCCACTAAACCCCAATTTAGATGGTTCAAATCAATTTGATTTTAATAAGAATAAGTAAGACTAATTGCGGTGACACCATGTGAAATGCTCAATTGAGTAGTAATTAGTTCTGAAAAGAACTGGAGGTACAACTCGACATTTCGATCAGTATGCTCTGATCGTCCTCAGGAGAAACTAATTACTACTCAATTGAGCATTTTCACATGGTGTCACTGCAATTAGTCTTACTTATCCTCCTCACCATGCAAAGCTACACGTTTTAATAAGAATGTTTACCTTTTCCTGGAAGTTGAAGACAGCCTCAGCCAACTTCTGTACATAAGGATCCAACTTGTATGACTCCCAAACAAGAGCTACACCCTGAAAAGAACAACAAAATCAAGATAACATTAGATAAGCTACAAATAACATATAATTGTTAAATTAAATTTAATATATGTATCATGTAAACAATACTTTGCCAGTGTCATTCATTAACCCTCCTATGCCCAGGCTGAAATTTGGCCCAGTCAGCACGGCACTCACAGACAGTCACTTGAGTATTAACCCTCCTATGCCCAGGCTGAAATTTGGCCCAGTCAGCACGGCACTCACAGACAGTCACTTGAGTATTAACCCTCCTATGCCCAGGCTGAAATTTGGCCCAGTCAGCACGGCACTCACAGACAGTCACTTGAGTATTAACCCTCCTATGCCCAGGCTGAAATTTGGCCCAGTCAGCACGGCACTCACAGACAGTCACTTGAGTATTTTTGGGTGCATTGCCAAATTGGTAGGTCAAACCACACGTGACTCTGTCATACACAGAGCTGTGTATGAGTGCACTGCACAAAGTCAATGGGTTGGGAGTTACATACAAATTTTGAGTGTCTTTGGGTTTGACCTCCTATCACACAGCCACATGTGTTTGCATGTATTTGAGTGCACTGCACAAAGTCAATGAGTTAAGAGAGACATACAAATTTTGAGTGTCTTTGAGTGTTAAACCTATAGGAGGGTTAATGTCAGTTTGATTGTAAAGAAATAATCTAACAATTTCCTGTACAGATGCAGTAATTGAATTGGTATAACATTACACATTAGTACAGCAAATTCATTTGTTATTAATGGTGAATATAATGTCAGAACAAAATCACAGTGATTTGATAGAAACTAGAAACATCTATAAACCACTCGGAACCAATAGCCATTTTGGGTGTTCTTCCTCAATAAATAGTTGAATAACTGGTTGATAATTATCACTTCTTTTATAAAGCAAAAAAATCAAGTTTGTACAACTTGAAGATGTTTATATTCTTACCTCAGCAATGAGTCCTTGTACCTCCTTCTTCAAGCCAGCCACAAGGAGGAAGATGGTCTGTCTCTCCTCAACCTTCTCAGAAGTCCTTTCATATGTACGGACACTCTCAATCAGTGAGATGGCAAAGGGGTATAACTGGTTAGCTTGATGGGCCTTGTTGACAATGGCAAGAGGGACACGGAAGCCAAGCCACTTCAGGTTACGTACCTGATATTACAAATACAAGATAATAATAATAATAATAATAATGTGGACTTATATAGCACACGTATCCACCAAACTGGTGCTCAAGGCGCATTATATTATTACCCCCTGCTCATCAGGCTCATAAATCATTCCTGAAACCATCTCAGCTCCCTGGGGAGTATACAGCTCAATTGCTGCCATTACAGCGCATATAGGGCTAATCAAACACAACAATCAACTCTGCCCTCACAGGTACCTATTTACCCCTGGGTGGAGAGAAGCAATTATGGTAAAGTGTCTTGCTCAAGGACACAAGCACCATGGTCGCGGTTGGGATTCGAACCCACATTCTGACGACTCAGCCATCAGAACACAAATCCAATGCACTAAACCGCTTGACCATGGCACTCCAAGATGAGTGTGATTTATCTAGACTTAAGTATCAAGATGGTGGAAAGATTGGATAAGTGCAACAACATCAAATGTAATAATCACTATAAAAAGTACAAAGCATTCAAGATACATATTCTGTGTGAATCCATATTCAACAGTATTTTTTAATGTGAAAGGAAGTAAATTACTTTCAAATGAAAAATGAGAAACCGGGTTGTGGATTAATTTATGATGCAGTGTGATAAATTCACTGCCAGCCAAATAATGTTGTTCTGGTCAATATTTCATGAAACATCTCAATTCAAATAAAATTTTCTTCCTTTCTGGGATAAAAAAGGTGAACACATTGAACAAACATATTTCAGTAAAATAGCAAACACATGGAATAATAATGCATCCATAATAATCAATCCCCAGTAAAGTTATTGGCAATACCACAGTCATCTCTGCAAAGTGTATGCTTGACAGAAATAATGACATAGAGATAGGAATTCCGGGTACGTAATGATGAAGCCAATCAATTATAGATTTGTTATTGATATCTGTCCGATGGCTAATTTTCCTTTTACAAATCAGACGCCTGCAGAGAAATGTGTCATTTAAAAACTGATGTAACTCATGTGATTGCAATGTCTGTCTTACCTCCTTGGACAGTGTGATGATGTCTGGGAGGAAGTTGACTTTGAGCTTGAGAAGGTTACCCTTGCCTCCTTGTCTGGTCCTCTGGCTCTCGATGGTAAAGATGCGACCAGAAACACCCAGCTGACGCATTTGAACCTACATTCACATATAATCAGTAATTTTGAATATTTATTCATTACAATTTTTAACATGCAAAGCATTACTATTTAAGACATATATTATGTATAATTATACTTGGTTACTCTACATCAAAGTGCAATACTTAATTTTAAAAACACTTTAAAAAGCACATCATATTCAGAGTAAGCAAACAAGAAATATGCCCCCAAAAATGTAAGACAAATGTTTGTCATTAAAATACCTGGGGCAAATTACATAGAGATGCTAAGCAGCTGATTTGCATTTAAAAGTGCTACTGAAATTGAAGTATAGAAAAAGGCAATCTAACTTGCCAGTTATTATTGTAAGCAAATGAGCGATGCACAAGTACCAATCCATTGTTGTTACTGGTGAAAAATGCTTATGTTAGTAGTCTAGTAGATTTGTTTCTGTTGTAAGCAGAACAAATTTCAATAAGCAGCAATATGAGTATGGCCCCTGGATATCACACTGGATATCATAATCTGTTGTCTGATATAAACTTAGAATATGACACCCCTATACCACCCCCTGATGTCTCAAGTACTTTGTCTGGAGTGATAATAACCTTAAGAGCGTGTTACTCTATACTGCTGGTCTTGGATCACTTTTAAAGGGAAGGTACAACATTGGTTATTTTGACAAAACAGCTTCGGAGTAAGCTTAATTTCACTGAATCAAGATATACATTAAACAACCATGTATCGTTAATGACAAAGTAGTGAAAATGCATTCATATTTTTCGATCATGCATTCAGATTTTTTTGTAAAACTGTGATTATTTGTTTTTAGAAAATACTAATGCTGTACCTTACCTTTACACATATTCAATTTAGCGGATATAAAATTTGAGGCTTTGCATGGTTATTTTCCAGTGTTGTTGACTCGAGTCGGTGACTCGGACTCGAGTCCGACTCGAGTCGCCAATTTTTGTGACTTGCGACTTGACTTGACTTGGACAAAAATGACTTGGGACTTGACTTGACTTGGACAAAAATGACTTGTGACTTGACTTGACTTGAGTAAATTTGACTTGACGACATTGCAAGTCATCATGTATTTTAGGTTGTTTTATTACATGTATTTTTCTGGTCAATCCGGCCACGGCAGCCGAATACTTTTGTGACGGGAAAAAAATGCCGTTGCGAATTTTATATCTATACGTAATACATAATAATAGTGTATACTGTACACGTATGTGCCTTGTACTGTAAAGTGTACGCTACATGTCTAGTCTTCAACACAATCCGTCGTAGTGGAAGAAGTGGGCTATTACTGGTAAAGGCATTGCATTAATATTCAAAATAATTTATACAAACGGCTGGAACGAGGTTATAGCGACATTGTTAATTGTATTAAGAATTTGTAAAGTGTTGAACAAATTATCGCAAATTTTTCGTAAAACAAAACCGAATAGCTATTTTGACTCAAATTATGTTTATTATGTGTGTAATCATTAAAGGGTACATGTGTTTTTTTTTAAATGTTTTACTCCGTAAAAAGGGAATTTTAAAATATTTTACGAACGTAATTTTTAAATTCTCCTTACATCACCTATGCAAGCGTTGTCAGAGTTGTCAACACAGAATCAGTAAGGATTTCATGCACAACGTTGTAATGCACTGGAGTCCGTGATTTTAACAAATGTATTGTTTGTGACAATTAACAGCGACCGAATAACTAAGAAGCAGCAATTACTAGTTTTTGGGGCGTATACAAAATTTATCTTCTTCCAAATTACCAAATTCCGAGGCCCATATAATTATAAGAGTGTAAATTACCATCCGTCGGTTTCCGTCCTGGGAGAAAAATGAATTGTCCCGCGTGTAACAGCTTCAACCGTCTGCAAATTTTCGTACAAATATTGAAATGAACCACTCTAAATACATGTTACCTACGCTAGATTGATAATTTTCAGATTAAACAAAATTAAAACCTCAATCGCTTCTTTCTATACTTTCCACACAACCCCCATAATTTCTGGACCGAATTGATGAAAAACTACCTGGTTCCCTGTTTTGTAAATAACATTGAATTCAGATGCGGACACCAACAAAAACAATGACGCACTACACAATATGTGAAGCGTTAACGTCATACTTGGATTTGTTTGTGAGTTTCTGGTCTTCAATAGTCATTTATTTACCTCCCATCATGTTATCACTTGTTTTTCATTTATTTTATTCAATCAGCAACTTATATTAATGAAGTAAAATACGTCTAAACATCTTCAATAAAGTGTCAATCTTTAGGCCTACAGTGTACATTTGAGCCTATACGTTTCACCATACATTTCCCTTCACATGTACTACACGATACACGGTACACGTGTGTGCGTTTGTATAGTTTTCTAGAAAATATTGCCCGATGATTACAGCGAGGTTTCGCGGCTAATTCGAGATAAATGTGTCAATTATGTATATCCTATAACAACAAATGACAAACACTGGATTTATTCTCACTGCCAAGATAGGGAACATGACAAACAGAACATAGGCAAAAAAAAAAAAAAAAAGTCTCCGGTTTCTGGTGATCTCCGTGCGCGTGGCCTCAGCTAGACCTGCACGTCGGCATTTTATTTTATTATTTTTGCTATGAAAGCGATGTCCAATCGCAGCCACACTTTTTCACATAGGGGTATAAAGCGTTTGGCTGATTTGTGAGTCCTCTTAGCCACCATACTTTGTATAATGGGAAATTTGGTCCCCGCCTATACATGTAAAAAAAAATTAAACAAAACAAACAAAAAACAAAATCGCGTCACCGCACCAATTTTGAAACTGGAGACTTTTTTAGCCTTATTCGGGACGATAAATGACTTGTGACTTGACTTGACTTGAGAAAATTTGACTTGTGACTTGACTTGACTTGGGAAAATTTGACTTGTGACTTGACTTGACTTGAGAACATTTGACTTGTGACTTGACTTGACTTGAGAAAAAATGACTTGGTTACAACACTGTTATTTTCTAACCCGTGAAGTCCCCATGGTTCTCCCTGAACCATATTAACCTGTGAAGTCCCAATAGTTCTCCCTGAACCATATTACTCACTTAGCGACAGTAGAGAAAAACGAGTTGCCCGACATTGGTTCTCCCTTGTACCTTTCTCACTTAACGAAGGTTGAGATACGAGTTGTGCGATAAGGTTCTTTTCAGAACCTGTACCTCAGCTTTGCGATAGTTGACATAAACACATGGTGTTACCGCAAACCGAAACAATGTTTTATTTTGGTTACTTTTTTTTTTTTATTCATTCCAGGGGAAGTGGGGTAACGTTGAAATTTGAAATATTCTTTATTGGAAAATTTTGGCAATGCAGGTTTTTTGCCTCAATCAAAATGACTACAGGTTTAGGTTTCAGAATAATAATGTAAATGTCAATTTGCCCTCAAGATGTGTGACCTCTATATCAGATAATGTCAGCTTCTCCAAGATATTACACAAGACTGAATTACGATACCTTTCTAGACCAGTCATCAAAGAGTTCCTGTGTGTTGAGCTTAGCTCTGAAGCTATCTCCATCTGCCTTCAGTTTTTGTCCCTCAACGTGATTCTCCCAGCCTTTGCCGAGGACGTCTTCCACACGATGCATGTAAGCACCCAGCTGACGATCAATCTATGTATGGTAAGACAGATACAACTTATTGTAAGAAATGTTTAAAAACTATTACATGTTCCAATATATTGGGACAAAACTAATGAAACGGAATGTCTTCTGTTATCCCTTTTGTTAAGCCACTTAAAATTAAATACCAGCTTAATGCATTTTGTACTAGGTACTACATTTTGTACTGATAAGTGATAATTATAAATGAGACTTTTTGCTAAACGACTTAAAAAGAACTAAGAAATGCAAAAAAGGTATAAAATCAAAACAGTCTTATAAATTGAAGCAAATGGGTTCAACTCCGGGGAAGTTTGCTTAACTCAAATGTACAGTAATGATAACCATCTACAATGAAAACCTTTGTATCTTATCATTCATCAAAGTTGTTAATATATGACGTACCTGTCTTGCCCATATGATGGATCCTGACACTGGGGGAAGATCTCGTACTTTGCTCATTCTGCACGCTTTGCTTTGAGGATACTGGACCTAAAATAGGAATAACAATTTTTGTATTAGTAAAATAAAAGATGAACAGGCAAGATAGAACATAGCATCACATTAATGTAACAAGGTTATATCTCAAGTATGCAATAAGGTGGATTCTGCAGCAGCACATAAATTAGCATACTTTAAAACATTCAAGTGCAACAATGTTATATCTACTTCCATAGGTTTTGCACGTACGTCTGGGGAACTGTAGATATATAATATTCTTGGTCTGATGAATATATCTGGGTATGCAACAAGGTGGTATAAGAACGACCATATGAATGATGAACTAAATCCACAAAGGGCAAAGAATACAATTAGCTACAATTATTCCACATTATAAACTTATGATTCCAAATGTTACCGTCATCATAACAGAATTAAATAATTAGTTTTACTTTAAATTTGTCATGAAGTGACTCGATGTCATCCTTGACACGTTGGATCAGTTGGGTCTGGTATTCACGGATGGCCCCACGGATGTGAGGACGCACAAAGAGAGCGTTAAACCGAGAGAAGATACGGAACATCTCATTGGCATTCTTGGCTGTGCCAAGTTGGTCACGAAGACGAGCTGTGATACGTGTCTCAACACGATCAATGCGTTCATCATATCTGATAAAAATTAACAAAGCATTTACAATATTATGTTATTTGCTGATACACAGCAAACATGTTTCAAAAGAAAAAAATGTCATCTTAATAAGTGAAAGGTTTGTAACAGCATTACCACTTTACAAAATAAAGATGACCCATTGTTTAGGATCTTGCCATGGATAAACCAGGCTAAGACAAAGGAAAACAAGGGAGGTACACCAATGCTTCTGTACCAAGCTGATTGCAGACAGAAATAGCAGCTTGCATGAATTGATAAGATTTCCCAACCATCCCATAAAGACACCCAGATGCTGGAATACTCAAGATAACATTTCTAAGCTATCACTCTACATTTGTCTTGGCCCAGTACTGGGCTAAGACAATGACTCGGTGATAAATCCCTCACCTCTTCATGGCAGCCTCCCATGCCTCGTTACCCTCCTTGCTGACATCAAGACTCTCTACCTCCTTCACATTCTCATAGGCAAGGTTCACCTCCTACATATAAACATTAAGATTCAGCACAAAAATTATCAAAAGATCTGAAATGTATTAATCATAATACAATTCAACCAAACGTGTGGATAATTGAAACATTTCTGGTTTATAATTGATTCAAGTATTAATTGTATATGATAACAGACTAAATTGTTAATCTCAAAATGTTTTGAAATTTTCATTACATAATAATTAAAAGCATAATTATTTTCAGTTGTTAAGTAAAAAATTGTTCTTTAAAAATTAGGTAAAAAGGTAAACTTTTAGACATGCCTATTCTTTCAATGCCTAACCCTAAACTGACTGACCTCAATGGCGTTGGCATCAGCAGCATCCATCATGAGTTCATTGATGTTTCCTGGTGGCTCGTCTGGTGTGGTACCTGGACTTCCTGGTACTTGGGTCACAGCAGGTCGCAGGACTCTGACTATGACTGCACGCAGCTGCTCATGTTGTCGACGGAACCTTTAAAGATAATTTTGTATTAAATACACTATTTACAAATGTAAAATGTCAGTAAAATTCTCAAAATTTTAACTAAATGACAAACCTAAATAAAAAAGTTTTTCAATTAACCACTGCATATCATTACTTTGGGGCAAATTGATGTGGCATAAATTTTAAGAGCCTTTGTGTGTTGGTCAAAGGGCTTGTGCGCATATCTACTCTCTTACTTGCGCATCTGTTCCAGACGTCCTTGCAGCCTCTTGTGGGCAGGGTTGACCCTCCACACCATCTTGAGACTCTCTTCTCTCTTTTTCTTGACGATGTCTCGTAATAGACCCTGAAGCTTCTCATATTCATCATCCCATGTACCGAACACCTCAAAGCAAGCACTCATTACTTTTTCAAACTCATCATGGCTGATGTGCATCAGGCGTCTGGTACCAAGAACCTGTTGTAGGAAATTTAATGTTAGATTCACAGTCACCATGTGAACAAAATTAAGAAAGTTGTAATTGTGAAGATGATTACTATCTCATTATTTTGACCTACTGTGTTAAATTATCACAGAATTAATTTTCTGTTAAGAACAGCCAACACATATTCCAAAATATGACAGAATTGATATTATAAGACCAACCACAAACACATTGTTGTACCTTGAGAAGCTGGCTAGTAAGATCTCTTGAGATGGCTTCAACCAGACGTAGTGCTCGTTGGATCGGGTACTTGGTGTTACGAATCTTACGTAGATGGTTGAAGATACTGACGAGGGCATTACGGATGCGGTCCAGCTCTGTGGCTGACAGAAGGTCATTAAGAGGGAAATCCTTCATCAAGGGACTGTAGTCTGCTACAGTGGCAAGGGCATGCTTCAATCCTATGAAATCATACATCAGAATTTATGGTTAAGTAATCAATATTACATCCATGGGCGGATCCAGAACATTTTTTAGGGGGGGGGGGCTGAGAATCAAAAACAATTATTTTTCAGTACTACAAAAATTACAATGAAATAATCAAAGGGAGAGAAAAACAAAGCACACTGTGGGAATGGGGGTGCATTCTCCTCTCCCCTCCCCCTCTCTTTTTCTCTCTTTTTAAATTTTTTTAAATTTTTTTATTTTATTTTTTTACGATTTTAGGGGGGGCTACAGCCCCTTAGCCCCCCCCCCCCCCCCCCCGGACCCGCCAATGACATCAGTCTTTTTTTCCACTGCAGAAAAAGAATATAGAAACCTGTCTCCTGAAGACAATCAGAGTATATTGAATGAAACATTGAGTTGTTGTACCATCGATTGTTATCAAATCCATCACACTATTACAACTCATTAGAAATATCACATGGTGCTACTGCAAACTTCCTCTTACTGTTCTTCCACCATGCAAAGCTTCAAATCCTAACTTTTTATTTATGCAAGTAACGATTTTATTATAAACACTCATTTAAAAAAATGTACTCTAATGTCTTACCTTTTTTAAATGCAGTTCTCGGTAGTAACAGACATCTTAAAATAAACTTTTTCAAAATGACATAATTTCAAAACGACAGAATATCAAGACTTTACCTGTGTCTGTATCAAAGCTGACCGTAGCGTGGAATCTTTTGCCATGTTTCAAGATGTCCAGAGTAAGTGCAACCTCAGGGCTCTCACGTTTCTCTTGGATCTTCATCAGAGCTCGCTCCAGATTCAACCAGAAACTGATCTCCTGAAGAGCAGTGCCGGAGCCAGGATCACGGTCAAGTTTGGTTACCTATGATTAAGAATAATGATTGAATCAAGTGTAGTTTAGATTTGAATGTCATGTCCCTTGTGAATGTACAATTTGTTTGAAAGTCTTCAGAACTTTACTCTTCATCTAGGATTGCCACACAGAATCACTCATTTATTTAACCCTCCTACTACTACAAGGGTCAAAATCAGTCAAAAATGTTATATACTTGCCAAGATATATCTAGTGCACTTAAAAATCAAACACTGTCAAACCTTACGTGTAGTAAGTACATTTACAGGTCAAAATGATTCGACCATTTTTGACTTGTAAAAGCATTGTCTTGTACTGTTGAGGGTGGTCAAAATGACAGTAAAAAACAGTCAAAAATGCCCCTGTGTGCACATTTGGGTCAACAGTCAAAACAGGCAGTTGACTGGTTTTGACCTTTATAGCAACTTGCCACTAAAGTGCAGCTATAGTAGGAGGGTTAATAACACTAGCTGACAAGAACATGTGGAATGGATCCTAAATTAGAAATTGCTGGAATCCTTTATTGATTAACTTCCAATACTATTCATCAATTATCCATTCAATCAATAAAGTAATCAATACCTTCTGAATCTCTCTGATCCACCTGTTGACACCATGCTGCAGGTTGTTTAGAAACACTGAATCTTCCACTTTGTCCACAAAGTCATTGACTTTAGGTTTACGTCCCTCCTTGGCGCAGTTCCTTATCATCGTTGAGACAACTTGATGGATGGGTAGAGTGATGTCTGGGATGTCTATGTTTTGTTGTAGATGGAGAAGACCCATCTCAAGCTCTGCTATCTTCTTCTCAACAGATGGAGCCATCTTGTCACCATCCCTGAAACAAGGGTAGTAATGAAGAATGTTAGTGTCGGTTAAAGAATCTGGATTAGCTAAAATTAAACCCAAGTTACTTTTACAAACTTGAAAGACCAGTAAATGTAAATGTCTGGATTTATTAACAATTTAATACTTGCAGGATCTTTCTTAAAAGCAAAAGTAAAAACATTCAATAAAACTGAAAGACCTAAAACAATTGAAAAATTCTGCCAAAAAGAAAAAAAGGAAAATCTTGAGATTGATTTTGTTGACAGTTTTTTACATACCTATCCACTTTTCCTGATGCCCTGACATATGATTTGAAGTAAGGTGCCATGGCATTACTGACATAAGCATGAAGTGTCTCAAAGGGGGATCCCTCACTCAAGTTGATTATCCTCACTTGGCTAGGAATGGATTTCTCTGCATCGATGATTGGGCCACGCTTCAGGAACACAACACTGGTAAAATATCAATCGATAATTGTTACAAAGAGGGTAAAAATATAAACAATTAAATACATTACTAAAAAATTACACAACAAATGCAACTGAGAAATCTATATATTTTGCATAAAACATTCAATAGAAGGGAATTTATTTTCCAAATCGTGTTTTGGGAAACTTGCGTTTAAATAACATAATTTGAGATAAAGAATTTCATTGGAAATTACTCAATCCATTTAAAAACTCATTAAAACAGTGGCTGACTGAGGAACCCAACTCTACCTTTCCAAATGTAGATTTTGTGAAAGGCCAAGAACAATTCAACTTCTTGTCATTAAGGGTTTTATTTCCCATGTATTTTTTACTCTGTAACAGTCAGGGTTCCCAAGGCAACTCTTCATGTGTTTAAACACACCAATCAGTGACATATTCAGAGTAATTAAGCTTTATTACCCAGTCATTTTAGAGTTGGTGAAATGAACATCATTGGAGATGTTGAAAGTGACTTCATTCTCTGTATCCGTGACATCTGATGCCACACTTGTCTCATCATCATCTTCTTCTACAAATGAAAGTCAATATGAAAATATAATTTGTTTATTTTAAGTGTTTACACTATTGCAAATGCATTCACAAAGCCTGCATTCGTTCATGTGATCAATAATATTGTTGATACACATAATTGGGTAACCAATTTTTCATGGCAAATTAATGTACATGAATTCATAATGAACATGTAGATCTAACTTGATTTTGCAAGTTCACATTTTCAGTGATCTTTAATTCTCATGTTGATATTTACCTTTTTTAACAGTTTGAAGTGTTTAAAAAAATGGTAGTTATCATTCATAAGTTTAATTTATAGAAACTGCCAACATACAGTTCGAAAATAAACAAAATTAACAAATTAACTAACACTAAATTATACGTTGGTGAATTTCTTGCATCAGGTGATAATTGGTTTAATTTTGCCCTACACTAAATTTCATTAAATGAAATAACATTAAATTTCAAACATTTTATAAAATTGCTTTACAAATAGCTTTAATGCTTTCATATTGCAGAGTTCAACATCTAATCATTGTCTGAATGATTAAATTAGGGACTTCATTATACATGAATGTTCAACAGGAAATGTGGCATCAGTGAATTCAAAGTACATTGCATTTATTGGAAATGGCACATATTTAAAACAACTTCATTTGTATTAACCCTAACCCTTTGGGTATTTTTACTAGAAAGTATCCTGAATCCACCAAAATCCACCATTTTTGTCACACACAAAATGCTGGTGTCCTGAATCCATCAGAATCCGCCAGTGTAGATATTGGACATATCCTGAATCCGCCAAAATCCACCACTAAATTTCTGGCGGATTTTGGCGGATTCAGGATACCATGCTCACATGAAAATTTGTATAGTACACATGTATGTTGCTGCATAGAATCCATCAAAATCTAACACATACATGTACAAGTGTTGGCCGTACATGTACAGTACATGTAACTATAATCCATCAAAATACATCAACCAACATGACCAAGCAGTTAAAAACTATTGAAATCCTGAATCCATCAAAGTCCGCCATATGCTCAATGTGGAGATATCCTGAATCCGCCGAAATCCTCCAAAACAGGGGGATGGATTTTGATGGATTCAGGGTGGCTAGGGTTAATTTAATTAATCATTTTCATGAAATAAATTATCCATCACAATAAAAAAGATACAATTACATACATAATTTACTGAACAACATTTACAAATATTAGGCCTAAACAAATATATTAACCCTCCTACTTCTGGTACCTTTTTCATACAAGTTGATCCACCATTTGAAACCATTCGCTTTTGTGGCTTTGAATGGTGAAATAACTGTGTACAGTATTGATTCCCCCAAATGGTTTTGAATGGTAGGTCAGCTAATACAAAACCTTGTTTGGATCTTTCCAAATGGTAGTACAGCTAATACAAAACCTTGTTTGGATACTTCTAAGTGGTGAATCAATGGACCCTCTATGCATTTGAATGGATTTGAAAGCTTGCTACCAACACTTTTCAAATGGTATCACCATGTGTGTACAAAACCAATGGGCATTTTGGTAAGTGGAAATTTTGAATGGTTTCAAATGGTCAAACAGTAGGAGGGTTAAATTAAATTTTCAAAATGTTACTTATATTACACAAATGTTGAAGCAGGAAATGGTTCCGAGATCTTTATTTGATCTACTGTTTTCCCATTTTCCTAAACATCTGTTACAATAAAATTTTGATGACACATCTACATGCAGGTCACCCCTATACTGGAATGTTCCACTTTGCACCTGTTTTGTAAAATTAACAAAGTCCATGCGTCAAACAGACTAGTCATCTACAAATCAATACGTCCTTTTCAGAACCAGACAAGTATTATCTTATCCTTCTGTATCTTTTGTATTACATGTGTACATGACAGGTTTTGCTTGACAATAGACTGGGCACCTTCAATAGTTTCACCCAGAATATTTGTTGCTTTTTTTGTATTAAACCTTTCATCCTTTTGGCCAATTTTAATTAACAGTCAAACAACAGTTCCTGCTAGGTAAAACTTGTAGCTTTCCATGGTGAGGATGATAAGTAAGACTAATTGCAGTGACACCATGTGGAATCTCAATTGAGTAGTAATTACTACTCAATTGAGATTCCACATGGTGTCACCGCAATTAGTCTTACTTAACAGTTCCTGCTAACAAAAATCCTTAAAGTATATTGCTTTTATTTATAGGTTGATGCAATTCTTGCATCAGGTGATAAACAACTGATTTAATTTTGCCCCACCCAAGAATTTCATTAATCTATAAATATCACGGAACCCACTGCTATCTAGGATTCTAGCCGGCCAATCGTCATCAGGCAAGCTTGGTGAATTTTTTTCACAGACACTCGGAAAGCACCGAGTTTGCAGTGCTATACACACGTCGATGTTGGGCAAAATTAAATCAATTATATTGCTTGTGTTTTTCGCTATTTTAATGGCAATTTCTGAAAATTATCTGTTTCATTGGAACATTGCTATTTTATTTGAAGCAAGGATAACAAATATTTTCAAATGATACATTTCTCAAAATAATCATGAGAAGCATGTTTTTTTCAGTAAATATTTAAAAGCATGTATTTATAGTGGGTCCTATCATAAATTTATACAAACACTTATTTACCGTTAAACTAAGCTTCTGACTATTTTGATGAAAAAATAAATCATGAATTGGCCGGTAAAATAACAAAAAACACATGCACTACATCTTTAACCTTAACCCCCTAGAGGCATTTCAGACAGTCAGACACCCTGTTGAATGCAACAAAATACAACAACAGAAAATTGTGTAGGTTGCTCAGTGCAATAAGATCCACCAGCTAAAACAATGGTTCTTTTATTTTATGCTGAGGGCAACAAGATGTAACAACTTTTTACATTTGTTGCATCTTGTGCCTGCAGTAAATATTATTTGACAACATATATGATATGGAACAAACAAAACACTTTTAATCAATTATTTTATTGACAAATGATTTATTCAAAGTAGGCCTATTTGTAAATTGGTACTTTTGTTTAATTTTTTTTTCTTTTGTTCATAATAATACAATATTCTTTTTTTAAATACGATCAATAAAATGTTTTATTATATGTGGAAAATCAATTCAAAATAAAATGCCAAACTACAGTGTACAATCAGACAAACAGCTGTTACTGAATGTAATATTCACACATCATAAATTGTACGGAAAATAAATATTTGCCAAAAATATTTTAAAAATATATACATACATAGGCCTAATTCCGAAGTGGAAAATACACCTGAAATAAAAAATTTAAGATTTAAGACATTAAAATTGAATCATAATCATATGCCTACCTTCTTTATTCACATTCCTCTCCACGAGAAGGCTCGATGTCTGATTGTCAGACAACCATTTTTTCATACCCTCGATATATATTTTGTCTGCAAGGGCGTTGTCCAAAGCCGGTGACGGCTCTCCATCTTCCAACAATAATGGCACAATTTTTCGCAAATATTTCACCAGAGCCGGCACCTCAGCCACTGCCTGGGTGCTCTGGCTCTCTGTGTCACTGTTATCTGCCATTTTGAGGCAGGAATAGATCAACTTTACTCAATAAATCAAGCCTTTTTTGGACGGGAATTTTTCCCGTCTGTCTGGAATGACGATAGAAGGAAAAAGACAGGAAGTTGAATTACATCCATACAGTTCTGGGAGATTTGGCATAATGCATTATGGGGTTAGACGTATTTCAGAAGTCGGTATAAATTGCTTCACGTATTTGGCGAGCTGCTGCGCTTGTGCTACGCTGACACAACGCATAAAAACGACTGGAAAAAAGTCTTTTGTCCTTGTAGGTCTCCTGCAATTTCATGGATTTTAATTATTCTCATGGCGCTAATTTTGTAGTCTGCTAGGGCTTATTGGGTACTGTACTACTTCTGTGTCGACTGTGCGCTTCACTTCGATAATGTGTAGGAGTAGGTTTACATTTATATTGAATTATTTCGATGTTAATAACCCAGGGAAACCGAACTTGCTTGCAACATATATCATGATCACATTCTTAGTTTTGTTCCTCATACCAATTAATTATTCATGAGACTGAGACTGAGACTAGTGAGAGAGCAAGAGAAGAATTCCTGCTTAGTTCGACAAGTTTATTCGGTAATGTTTATTTCATAAAATTAAATATAATTTGAAGCTTTGCACATTGTTAGTATGGTGGAGTGGATATTACTGAAATAAGGTTTCATTCTTACTAATACTACATATACATGTTAGTCACTTTTGTCAGAAATGTCTGTTTGTACTAAATTGTGATCTGAAATTTTTTTGTCAATGGAAGAGGGTGTAGTGTCTTTTAGTAGTGAATACCACGAAATGAATACTAGTAATGAGTAGTATTACTATAACAATTATTTGTAGCTTTGCATGGACTGGTGAAAAGGATAAGTAAAGACTGTTTGCAGTGACACGTACCATGTGAAATTCTCTATTTGAGTGTCACTGCAAACAGTCTTTTCTTAATTACTACAAGTGTTATTTTTTGTTTTTGTCATTTAGAAAACTTACAAGCTTTCAGTTTCGTTAGTTGGTGTTTTTCTTTATTCAATTCCGATTCTTTTAATTTGTCCACACAAATTTAAAATTGTAGTGTCGAACAAAGCTCACAATCTCAGGACTCGACCTAGCCCCATTCTAGACCCAATACACATACAAAAATGGAGCGATTTTTCTTTTTTTTCCAAATTTTGATCTGCTAATTGTTACAACCTAAAACTTAGTGATTAGGTAACCTTGCCCAAGCAGACAATTTTGGCATAAAATCAGGTTATTCTGGGATAGCTCACTTTGAAAAAAATTTGAAATTAAAAAAAAAAAATTAAAATATCACCAAAATTACCCATCTCACAATAGCAAACTTCATGCCAAAAGTGTCTGCTTGGGCAGTCTTACCTAATCATGTATATGTGGGGCTAGAGCCAAGGATACGGAGGGAGTTCAGTATATTGGTCCAAGAATGGGGCTAGCCTCGATCTTAAGGATTGAGAGGGCAGGCCACTTTGGCCTTGGCTGTCTCAAAATTTCAAGGCTAACCAAAGGGGCATTACAGCCAACTCGGAGGGGCACCACAGCTATGGCCACGGTGACCATGGTTAAAATCGAGGCCTGCAATCTTTCTTAGGATAAAAATATTTATACAATCATAACTTTTGGTTGTTTATTCTTTGTGGAGTAGGTCTAATGTTAGGGCTTTAGTCTCACTGCCTTAACTCCCACAGTTTTCTCCTTTAATAAAATATCATATTGTTGAAGGAGGAGACTGGAGTCGGAAGCAGTCAGACCTCTAGGGCCTATATTTAAAGATTCAAGATTTGTGTCATGTTTGTTTGAGTACTTCATGCAGCAAGTTAATAAAAACATACATTTGTACCAACATCAAAATTTGAATGGGTGAAATGTGTGAATGTTTTTTATTCTTCATTAAATTATTTTGTTCAAAATGTTCAGGCTTCGTTTCCTTAAAAAAAAAAAAAGTATGTAATGTGGACTTATATAGCGCACGTATCCACCAAAGTGGTGCTCAAGGCGCATTACATTATTACCCCTGCTCATCAGGCTCATAAATCATTCCTGAAACCATCTCAGCTCCCTGGGGAGTATACAGCTCAATTGCTGCCATGTTGGCGCATATAGGCCTAATCAAACACAACAACCAACTCTGCCCTCACAGGTACCCATTTACCCCTGGGTGGAGAGAAGCAATTATGGTAAAGTGTCTTGCTCAAGGACACAAGCACCATGGTCGCGGTTGGGATTCGAGCCCACATTCTGATGACTCGGCCATCAGAACACAAATCCGATGCACTAAACCGCTCGACCATGGCACTCCAACCAAGAGTTATTAGAATGACAAACGGGCAAATAGATGCAGAAAGTCAGCCAGACAAGCCAGTATTTAAACAAACATAGAGAGTATTATAAACTCACTGCCTTAAGTTATTTCTTATGTTCTTTTCCTATGATTTCACTCTGACTGTTACCAGTTAAGGTAATAGATAACAACTGAGAAATCAACATGATTGATGCAGAAATGTTCCATATTGGATCTTCAAGTAAAATTAACACTCGGCCAACAAATGAAGGAACAACAACACAGATATTCACACCAAGGCAGTATCAGGTAAGAATCAATCTTGAAGTGTTTGATTAGGGATGGTTTAAGGGGGTGGGGCACATTGCAAAAAAGGAGGATGCACATGAATTTCTATGTTAAATTTACATGAATGATGATCATTAAAGGGCTTTTGACCCCCATGGATCTGGCAATGTGTTCTTGTCTTTTTATTTACCAGTTACATCAACAACATCAAGTTTGTTATTTGCAAAGCCTCAAATCTAACATCAAATTTTTAGTTTTTGATTTAGTAGTAATTATACCACCCTATAAATCTCTGAAAATAAAAGGGCTGCAAAAATGGGGGGATTTTTGAAAAAATAAATGTAGGTACAAGAGGAGGTTTATTTTTATTCATTTTCTCATTTCAAAAACCACTGGTCTCACTGAAATGTTACAAAAAACACAAAGTGCAGTTTTGTTTCTGGACAAAGAAATAGGTCAGCTGGGAATAAAATTCAATTTTGAACTGTGGTTAGTGAGTAAATATGGGGGGAGTGGCATTAATGTTACCTTCTTTTTAGGAGAAATGAAACATTTGTTTAATCAGGTACATTTGCCATTTGTTATTTTTATTTTTTTATTTTTATTTGTTTTTGTAAAAGGCCTTTAATACATTTATTTATGGTGACCAACTGTACATATATTGTGACTGACGATGTACTGTCCGATTATGAAAATCCAGTTTTGACTGTAGGAGCATCCTACTAGGAAATAGGCAAAATGCATTTGTAATGTTTGGATTGGTTTTATTGCTTTCATTGAATAAAATTAGTAAAGCCATTACAAATTTAGTGTTTTGTAGATTATAAAAATTATATTAAATTTTTGTTATTATTAAAGGTGATGTAAATTGATAGTTAAACAAATTCTCTACCTTTATTCATATTTGTATTTAATTTTAAGAAATTAATTTGTAATTCAAATTTATTCTTCATATTGAATTTTGGATAAGAAACTGCATATAATGAGGTATACTGAATGTTATAGTACTTTAGATGAAATGGCATTACTGGAATTGTTTCAGTAGGAGGGAACTTAGGGGTGCACCAGGGCACATTTGAGGGCATACTTCTTTTTACAGGCTCTTTATGTTTTTCTCATGTAATTCTGAGTGGGGACAACCAAGGCACAGGCTTTTGGTGGTGGTGAGGAGGCATTGTAGAGTGTTACACCTCTGCATGTTCTTGGGTCTTGGGAATATGCCTACTGGATGGGGTCTTTTGTGTGTCTTGCCACTGGTCGATTGTTCCATTGAAGAAACTGAAATGTTACAAGGTTCGGCTCAAGCTCTAATAACTTTATGTAATCACTATGGTTCACACTGTATTGATTGCCGTATGCGCTTGCTACCGTACTAAGATTCGAGTCCTCATTAGTCTTTAGTCAGGTGCTCGTCAATTGTCTTTGTTCCCACGTGCATCTTATTTCATGTTTCCGCGAGTACCTTGAATCAAGGCTAGTAATGTCGTAGTTAGTGTAAATTTCATTCACAAATTTGACACAGAATTTTGTCTTTTAATTTGTGTTATTTCCTGTATTCATAGATTATATTTGCGTCCAATTTATCATTGAGTAAACTCGTGTGTCTTTTATGTATCGTCCGTGTACGTAATTCGCCGCACTCGTGAAATGACACACTTACCTTTGGCTTAGCATTTCTCGGAAAACTTACAAAACTATGGCGTATTACTTATGCATAAACTTATCTAAGTCGTGCTTGTTACAAAAATAAAAATCATAGTGAAATTGTATGATTTACTGGAAAGTTAGTGCTTGTGAAAGTGGACAAAGTTGTTTAACCACTGATTTTACTAGATACAAATAGTAAGGGATTTACATGACCTAAAAAAAAATTTCACGAACATCTGTGATTTTATTGTTCTATGCCGTCAACGAGCTGTTTTCTGTGGAAAACAAAAGATCCAAATGCTTTGCATTTGCAATGATTTTTTTAAAAGAAATAATGATCCTCAAAATTGACACATTCCTTATAGAATAAGCGAACAAAGACTACTTAATTCGTTGGTGTTTACTTCGTCGGTAGTGGAAAATTATTGAGAAAATTAAACATTTATATCATGGTTATGAAAAGAAATCTTTTATTTGACAAAATGTTAACAGCATTTTTACACATTTCAAAGTTTTAAAGTACTTTTTGCAAAAGTTTTAACCACCTTCCATTTTATTGGTCTTTTAAGAATATTGATTATTTTGATATAAAAACAATATTTTTATTTTCAAGATTAAAAACAATTTTACAAGCCATCTGGAATAAGATCATTTCATTTCATTTCATTTCATTTATTTGTTTCTTCTCAGTGTACATACAATGTGATATTCAACATATTAATTAACAATATATAGTATGTTACATACAAAGAGAAAGGAAGTGATCTAAAAAAAAACTTGATAGGCTTAACGAGTAGAGCCACTCCCTGTGCAGAAAAAAATATAATAGTATAATATAAATAATAGATTAATTAGATTGATAGATAGATCAACTGAAATAAGGCATATAGCAAAATTCAGAACATAATATAAGAAGCATACTTAATAGCTACTTGAATAATATGCACTAAGATTCTTTTTGAATGAGTGTGGTGAAACATATTTTTTCATAGTATTAGGCAAAGAATTAGCACGATAACGTAAGCTCTGCTTTACAATGTTAGTCCGAGGACGTGGTTTGTGCACATTATCGGCCTGTCTCGTATTGTGTAGGCCTACATGTATGTCTTTGTTGTACACACAAAAATATGTGAATATGGAAGGATTAAGATTATTTATAGAACGGTATTGATTAGATCGGGAAGGGGTTTGAGAATATTGAGTGAAGCAAATAGCTTGCTGGTGTGATCATTTAAATTAGCAGACGATATATGGCGAATTGCTCTTTTTTGGAGAGTTAAAAGCTTTTTAATATTAGAATAATGAAGATGAAACATGATTCAACTGTATTTCTTCTTGGGTACATTTTCTCTGCCCCCATGAACTTTAACAGTTTGGGGGTGAGTCATTATACCATGGAGGTAGAATTAGATTCTACCTCCATGATTATACCAACATCAATTTTTTGATGACCACAATTCTGTGCATATCAAAAAACGGCGCTCAAGACGTCCACGCGTATGATCGATCATGCATTGAAATTCCGCATTTTACAAGAGAATCCTTCACTGAAAACAAACTGAAATACCAAACTGCTAATTTCATTTTAAAGTTACTGTCCAGTATAGTTCAAATCAACAGGCTATTGATCCTTCAAAAAAAAGCTTTTAGAATTATTAATCATACTGATTACTTGGCTCACTGTGACCCTCTATTTTACAAACATAATAGTCTTAAGATCAGTGACATTTATCTTCTACAGCTTGGGATTTTCATGTATAAACTTAACTCTAATAATCTTCCTCATTCAATTTGTTCCTTATTTACAAAAAATCAAAATGTTCACGATCATTTCACAAGGCAATGTAATGAATTTCATCAATCATTTGCCCGTACGACACTTTCCTATAGAACAATTAAGCATGAAGGTCCCAGGCTGTGGTATTCACTAGATAGTAATTTAAAAGTACTCCTACATTAATATTCTTCAAACGTAAATTTAAGGATTTTTTGTTGAGTAAATACCTGTAAGTGGTTAATTGACTCTAGGGTTTGGCTTGGGTTTTAATAATGACATGCATGGGATTGTCTTTGTTTTGTTTTGTATGTTTATATTTCACTATACATAAAATTGTTCACTCGTCTTGTTTATTATACTTATCTGGGGGGTCCTTACCAGACAAGCATTGCTTCTTAAGGGCCTCCTTCCACTTCCACTTGCATTTAATTTCTTTATACTATTCATTATTATTATCCATCTATTATTATTGTTACAACCCTTATAATATTATTGTATGTTTACTTATATCCATAATGTATATTTTGATAAGTGTGGAAATATTAAAGAACTGAACTGAACTGAACTGAACTGAACTGAATGATATCATATCCTTATAATTAGGTGCGTCATTTAGGGTCTGATATAGTCGACCCGCTTTTTTCGAGTTGGTAGTAGCCTTTATTCAAGAGAGGCGCATGTGACACATCACACGCACAGGGAACCACGTACGTGTTTTCATGTGTGGTGTACTTGTATATTATTTTGGATGCCACGCGCGACTTGAGTTGAGGCTACTAGCTGTATGCGTTGCAGGCAAAGCTCTGTCAATTTACGAACCCTAAAAGCCGCTTTTTCGTAAAATATATTGAACAGAAATGTTTGGCAATTGAAATAAAGATTAAAACGAACCATTTTTTTTAATTTTTGTTTTTGAAAAGTGGAGTTTATGTTACAATCTATATATTTAATAAAAAATCCGAAGATGTAAGGAAGCGTTGGTGGTATAGCGGTTAGAATAGTTGCCTTCCAAGCAATTGACCCGGGTTCAACTCCCGGCCAACGCAAATATTTTTTCTGTCGTCTTTTTTTTCCTATTCTTGTTTAAATTATGGCTGTGCTGATAACTGATAACCATATCATTCGAAATTTGTATTTTATTTTCTATTTTTCCCCTCTTATTTATTTCTAATTATTGTTTAAGGAACTTTTCTTAAATGATCTTTTGTGATATGAACCCTTGTGTTTAATTTCATGTAGTGTTCCAAATTTGCCTCAAACCAGTGAGTGTGAGGCTTTGTAGATTATTTAGTGCAGATACAGGGGGGGGGGGGGTGGGGTACAGGGAGTCCATACCCTCTAAAACAAATCTCCGGTTTCTGGTCTCCATGCGCCATGAGCGTCTCTTTTGACGGATACCGGCGCATTACAAATGTTCATCATTATTATTATCATTATTATCACCTCAGACGTGTGTGTCAGCAATTTTATTTAATTTTTTAATTTTTTTTTTTTTTGCTATCGGTCCAATAACTGTGTATACATAATTATCACATATTTCACTGGTTAGCATAACAACAAAAAAGATTACAAAAAAATAATAATAATAATTTTAATAAGTGCGTCACTGCACCGATTTTGAAGCTGACTTATGACCAGAAACCAAACAACAAAATAAATCCCAACCCTCTGGACCCCCTCCTTTCAAAAATCCTGAATCTGCCACTTTTCATCTAGTTTTTGATGAAAAATGATGGCATCTATAAAACAATATTGAAGAATAATTTGTTTATTTCATTAAATGAATGTTTTATATATTTACTGTTTAGGTTGAATTACTTGATGCTGCCTTGGATCATAACACCATAGTTTGTCTTCAGTCGGGTACCAGTAAAACATTTATTGCTGTCATGCTGATCAAAGAATTATCAAAGCCATTACGTGTCGCTTTGCAAGGTCTAAATAAACAAACAGTAATTCTTGTTAATAATGGTATGTACTACAGTCTGCTAATTTTGTTATTTTTTTATATTTTGTTTTGTATTTGTTTATTTGAATTTGTAATTATAATTTTTTATTGTTATAAATGTTTTAATTAACCCTCCTAGTTCTGGTGCCTTTTTCAGACAAGTTGATGCACCATTTGAAACCATTCACTTTTGTGGTTTTGAATGGTGAAATAACTGTGTACAGTATTGATTCCCCCAAATGGTTTTGAATGGTAGGTCAGCTAATACAAAACCTTGTTTGGATACTTCTAAGTGGTGAATCAATGGACCTTCTATGCATTTGAATGGATTTGAATGGTAGTAAAGCTTGCTACCAACACTTTTCAAATGTATCACTATGTGTGTACAAAACCAATGGTCATTTTGGTAAGTGGAAATTTTGAATGGTTACAAATGGTCAAACAGTAGGAGGGTTAAAGATAAACTTTCCATGCTGGACTTTTCAGTGAACAAATTACAAAGAAGACATTGCATTAGACGAGCATAACAAATATTTGAGTTTGTAATGTCTGAAAAGTTTAATTTGGGATTTTTTAAATCTTTGATTTCTTTTTGAGTGCAAATCATAATTACTTGATAACCCATATTTTTAATTAAACCAATTTTTTATATTTTATTTTATTAAATGTTGTCTTATTTTTAGTTATATATATATATATATATATATATATATATATATATATATATATATATATATATATATATATATATATATATATATATAAATCCCGATGCAGCATTAGGGCGACCGCTCATAGTAACGTGCACAAATTCCCCCTTCCCTTTCCCTTATTTATATATCCTCCAACCTTCCAAAACTCTGGAATTGAGATGTTTACAGGCTAAGGAAGCGATGATTTTATGACTTTATGACAAAATTATGACTTTAAAGGGTAGCTGAGCGTTAAGGCGACCGGCAACGGTCGCCTTAATGCAGAGAAATAGCCATTTCTAAAGAAGTCGTTTTTTTATTTATTTATTTTTTTATAGATGTTTATTAAATTTATTTGTTTACTTTTTTATGACTTTTTTGGGAGAGGTGAGTGGGTTAATATCTCACATGGAAGTCTTTCTTAAACCTAGAAAAACTGTGATTTATCGATTGAATAAAAAAAATTTTTAAACTTGGGTAAATTTACCAAGAGGGACCAGAGCACTAAACATTCATTCTCACCATTGGTAATTATCTGAACCAAAATTTACCTAATAATTATCTTCATTTTAAATGCGTGATGATATCAAACATCCTGCAAATATATGTCAGATACTCTCTTTTTGATACAAACAAATATCAAAAGTGGCTAAGTTAGCTCTCATTTTGAAAATTTTGTCTGCTATATGTATGTGAAAAAATGCTTCTCTCTGTTGACCAGTTTGATTTTTTTTTGTATTTGTTCAATTTGTTTCAGAAATTTGTCGACCAATTTAGCTGAAAAATCACACAAAACTCAAAAGTCTTTGCATTGAAATTGAGTAGTTCTTTTTACTAGATATAAAAACAGTCTTACTTTTTAAGTTTTTGAGAAACTAAGGAATTTAAATTTAATTTGTTCCCATCCAGCTTCTGTTGTGAGTCAGCAAGCAAGCATTATCCGTGAGCACACCGATTTGACAGTTAGTGAGTTGACAGGTAATGTGTCTGACAATGACTGGGATTGGGAATCCAAAAGCCGAGAGTCTGCCAGAAGCCAAGTTTTCATCACAACTGCTCAGATATTCTTGGAATTGTTGCAACATGGATGCCTCCAATCAGATCAAATCAATTTGTTGATTTTTGATGAGTGTCACCATGCTGTTAAGAACCACCCATACTGCAAGATCATGAGAGTTCTGGGTGGATGTTGTGAGGTTTCTCAACTCCCTCGAATCATGGGATTGACGGCTTCTGTTCTTCATGGTAAATGTGAGCCGCAGAATTTGAAAAAGAAACTTAAAGAACTAGAGAAAGCACTGATGAGTGTAGTGGAGACTTATTCCAGTGGAAGCCTGAGTAGGTATTGTACTAAACCTAAAGAAGCTGTTGTGGTATGTAAAACAAAACTGGGATTTGATATCTTAACAGAAAAGGTGAATAAGATTTTAAAGGAGGCAGTAGTCTTCTTACAAGAGTGCAATGTGCAATATGATGCAATAAAGGTTGATCCTTGCTTGCCTGCAATGGAGGCTATCAGAGAATGCCTTCTTACCTTTGAGGAGATTGGACCATTAGGGTTGAGGATAGTGGTCCCATTAGTTCTTAAAGAGCTTCAGAAACTTGAGAAGCTTGAAGTAGTTCAAGTCAACAAGCTCTTGTACCAGTACAGCTGCACACAGCTACGGTTAGCAAGAAAGACTTGTGAAAATGTCATCATGGAATCAGAGAATCCGTTAGATTTGAGGTTCACAACTCCAAAAGTCCAACGTCTTTTTGAAGTATTGAAAGAATTTCAACCAAGTGAGGAGGTTAATAAATTTGATGCAACAACTCAATACCAGACAAATTTAAGAAAGTGTCCAGAAAGAATTTCAACTTCCCAAAGGATGCACAATGAGAGGTTCTTAGGAAATCGGCAACCTTCTTCTTACAGTCCTGAAGATGATGAGAATGAAAGCAACTCCGAAGAAGATGAAGAAAATGAGCAGGAAATAGCTGATGCACCAAGCAACACCAACATGTATGGTGTCGTCTTTGTCGATCATCGCTTCACAGCTAAAGTTCTAGACAGACTTGTACGAAAACTTCAAAAAAAGGATCCGGCATTGACATTTATAAACAACAGCTGCATCTTAGGGCACAGTGGAGGAGGACTTGGCACCTCTGAGGTAACCAAGGATAAACACTTCAAGAGACAGGAGGAGATTATGAGGAAGTTTCGACGCCATGAGATAAACCTGCTGTTTGTTACAAGCGCAGTAGAGGAAGGTCAGAATCAAGTTATTGATGTAGCTCTGGTTTCGTATTCAGAATATATGTAAATATTCAGAATATGTAAATAGTCCATTTTGAACTGTGGTTGTGTTCAGACAGATAATTGTAGGCACACCAAAGATTGTACATGGATCAGGCAGATTACTATACAAATATTGAGTGTCTCAAGAGTGGGAAGAATTATATCACAAGGTAACATCTGAACTGAACCTTTGCATGAGGCATTGGTGTAAAACACTGTAACAGCATTTTCCGTCACTTGAATGATTAAATGAAGTAATTTTAAGTAAGAACCAGAAATGTTTCAGGCTACATTCCAGCCTATGGAGCTAAGGCAAAACCAGTGGACAACACGTGAAGTGTGTTCCACCAATCAAATGAAAAGGATCTGTGTGAGTTATATAAAACTGCTATTTGTCAAGGATAAGATACATCTCATTCCAAACCTTTGTGTTTGGTGAAATTGCAATGAGAATCTTTTTGTTTTAAGTTGTTTTGTGCCTGCAGCTGCAATTGACCGGTTACACTTCTCAAGGGGCTTTCTTGTCATAAATATGTTGGCAAGTATGACCAACCTTCCCCCACCCCTTACCCTCGCCAATATTTGTTTCTAATTTGATTCAGCAGGTGTGGATGTTCCAAAGTGTAACCTGGTTGTTCATTTTGATGCTCCTGATAACTACCGGTCATATGTCCAATCCAAGGGTCGGGCTAGGGCACCCAATTCTCACTACGTCATGTTGGTTGAAGAAAAATGTCTGGATGAATTTACTAAGGAACTAAGTGACTTCCAAGAGATTGACAAGGTGAGACTTATTGTGGACAGGTAAGTGGCTAAGATAACATTGGTATGCATATTGACTGGACATGACTGGGAAATTGGGCATCAATACCAGTGTAGATGGCTTGTGAGAAATGGTCTAGTTCATGTAAGCATCTCCTAGATGCTCCTCCTTTGTACCCCCCAAAAGTCCAGTAAATTATTATTCCTTTCTTGTTATGAAACCAAGGATCCCTCAAAAGCACAGTTAAGCACTGTAGCTCTGAAGCTTGAGGAAACTTGTAAACAAGGGCACTTGCTATGTTTTTATGCGAACCAGAAACACTGGGGTAAACCTCTACTCTTTCACAATAAGTGTTCTTGGATCTTTTATGTGCATTACTTTAATAATCTAGTACACAGGACCTACGGCTTAATGTCCCTTAACAAAGCAATTATGATTAAGTGTCTTGCTCAAGGACACAGGCGCCAGTGACTGAACCCACATTCTGACAACACCAGAACTTGAATCCGATGCACGAGACCGCTCAGCCACAACACTCCACAAATTGAACAATGCCTTGCAGGGGCACCTACAGAAAAATGAAAGATTGGTATGCACAGCTGCAGTCTGATTCATTAGGGACAATTGACTACGTCCCTGGCAAGGGTCATGGAGGCTTTGTCCCCAAGACCCCCTAGCTGAGGTAAAGCCCCAGAAGCTGTTCAATTTTGGTGATTTTAGGGTTGAAAATTACTCAGTATCTCTTTTATAAATTTTGTTAATCCAGCTGTCAATTGTATGCACATGTGTATAGTGCAAAACATCCAAAACCTGATACCTTGCAAATGAATATACTCACCAAGGGTTACCAAGGGGAATAAGTTGAAGTTCTTTGAACATCACATCATAGTGGAGTTGAATAATATATGTGGTCTCATTTTGAAGCAATTAACGAGACCAAGTTTGACCACAGTGGTTGTAGTTAAGATATATTTTCTTGGTATATATATTTTTAAGATTCTTCAAAGGAAATGTCACAAGAGAGAGCAACAAGAAACATTGGATGATAGTGACCTTCAGGAGGCAGATACTATGTGTCCTCCATACAAACCCAGCAAGGAGGAAGAAGCTACTGGAGTTACTATGGCAACTTCCATCTCACTTGTCAACAGGTGAGAGTTTGATGAATGACTGATAACAAAATCAGGCTTGTAGGTGGAGACATGTTTCATTGTTTACAAGGGAATCCCTCCCCCATGTTTTTCTTAATATTTATCATAAATGAAAAAAAAATTGAAATTCTGTCAAATCAAGTAGCCAAATCAATGCATCACCACAGCAATGATGTATTCAGCTAGATCATGAACTAAAGATAAGATGAATATTGTGATATTGTTGTTACTAATGAAACCGATTATTCCTCAAAAGTGCCTTCAGCACTGTTACTCATACCCCTGAAAGAACTTGTGAAGAAAATAAGATAAAGGAATGTTGTTTTAGATGGAGGAAAACTGAAACCTAGGGACTGAAATCTAATCTACATGTCAACTCATGTCAGAATAGGATTCGAACCCGAGTCCACAGAACTGGAAAACAGGGAAAGTACTAATACTCCAACGTGATCCCGAGTTTTTGTTATTAAGTATGTATATTTATTTCTGTTTTGACATTTTAGATTACTAAATAAATAACTTTGTGTCCCTTAGGTACTGCTCCAAGCTTCCCAGTGACACCTTCACTCATCTTGCTCCAAAGTGTCTTACAACCATCATCCAAGACCCAACCGGACCTCCGATGTATCAATCACAGATTTATCTACCCATCAATTCACCCCTCAGAGATCCCATACAGGTTTGAACCTTATTCTTAAAATAATTCATATGATAAATGTAGTTTAAAGTTCGTTAGAGCAGTTTGTGGTTTACAAATTGTTATTATTATGGTTTTTTTCATTGGATTGTAGCTAGTTCCAAGAATTATTCAAACTTATCTTTGTTGAATGGTCGTACATAGGGTCCTCCAATGAAGAAGAATAAACTAGCTGAGATGGCTGCTGCATTGAAGACATGTGAAACACTACACAGGGCAGGTATGATATAATATTCTAACATTCATTAGGAAGTTAATGTACTGAGGAAAACCTGGGAGATAAAAAACATTTCTGATACAATTTGTATTGTTGGCTAAACTGTCTCATATTTCTCCTTAATCTTCTTGGGTTCATATGTCTTTTTATGAATAATGGACAAGTTGCCACAGTTACAACAGTATTCTCTGTTGATACTCAAAATGTTCTTCCTTTAAAAAGAGATAATTATATTTATATTTTTATAGAAAATTTCCAAAATTATTTTGTAGTATATATGTAAATGATTTGTTAAAAAATACACCAGTCACTTACACCGGTAGTTATGCAGTATATGTAAATGATTTAAAGTAGGTAAATGATTATTATTACTTTGTTTTTTATATTTATTATTACTTTACTTACCAAAATTTGTTTTCAGGGGAGCTAGATGATAACTTGTTACCAGTCGGTAAAGACACAACATTCTTAGTAGAAGACTTTGGGTATGATCAGGAGATTATGGAGGAGGGTCAAGGAAGACCTGGTACCACAAAGAGACGACAGTACTATAACAAAGAGGTCAGTACTAACTGTCTTCTACAATATCTCTTGATAAAGCTTTGTTTACTTATAAGTTTCATTGTACTGCATTTTCCAGGCAACTTGTACATTTCTTCCTTTTATTACTATAAGTTTAGCTATTTAGAAATTAAGATTTGTAAGTCACCAAATTTCGAAATGGATGCAAATTAATTCAATCATCAAATGATCCAATGGAAAACTGATTAGGTAAATAAATACATTTTCGAAGTTGAACAAGAAAAATAACTAAAGCAGGATTTGAACCAGTGACCTCCACATTGCCATACCAGAACTCTACCACTTGAGCTAACAAAGATTGGATTCATTGAAGCTATATTTGTTAATCTGTCATAGGTGGCAAGATGTCTGACTGATTGTCATCCCTCAGCCAATCAGCCATGTCATCTATATGAGATACACATGGTTCTGGCTTCCCCGCTACCTGATGTACTAAATGTTAGAGATCGTAGATTGTATGGACCAGAAGAGACCTCACAGTGCTTTGGGATTCTTACTACCAAAGTCATTCCTAAGGTAGGTTTTATTGTGCTGGAGGGGCCAATGTTACACAAAGCAGTAGATGTTGTACTTACTGTGTGCATTTTATTTTATAGTGAAGTGACATAACAGTAAGATGAAGAAACTCTAATGAGTTTTAATAGTGTGTTGGTTCTGAGAAGAACCGGTGGTTTAACAACTTGTCTTTTTGAGCAGTTCACTCTGATCATCTTAAGGAGAAGACAGTCAAATTATACCATCCAGAAGACTGTATACTTATTCAAAATGTTGAATTGTTAAACCATGGGTTCTTCTCAGAACTAATGCACTATTACAAACTCATTAGAGTTATATCACAGTGCTACCACAAACTTACTCTTACTCTTCTTCCACCATGCTAAGCTTCAAATCCTACTGACATAATGCTAACTAGTGAAGTATTATACCATGCTAAGCTTCAAATCCTACGGACATAGTGCTAACTATCGAAGTATTATACCATGCTAAGCTTCAAATCCCACTGACATAATGCTAACTAGCGAAGTATTATACCATGCTAAGCTTCAAATCCTACTGACATAATGCTAACTATTGAAGTATTATACCATGCTAAGCTTCAAATCCCACTGACATAATGCTAACTATTGAAGTATTATACCATGCTGCTTCAAATCCCACTGACATAATGCTAACTATTGAAGTATTATACCATGCTAAGCTTCAAATCCCACTGACATAATGCTAACTATTGAAGTATTATACCATGCTAAGCTTCAAATCCCACTGACATAATGCTAACTATTGAAGTATTATACCATGCTAAGCTTCAAATCCCACTGACATAATGCTAACTAGCGAAGTATTATACCATGCTAAGCTTCAAATCCTACTGACATAATGCTAACTATTGAAGTATTATACCATGCTAAGCTTCAAATCCTACTGACATAATGCTAACTATTGAAGTATTATACCATGCTGCTTCAAATCCCACTGACATAATGCTAACTATTGAAGTATTATACCATGCTAAGCTTCAAATCCCACTGACATAATGCTAACTAGTGAAGTATTATACCATGCTAAGCTTCAAATCCCACTGACATAATGCTAACTATTGAAGTATTATACCATGCTAAGCTTCAAATCCTACTGACATAATGCTAACTATTGAAGTATTATACCATGCTAAGCTTCAAATCCCACTGACATAATGCTAACTATTGAAGTATTATACCATGCTAAGCTTCAAATCCCACTGACATAATGCTAACTATTGAAGTATTATACCATGCTAAGCTTCAAATCCCACTGACATAATGCTAACTATTGAAGTATTATACCATGCTAAGCTTCAAATCCCACTGACATAATGCTAACTATTGAAGTATTATACCATGCTAAGCTTCAAATCCCACTGACATAATGCTAACTATTGAAGTATTATACCATGCTAAGCTTCAAATCCCACTGACATAATGCTAACTATTGAAGTATTATACCATGCTAAGCTTCAAATCCCACTGACATAATGCTAACTATTGAAGTATTATACCATGCTAAGCTTCAAATCCCACTGACATAATGCTAACTAGTGAAGTATTATACCATGCTAAGCTTCAAATCCCACTGACATAATGCTAACTATTGAAGTATTATACCATGCTAAGCTTCAAATCCTACTGACATAATGCTAACTATTGAAGTATTATACCATGCTAAGCTTCCAAATCCCACTGACATAATGCTAACTATTGAAGTATTATACCATGCTAAGCTTCAAATCCCACTGACATAATGCTAACTATTGAAGTATTATACCATGCTAAGCTTCAAATCCCACTGACATAATGCTAACTATTGAAGTGTTATACCATGCTGCTTCAAATCCCTGACATAATGCTAACTATTGAAGTATTATACCATGCTGCTTCAAATCCCACTGACATAATGCTAACTATTGAAGTATTATACCATGCTAAGCTTCAAATCCTACTGACATAATGCTAACTATTGAAGTATTATACCATGCTAAGCTTCAAATCCCACTGACATAATGCTAACTATTGAAGTATTATACCATGCTAAGCTTCAAATCCTACTGACATAATGCTAACTAGCGAAGTATTATACCATGCTAAGCTTCAAATCCCACTGACATAATGCTAACTATTGAAGTATTATACCATGCTAAGCTTCAAATCCTACTGACATAATGCTAACTATTGAAGTATTATACCATGCTAAGCTTCAAATCCCACTGACATAATGCTAACTATTGAAGTATTATACCATGCTAAGCTTCAAATCCTACTGACATAATGCTAACTATTGAAGTATTATACCATGCTAAGCTTCAAATCCCACTGACATAATGCTAACTATTGAAGTATTATACCATGCTAAGCTTCAAATCCCACTGACATAATGTTAACTATTGAAGTATTATACCATGCTAAGCTTCCAAATCCCACTGACATAATGCTAACTATTGAAGTATTATACCATGCTGCTTCAAATCCCACTGACATAATGCTAACTATTGAAGTATTATACCATGCTAAGCTTCAAATCCCACTGACATAATGCTAACTAGCGAAGTATTATACCATGCTAAGCTTCAAATCCTACTGACATAATGCTAACTATTGAAGTATTATACCATGCTAAGCTTCAAATCCTACTGACATAATGCTAACTATTGAAGTATTATACCATGCTAAGCTTCAAATCCCACTGACATAATGCTAACTATTGAAGTATTATACCATGCTAAGCTTCAAATCCCACTGACATAATGCTAACTATTGAAGTATTATACCATGCTAAGCTTCAAATCCCACTGACATAATGCTAACTAGCTGGCATTATACCATGCTAAGCTTCAAATCCCTACTGACATAATGCTAACTATTGAAGTATTATACCATGCTAAGCTTCAAATCACTGACATAATGCTAACTATTGAAGTATTATACCATGCTAAGCTTCAAATCCACTGACATAATGCTAACTATTGAAGTATTATACCATGCTAAGCTTCAAATCCTACTGACATAATGCTAACTATTGAAGTATTATACCATGCTAAGCTTCAAATCCACTGACATAATGCTAACTATTGAAGTATTATACCATGCTAAGCTTCAAATCCCACTGACATAATGCTAACTATTGAAGTATTATACCATGCTAAGCTTCAAATCCCACTGACATAATGCTAACTATTGAAGTATTATACCATGCTAAGCTTCAAATCCCACTGACATAATGCTAACTATTGAAGTATTATACCATGCTAAGCTTCAAATCCCACTGACATAATGCTAACTATTGAAGTATTATACCATGCTAAGCTTCAAATCCTACTGACATAATGCTAACTATTGAAGTATTATACCATGCTAAGCTTCAAATCCCACTGACATAATGCTAACTATTGAAGTATTATACCATGCTAGCTTCAAATCCTACTGACATAATGCTAACTAGCTAAGTTTTATACCATGCTAAGCTTCAAATCCCACTGACATAATGCTAACTATTGAAGTATTATACCATGCTAAGCTTCAAATCCTACTGACATAATGCCTAACTATTGAAGTATTATACCATGCTAAGCTTCAAATCCCACTGACATAATGCTAACTATTGAAGTATTATACCATGCTAAGCTTCAAATCCCTACTGACATAATGCTAACTATTGAAGTATTATACCATGCTAAGCTTCAAATCCCACTGACATAATGCTAACTATTGAAGTATTATACCATGCTAAGCTTCAAATCCCACTGACATAATGCTAACTATTGAAGTATTATACCATGCTAAGCTTCAAATCCCACTGACATAATGCTAACTATTGAAGTATTATACCATGCTAAGCTTCAAATCCCACTGACATAATGCTAACTATTGAAGTATTATACCATGCTAAGCTTCAAATCCCACTGACATAATGCTAACTAGCGAAGTATTATACCATGCTAAGCTTCAAATCCTACTGACATAATGCTAACTATTGAAGTATTATACCATGCTAAGCTTCAAATCCTACTGACATAATGCTAACTATTGAAGTATTATACCATGCTAAGCTTCAAATCCCACTGACATAATGCTAACTATTGAAGTATTATACCATGCTAAGCTTCAAATCCCACTGACATAATGCTAACTATTGAAGTATTATACCATGCTAAGCTTCAAATCCCACTGACATAATGCTAACTAGCGAAGTATTATACCATGCTAAGCTTCAAATCCTACTGACATAATGCTAACTATTGAAGTATTATACCATGCTAAGCTTCAAATCCTACTGACATAATGCTAACTATCGAAGTATTATACCATGCTAAGCTTCAAATCCCACTGACATAATGCTAACTAGCGAAGTATTATACCATGCTAAGCTTCAAATCCTACTGACATAATGCTAACTATTGAAGTATTATACCATGCTAAGCTTCAAATCCCACTGACATAATGCTAACTAGCGAAGTATTATACCATGCTAAGCTTCAAATCCTACTGACATAATGCTAACTATTGAAGTATTATACCATGCTAAGCTTCAAATCCCACTGACATAATGCTAACTATTGAAGTATTATACCATGCTAAGCTTCAAATCCCACTGACATAATGCTAACTATTGAAGTATTATACCATGCTAAGCTTCAAATCCTACTGACATAATGCTAACTATTGAAGTATTATACCATGCTAAGCTTCAAATCCCACTGACATAATGCTAACTATTGAAGTATTATACCATGCTAAGCTTCAAATCCTACTGACATAATGCTAACTATTGAAGTATTATACCATGCTAAGCTTCAAATCCCACTGACATAATGCTAACTAGTGAAGTATTATACCATGCTAAGCTTCAAATCCCACTGACATAATGCTAACTATTGAAGTATTATACCATGCTAAGCTTCAAATCCCACTGACATAATGCTAACTATTGAAGTATTATACCATGCTAAGCTTCAAATCCCACTGACATAATGCTAACTATTGAAGTATTATACCATGCTAAGCTTCAAATCCTACTGACATAATGCTAACTATTGAAGTATTATACCATGCTAAGCTTCAAATCCTACTGACATAATGCTAACTATTGAAGTATTATACCATGCTAAGCTTCAAATCCCACTGACATAATGCTAACTATTGAAGTATTATACCATGCTAAGCTTCAAATCCCACTGACATAATGCTAACTATTGAAGTATTATACCATGCTAAGCTTCAAATCCCACTGACATAATGCTAACTATTGAAGTATTATACCATTCATTGCTTCAAATCCCACTGACATAATGCTAACTATTGAAGTATTATACCATGCTAAGCTTCAAATCCCACTGACATAATGCTAACTATTGAAGTATTATACCATGCTAAGCTTCAAATCCCACTGACATAATGCTAACTATTGAAGTATTATACCATGCTAAGCTTCAAATCCTACTGACATAATGCTAACTATTGAAGTATTATACCATGCTAAGCTTCAAATCCCACTGACATAATGCTAACTATTGAAGTATTATACCATGCTAAGCTTCAAATCCCACTGACATAATGCTAACTAGCGAAGTATTATACCATGCTAAGCTTCAAATCCCACTGACATAATGCTAACTAGCGAAGTATTATACCATGCTAAGCTTCAAATCCCACTGACATAATGCTAACTATTGAAGTATTATACCATGCTAAGCTTCAAATCCCACTGACATAATGCTAACTATTGAAGTATTATACCATGCTAAGCTTCAAATCCCACTGACATAATGCTAACTATTGAAGTATTATACCATGCTAAGCTTCAAATCCCACTGACATAATGCTAACTATTGAAGTATTATACCATGCTGGCTTCAAATCCCACTGACATAATGCTAACTATTGAAGTATTATACCATGCTAAGCTTCAAATCCCACTGACATAATGCTAACTATTGAAGTATTATACCATGCTAAGCTTCAAATCCTACTGACATAATGCTAACTAGTGAAGTATTATACCATGCTAAGCTTCAAATCCCACTGACATAATGCTAACTAGTGAAGTATTATACCATGCTAAGCTTCAAATCCCACTGACATAATGCTAACTATTGAAGTATTATACCATGCTAAGCTTCAAATCCCACTGACATAATGCTAACTATTGAAGTATTATACCATGCTAAGCTTCAAATCCCACTGACATAATGCTAACTATTGAAGTATTATACCATGCTAAGCTTCAAATCCCACTGACATAATGCTAACTATTGAAGTATTATACCATGCTAAGCTTCAAATCCTACTGACATAATGCTAACTATTGAAGTATTATACCATGCTAAGCTTCAAATCCCACTGACATAATGCTAACTATTGAAGTATTATACCATGCTAAGCTTCAAATCCTACTGACATAATGCTAACTATTGAAGTATTATACCATGCTAAGCTTCAAATCCTACTGACATAATGCTAACTATTGAAGTATTATACCATGCTAAGCTTCAAATCCTACTGACATAATGCTAACTATTGAAGTATTATACCATGCTAAGCTTCAAATCCCACTGACATAATGCTAACTATTGAAGTATTATACCATGCTAAGCTTCAAATCCTACTGACATAATGCTAACTATTGAAGTATTATACCATGCTAAGCTTCAAATCCTACTGACATAATGCTAACTATTGAAGTATTATACCATGCTAAGCTTCAAATCCTACTGACATAATGCTAACTATTGAAGTATTATACCATGCTAAGCTTCAAATCCTACTGACATAATGCTAACTATTGAAGTATTATACCATGCTAAGCTTCAAATCCTACTGACATAATGCTAACTATTGAAGTATTATACCATGCTAAGCTTCAAATCCTACTGACATAATGCTAACTATTGAAGTATTATACCATGCTAAGCTTCAAATCCTACTGACATAATGCTAACTATTGAAGTATTATACCATGCTAAGCTTCAAATCCTACTGACATAATGCTAACTATTGAAGTATTATACCATGCTAAGCTTCAAATCCCACTGACATAATGCTAACTATTGAAGTATTATACCATGCTAAGCTTCAAATCCCACTGACATAATGCTAACTATTGAAGTATTATACCATGCTAAGCTTCAAATCCCACTGACATAATGCTAACTATTGAAGTATTATACCATGCTAAGCTTCAAATCCCACTGACATAATGCTAACTATTGAAGTATTATACCATGCTAAGCTTCAAATCCCACTGACATAATGCTAACTATTGAAGTATTATACCATGCTAAGCTTCAAATCCCACTGACATAATGCTAACTATTGAAGTATTATACCATGCTAAGCTTCAAATCCCACTGACATAATGCTAAGTTTGTATTATTATACCATGCTAAGCTTCAAATCCCACTGACATAATGCTAACTATTGAAGTATTATACCATGCTAAGCTTCAAATCCCACTGACATAATGCTAACTATTGAAGTATTATACCATGCTAAGCTTCAAATCCCACTGACATAATGCTAACTATTGAAGTATTATACCATGCTAAGCTTCAAATCCAACTGACATAATGCTAACTATTGAAGTATTATACCATGCTAAGCTTCAAATCCCACTGACATAATGCTAACTATTGAAGTATTATACCATGCTAAGCTTCAAATCCCACTGACATAATGCTAACTATTGAAGTATTATACCATGCTAAGCTTCAAATCCCACTGACATAATGCTAACTAGTGAAGTATTATACCATGCTAAGCTTCAAATCCCACTGACATAATGCTAACTATTGAAGTATTATACCATGCTAAGCTTCAAATCCCACTGACATAATGCTAACTATTGAAGTATTATACCATGCTAAGCTTCAAATCCCACTGACATAATGCTAACTATTGAAGTATTATACCATGCTAAGCTTCAAATCCCACTGACATAATGCTAACTATTGAAGTATTATACCATGCTAAGCTTCAAATCCACTGACATAATGCTAACTATTGAAGTATTATACCATGCTAAGCTTCAAATCCCACTGACATAATGCTAACTATTGAAGTATTATACCATGCTAAGCTTCAAATCCCACTGACATAATGCTAACTATTGAAGTATTATACCATGCTAAGCTTCAAATCCCACTGACATAATGCTAACTAGCGAAGTATTATACCATGCTAAGCTTCAAATCCTACTGACATAATGCTAACTAGTGAAGTATTATACCATGCTAAGCTTCAAATCCTACTGACATAATGCTAACTAGTGAAGTATTATACCATGCTAAGCTTCAAATCCTACTGACATAATGCTAACTAGTGAAGTATTATACCATGCTAAGCTTCAAATCCTACTGACATAATGCTAACTAGTGAAGTATTATATATGTATTGTAGATTTTTTTTAAATGTAATTGGCCCCAAATCTTGTCATTAATTGGACAGATATTCTTATCCCAGGGCACTTTTCTGAAACGTCTAAACTAATCAAATGCATGCAAAATTTCTCTTTTTGAGAAAAAACTACTTTCTCACCTTTTGTTTGGTTTTTATTGTTTGTTGTGATTCATTGTATTTCAAGATCAAATTTTTCTGTTTTTGGTCACATTTGTGTAGATTCCAGGTTTTCCTGTTTACACACGAGCTGGTGAGTTAGCAGTATCAATTGCCCTCTTGACCTCTGACATTGCAATGACCTCTGATCAGATATATCAGTTACAACGCTTCCATAGCTGCATCTTCGCTGAAGTCCTTCGTCTTGAGAAGCCAAACTTGGAGTTTGATCCGCAAAAAGCTGAGGCTACCTACCTAATAGTTCCTCTGAATAAATGTAAGTATTTCAATAAGTTTGGAACAAATTAAATGTTTTATACATTGCAATAAACACTTTTATGGTAATATGTGCCATCACACTCCCTCAAGATGCGTGTGTGAAGTTCGAGCGCTGGGTCACATACAGCAACAGGTGTTCGAAATCAACAATTTTGCCATATCAAAAACATGGTACATATTACTGTGACAGGGTGTACTGTAAAGTTGTTCAAATAACATGTGGATACTTACACACTTACAATCACCATTTTATGCTTTACAGGGTTAGCGCAGAATTTTTCCACTAGTACACATGAGCACAAGAAATTACTTGCTAACCCATGAAATACACTTACTTAAGCTTACTTAAGCACATACATTTCTGTAAATGCCATTTTTTTTGTTGACAGTAAGAGTGTATGCAAATAAGTCTAAGGATTATATTCTTAAAGCAACTTATACAGAATGTTATTGACATGTCTTTTTGTTGAATTTTTAAAGGTGAAGAGCAAAAAGCAAAACTATGCATTGACTGGGATTTCCTTAAAGTTGTCAGTGAAAGTTCTGGTATGCTAGACAGGCCACCAGTCCTTCCAGATTACAGTAGAAATCAGTTTGTCTTTTCCCATGATGCCTTCAGCGATGCTGTGGTGACTCCAATATATCGTAACATTGACCAACCTCAGCGGTACTACATAGCAGACATCTTGAATGATTTACCAGTAACGAGTCCCTTCCCATCTGACAAGTACGAGAAGTTTATTGATTACTACTTTGAGCGATACGACATCCAGGTGTCCAACTATCATCAGCCACTTCTTGATGTAGATTGTATGTCATCTCGACTGAATTTACTTACCCCAAGATACTTGAATCACAAGGGGAAAGCTTTGCCGATTAGCAACACTCAGAGTAAGAAGAATTACCTTCAGAAGAAGCAATACCTTGTTCCAGAGCTTTGTTATGTTTACCCAATCCCAGCATCTCTCTGGAGGAAAGCTGTGTGTCTACCAAGCCTCTTGTATAGGCTGAATTCCTTACTTGTAGCTGAGGAGTTTAGGGTTCTTATCAGCATGGAGGTGGGGGTTGGAATGAGAGAGCTCCCAGTAGATGAGTATCCCTTCCCTAACATGACCTTTGGCTGGGACGGGCTTGACTTGCAGAATCTTGAAAATCAGAACAAGGAATTGCAGAAAGAAGATGAGAATATGGAGACTGGACAAGATGGAATCAAAGAAATAAAGGAGACCACAGGAAACAGTGAAATTGTTGATATTGAAGAAAGCGGCAAAAATGCAAATAGAGTAAGCAGTGACATCACAGGATTGAAAACTGATGATCTGAGTACTACAGATGATATCAGTGAGAAAGAAACCAAGAAATGTGCAATAGTCACAGAAAAGTGCAATACTAATGTCTCTGAAGATGGTAAAGGATCTCTAGTCCTGCTGCCTGATGAGGATCAAAGCAACATTGAGCCAAACATTGCCAAGATTACAGGGAGTGGTAATAAAGATACACAGACTGGACAACGACTGAATGAGAACATTTGCAATAAAGTAGAAAAGGATTCCAGTCTAAGCTTAAAGTCTAGTGTAGATGTGAGTCAAAAATCTTGCAGCTGTAGGAAAGTGAAGTCCAAGAATGGTAATGATGACTCTGTCATCCACCAAGAAAAACAAACACCCAAGTTTAGCATTCTGGATGATCAGGGTCAGGACCCAGCCAGCCTGTCTGGTCCTAGCCCCACATTGATTCTGCAATCACTTACAATGTCCAACTCCAGTGATGGATTCAATCTAGAGCGACTTGAGATGTTGGGTGACTCCTTCCTCAAGCAAGCCGTTACCATCTACCTCTACTGTACATATCCACGGCTTCATGAGGGAAAGTTGAGTTACATGCGAAGCAAGCAGGTCAGTAACTTCAATCTATACCGCCTTGGAAAGAGAAAAGCTATAGCACAGAAGATGCAGGTTGCACTGTTTGATCCTGCCATTAACTGGCTGGCTCCAGGATTCAGTGTCAAGGAGAACATTGCTCCGGATGAAGGCATGCCTTACCGACCTACTTACCAGGATGATGGTAGTGATATCAGTTCAGATGATGGAGATTTTGCCATTGATACTTGGGATCCAAGCTCAGTGGACATGTGGGATCCTAACACAGTCATCGAAGAGGAAGCTTCTCCTTCAGATCACGACTTCCCTATGATGGCTCAAGGAGACATTGATAGTGATTTCAGTGATGATGAGCCAAGTTCCCAGTATCTGGGCAACCTTCAAGCTCTAGACCCATGGTCCTTCTCCCTAGAAGATGCTGATAATCTCCCTGGACTGACGTACACAGGCAAGAAACCAGATGATATGGGAGACCTTCCAGAACTCCCCTATGAGATCCACACCCAGCATAGCCTCTCAGATAAGAACTTAGCTGACTCTGTGGAAGCTATTATCGGCTGTTACCTTGTGTCTTGTGGTTTCCGGAGTGCATTAATTATAATGTCTTGGATGGGACTTAGGGTACTACCTCAAATCTCTGATGAAACACTGTGTAATTCTGAAACTAAAATACAAAACAAATCAATCTCAAATACAAGTGTTGCTCTTAAAGAAACACAGACTGATAAGGGAGCACCTTCAGAAGATTCTACTGAGGCAGTCCATCAGATTAGTGATCAAGATCACTTTGAGCAACCAAATTCCAGTTATGGCTACCTCAAGCAGCCAGAGTCTCCTTTCTTCAGGAGTGTATCCAGTGCTGAGGAGAAACTAGCTCATCTCTTAGTTGGCATGGATGGCTTTGAGAAGACTATCAACTATAGTTTCCGAGATAAAGCTTACTTAGTGCAGGCCTTCACTCATGCTTCCTACCACTTCAATGGTATCACCGATTGCTATCAAAGGTAAACATTTTGCTTTTGTATTCTCAATTATTTCTATAAAAAAGTTTAAGGTAATTTATTATTTGATTAATTTTTTCTGGATTTTGTGGTGATAGTTTCAGTGTACCTAAGCAACTTGCATAATACATTTTGTGTTTTTATTTCAGATGGAATATATAGCAACATTTAACAAAGAAATCAAAATATCAAAAAAGTAGTTAGTGGTCTTAAAGGCTGAAAAATGTTTACACTGTAAGAGAACTTTGAAAATGAAGTGACAAGAATTTAAACAATTGTTCATATTTTGCATGAAAAAGTGAAGCTTTACCCCATCTTTCATCAGATAATTTCCATTCTTTCCTTTATCCCCTCAGGTTAGAATTCCTCGGTGATGCTATCTTAGATTACCTCATCACTCGTCACTTGTTTGATCATCACCAGTACCTCTCCCCTGGAGCCTTGACAGATCTACGCTCAGCCCTCGTCAACAACACCATATTTGCATCTCTGGCTGTTAAGTTTGGCTACCATAAGTACTTCAAAGCACTCAGCCCTGAGCTCTTTCATGTCATCAACAACTTTGTGACATTTGTGAAGGGGAAAAAGGAGGCTCTTGGGATGGGGTCACAGGTAGTCAATTCTTTCCTCGTTTCTGGGGGAAGGGGTGGGGCTGTACAAATTCTTTAGGTTCGTTGCATCAAACCAAAGTGTTTGAATTATGGACAGCCTTCCTAGAAGGTTGAAAAAAGGAAAGTTGTGAAGAATGTAACTTTACTTAATATTGTTTTTTCTCTTTCTTATAGCTGAAAGTCTTAGATGTTGAAGGTCTTCCAGGTAGTGAGGATGAGAGTGAAGACATTGAGGTCCCTAAAGCTCTTGGAGACATCTTTGAGTCTGTTGCAGGAGCGGTGTATCTAGATAGCGGAATGTCACTGGATACTGTCTGGAGAGTGTACTATCCTCTGATGAAACCACAAATAGGTCAGTCAAAGATGCTGTCATTGTCTGGCTTCTTAGAATGTTTCTCAATGTCAAGGTTTAGAATGTGTGAAAAATTGTTTGAGTGATATTTGGAGCATACTGATTGAAAAGTTGGAACCACCAGTTCTTTTCAAACTAATTACTACTCATAAGAGAATTTTCACATGGTGTCACCGCAAACAGTCTTTACTTATCCTTTTCACCATGCAAAGCTACAGATCTTAACTATCATAGATACATGTGAAGTTTTAAGATTTATATATTAGGAGTAAAGTTTGAAATTTTTAATCTAAACAATGATAACCATGAAATATATATTTCTTTGTGCAGAGCAATATGCAGCCAATTTACCAATCTCACCAGTGAGAGAACTACTGGAAATGGAACCAGAAACTGCCAGATTTGGGTAAGAAGATGATGTTATATGGAAAATGGATGTACTCAACTTCATATCAAATAATTCATGATAAATTGGTTTGGTTTGGTCTGTTAAAATTGTTTCACCAGTGTTTATCGTTATTTGTTTATCAGCAATTTCTGTATTAATCAGATGATTGCTGATTTTCTTTTAGAAAAAGGAAAATAAATTAAATATTTCACATGAAATTATTGTAAGAAACTTGGTTGAAGAGTAAGTAAAGTGCCCACATGAAATTATGATGGGACTCATCATAAATTAATGTCGACATATTTACTGCTAAGCCATGCATTTTTCATGAATATTTTTAGTGAAATGTGAAATTTTGAAGTATTTGTTTTCCTTTTCACAAGTTAATAGAAATGTTTTGATGAAGAAAAAAAAAAAAAAAACACGAGCTATACATCTTTAATTGACCTAATGACACCACGCCCCCTTAGAAAGGTTGTTGGAGATTATGCGCGTATTGTATGCGCATTACAAATGGCTATTTAACCAATATGATTTCGATTTTGATTAGGCTTGGGCGATGACACGATAACGATATCAAGAACTTTTCAAATTATCGAGATATCAGCAAATTCCGATGAAAAAAATATTTCGCGATTAAAAAAAATCCTCGATTGTCAGTCGGGTCATAAATTCCCTGGAAAAAAACTTAGGGAAGTCTTTTCAGCTTTCGGAAGTGAGAAACAAAATCGAACTACTTCTGTGGTAAGCCGACTGTCATATCACAAAGGATCCGCCTGACAGGGCGTTGTGTAAAATCCACCGCCAATCAAAGAAATCTATTCAGACGGATTAAGTGTTGGGGATTGAATAGGGTATTTGATCCAACAATGTGTAGATAATGTTTATGTCTTATTGTTTAGCCATGGTGGTCTGTGACTCTGGCTGGTGCACTATGTTCGAGTACATTATATAATGCATATTTAAATATATGTAGACTATGGTCGTTACCTTAAAAATCATCAACAAAATAACATTTGCAGTAATTGCAGGTGCTCTGTGCTCACATTAGTCATGAATTAAATCAAAGCATGGATCGGTAGCAGCTCGATCAAAGTTGGGGCATTAGGGCACTATTCTATTATACCATACTGGGACTCTTGTCTAGTGACAAAACACATACACTACTCTTGATAAACCACGTGACGTTTATTTAAAATACTATGACCCAGTCACGTGGAATGCGAGTCACGTGAACTCTGGCTGATGATTTGATTAGGACGCACGACGCAGTAACTGTCCCACATAATTATTATGCAAACGAATTTGCCAATGGCCATGGTGCACTCGTGAACGGCGCGATTCCACGTGTCTCTCAGGTAAGCACTGGCAATTTATTGTGATGCTTGTAGATGGGTACATCCCTGTTATTATCAGCTCTAAAGCGCTCATACGTGAAAAAAAATAATCGTGATATTATCGAAAATAGCAATATATCGTGGACAAAAAAATTGATATCGTCCAAGCCTAATTTTGATTACCTTATTTGCTTCTCAATTTCAATCTTTTTCCCACACTTACGTAGTCTCAAGACATTTACTTTCAAAGATAAAAAAATAATATTTTGTTTTGTTTGACAGCCCACCAGAAAGAACTATGGATGGCAAGACAAGAGTGACTGTCAATGTCCTAGGAAAAGGAAACTTTAAGGGCATAGGTCGTAACTATCGCATCGCCAAGGCAACAGCAGCACGTTGTGCATTACGACACCTCAAAAGCCACATCAAGAAATGAGTGAAGTTGATTCAACTGGAGGAGATAATAATTTACAGTTAAATTTCCTTCGAAATTTAATGTTTTTGTTGAGCAGCTAAATTGATTCCTGAATATGGGATCTCTGGTTTCACATACATGGGGTTAATTTCCTAGAGCTTCTTAGCAGAAAAAACATATTTAGCATAAAAACTTGCTTACCAGGTTTTGTTATATACTTGCTTATTTTCCATACAAGATGTACATACTTTGGCTGGTTGTCTTCTTGCACACTACCAACTGAGCTAACCAGCCTCACATTGGTTGTTAAGCCAATCGTCAATCAGAATGATTTGAAGCTTTGCATGCATGGTGGAGTGGATGATATAAGGTTTGAGGGTAAACACGATGTAATATAATCTCATCTATGAGATTGGTTCTGAAATCGATAACCACACTTTTGAGAGCGCCTGTAAGAAATTATCATGGTCATCATTTATAATCATGTTATTTTTGTCAACTTTAAAAGTTGGTGTCATTTCAAGTCCATAAATCTTTTAAATTCTGTTTTGCCAAACAGAAGTTTATCTGAACAGCCTTTATATCATAATGGGTACAGTGGAAATCCTGATGATTGCATTGGTGCTTAGGGATTTGAGTATGTGTGTGAGTGGTACTTTGAAAACCATGGTGTTGAAATATGTTCTTTGTTAATCTAAGTGTTATATGGAGAAATAGGAAATTAATTTTTATGTCAACCGGAAATTTTTTTTAATGATTTTTGTATCATGTACAATTGCATATTGGAATATTTCCTTTGGTAATAATAACATTGACAATTTACCTCAATGAAGAACAATAATTTGAAAAATTAATACTTTGTATGACAAAGAATATGAATTACAGTTGAACAAATGTAATGTTAATTTGTGTAATGCTGTGTAATGTTCCTGTGGTCATGAATGCTTTACAATGGGCAATATTTATGTTCAAATCCGACTATGATCAGTCTGTGGATGTTGCATTCATGACTTACAACTGCAGAACAAGTTACTTTTTATAGCGATGATAGTGGTGGATTGTATAGAATCAGTTCTTATAATTATTCTTATTTGTAATACACTAAAATCAACAATATTGCATATTCCATAAGGCATAATTCACTACCTTTCAAGCAATATTTGTGTTAATGTTTTAGAGGGTAATACAGGGGGATCAGGTGGTGGAGCGATACTTTCCCCGACCTGGATTCAAATCCCAATAGAACCCAATCTGACATGTGGATTCAGTTTTCAGTCCTTTTTTTTTTCCTCACACATCTAAAACTGTACATTCCTTCATCTTCTCTTCACAGGTTTCTTCAAGCTTATGAGCTACAGTGCTGTAGGCTCTTGTGGGAAATCCTTGGTTTCATTATCAGTAATAATAATAATTTTGAGCTGTTAGGAGAGGGGATGCTGAGTTATACAATTGGTAAAAATAATTATTAGACAGAATTTTCATAGCGCTCATTTTTGGTTGTGTATCAGAGATGTCTTTTTGAGGTCAGGAGTGCCTAAACAGTGACAAAGCAACATATTTGTTTTTTTGTCCAGAAAGGTGGGTTATTTTGCATCCCTCACCCCCCCCCCCTTCCATCAATCATACAATAAAAATATGTTCTATGTTGTAATGAAACAAATCAATAAATTGACTCCAAGTGTTTTTTCTAGGTGACTTGATTCCTTGTGTATTCTTGATAAATAATGTATATGTTTATGAAGTTAAGATATTGATAAAGAAGATAAAAAGAGAGGGTGCTAAACAATACAGGTGCTACACATTTATGATTAAGAAAATCATGGAGTTCTTGAGTGATTTTTATCTTATTTTTATAACTCATTGGGTTTGATAAGATCATAGATATGATAGCTTTTATTAATGTATTGTAGATGCTTATTACATTAACATGCATTTTTACTAGTCTTTATAGAGATATAATAACAGCATGTAGTGAGTATTCAGTAGTATGTGCTTAAAAGTACTTTTGTAAAGTCTCATTTTCAAATACACAGACCAAAGTAAAAGCAGCTGTATTGGGAGAAATGGAAAGAACAGGAGTGTTTATAAAACATTCCTACATTTGTTTAATATTGAAAGCGAGAAGTTATGAGAGACTGCAATTTTCTTTTTAGTAATTTTGATTTTAATTATATTTTATAAATATTTGACTTTTTTATACTGCTTTGAGTAGATGCAATAGCTATTCTTATCTTTGAATTGCAATTATTGAAACAAATATTAATGGACACATAAATCATGTAACCTTGCAAGCTATTTTGTCCAAATTATCTCTTAAATTGCTGTTTTAGTTTATTTTATTACAATCAAAACACATAACAAATATACTGAGCATCAAAAGAAACTTATTAAATCTTTGGAAGGACACTCATTAAAATCCTCCATGGAAAAATGAAAAATATTTGAACACAGGTAAACTTCAGTAATCTTTACTACACACATGTCAATAAACAGTTTACCTGTGTTCAAATATTTTTCATTTTTTAATGAGTGTCCTTCCAAAGATTTGATAAGTTTCTTTTGATGCTCACTTTAGTTAAATAGATCTGAATAAAAAGGTTTGGCAAATGTCATAAATATAAAAATAATGAAAATGATGTTAACCATGAAATACATATATTACCTGTTTAAACTGGGCATTGGCTATGTGTATGTTGTGGATAATTATCATTAGTCCTGTGAGGTTAAATATTACACATTCTCATCATTACATTTATTTATTCAATTTCATTGAAGAAGTCGAAACATAATTATTGATGGATTTTATCATGTCAATTATAAAAACATCAAAGATATTTTACATCATTGAAAATGACAATTATCATTAAACGGCTTAACCCTCCTATATACAGTGCAGTTGCCATAGAATTGTCAGACCTTTCAAAACCTTTCAAGTTTGCTGTACTGAAGGGTTTTGAAAGGTGAGAAAACTGTCTGACAAGAGACCTATGAAAGGTTTCGAAAGGTGTAACAACTCTCTGAACAAACTGGTGTTGAAATGTTTCAATACCTTTCAAAGGGTATTGAAAGGTGTGGTTGTTCAAGTAGCAACAAATTCTGGAGGGTTTTAAAGGGTTCATAATAGATAGCCATTTTGGCCCGTAAGCAGATTTTGAAAGGTCAAACCATAGGAGGGTTAATTGGTGAAATGTGAGTGACAATATCAAACATCTTGAAAAATGATCGTCTGTAATGTCTATAATGTTCAAATTCCCAATCTAGGATTCTGACTGTGTATATTAATGCGAAAGAATATTGCACTCTGTGGGAATATATACTGAACAGCAAAAGAAACGCAAGTCCGAGGTCTTGTCAAGTTTTCAAACAGAAGACAAACCATTTTGATTCTAATCACTCATTTAATGAAAAATGCTTTCAATTTGTGAGCTGAAAGTGACTGTTGAAATTGCATTGCAAGATTTTCACAGTCACTTTCAGCTCACAAATTGAAAGCATTTTTCATTAAATGAGTGATTAGAATCAAAATGGTTTGTCTTCTGTTTGAAAACTTGACAAGACCTCGGACTTGCGTTTCTTTTGCTGTTCAGTATATGTTGAATTGAAAGTGAATCTATTGACCAGCTGAGCTGAAACTTGCACATGTTGCTTTCCATCGTTTATGAATAAATAACGAAAATGCATTCAGACATTTCAGCAACCACAAACTTTGTGGTTTTCATTTTACATGTGGAATTTTAAATACAGTTTGTTATCAAAACATTTCAGTAGTCTTAACATCAAAAGCATCTCAGACAACAAGATTTCAATGGATGTTTGCTAGCATTAACATTACCCCAAGTAAGTTTTATGTAAAACTGTGATCATGTATGCTTTTTGACAAGACTAAAGGTACACACTGCCTTCATGCACATTTAAGATTACATTGGATTACCAATGTTGTAAATTATCATTAATTAGACCACTAGAGATCATAGCTTTGGGCATAACTTAACGTTTCATATGTCCTAATTGATAATGTAATATGTCTTTATATTCTGGATGGTATAGTCCTGTATTATTTGATAAAACTCTCTCTATGTATATATGCAGGCTTGGGCCTTTGCCAGATAACTCTAAAACTCTACCAGTCCAACATAAATGTTACCAGCCCAAGATAAGTATTTGACTTGGTGCTGTGCTTTAAAAATGTTACTCACCAACCAATTTTGTAAGTTTCAACCCTAATTTACTTGTCCACGGGTAAGGTTTACCCCCTGATTACATGTATTACCTGCAATAGAACCATAATGGGGCAATAAACAGAACAGTACAACATGAACTTAGCATCTTCTCTTGCTTTGTTGAAGGTTTTGAATCCGCTAAAGCAAAACCAAAAAATATGTCATAAGATTTAATGGCTTTGCATTAGGCTTGGGCGATGAGACGATAATATCGAATATCGCGATATTTTTTTTTATTCGATTATGATATCGAGAACTTTTCAAATTATCGAGATATCGGCAAATCGCGATGAAAAATATATATCGCAATGAAAAAATATATATCGCGATGAAAAAAAATTTCTCGATTGTCAGTCGGGTCAGAAATTCCATGGAAAAAACTTTTTGAAAAGTCTTTTCAGCTTCGGAAGTGAGAAGTGAGAAACAAAATCGAACTACTTCTGTGGTAAGCCGACTGTCATACCACAAAGAAGCCGCCTGACTGGGCGCTGTTTAAAATCCACCGCCACTAAAAGAAATCTATTCAGACGGATTATGAAGTGTTGGGGATTGAATGGGGTATTTGATCCAACAATGTGTAGACAATGTTTATGTCTCACTGTCTATCCATGGTGGTCTGTGACTTGGGCTGGCACACCACGTGCGAGTACATTATATCATGCATATTTAAATATATGCAGAATATGGGCGTTACCTTAAAAACTGACAACATAATAACATTTGCAGTAATTGCAGGTGCTCTATGCTCACATTAGTCATGAAATAAATCAAAGAATGGATCGACAGTGGCTTGATCAAAGTTGGGAAAATTAGGACACTATTCTATTATACCATACTGGGATTACTGTCGAGTGACAAAACGCATACATTACTAGTACTCTTGATAAACCATGTGACAAGTAAGACTAATTGCGGTGACACCATGTGGAATCTCAACTGAGGACGATCAGAGCTTACTGATCGAAACGTCGAGTTGTCAGTTCTTTTCAGAACTAATTACTACTCAATTGAGATTCCACATGGTGTCACCGCAATTAGTCTTACTTATCATCCTCACCATGCAAAGCTACAAGTTTTACAAACCATGTGACGTTTATTTTTGAAGTGCAAATGACGTGTCACAATCACATGGTTTTATTCTCCGCGGTACTAGACTATGCGGGAATAAACTTAGTCACGTGTTTATACTATGACATAGTCACATGGAACGCGAGTCACGTGAACTTGGGCTGATGATTTGATTGGGATGCACGACGCAGTAACCGTCCCACATAATTATTACGCAAATGAATTTGCCAATGGCCATGGTGCACTAGTGAACGGCACGATTCCACGTGTCTCTCAGGAAAGCACTGGCAATTTATTGTGACGAGTGTATACGGGTACATTCTTGTTATTATCGGCTCTAAAGTACTCATGCGTGAAAAAAAATAATCGCGATATTATCGAAAAATCGCGATATCGCCCAAGCCTACTTTGCATGGTGGAGTATCGATATCGATATAATATGTCTCCTCTGGATTAGGTAGCATCGAGGATGTTCATCCGATCATGCCAAGGCAATGTCCAATCCAGCATCTCTATTAGGTAACATAGCTCTGCACGATCAGAGAAGTATCGAGCATATTCATCCGATGTCAAGGCAATGTCTAAGACTGCATCTGGATTAGGTAGAATCCCTCTGCACCATCAGACAAGCATCGAGAATGTTCTTCCGACTCTGTTGAACCTGCTGCATGGTCAAATACTTGTCAAGATCATCACAGCCCTGCCCAAAATCAAAGAGTTGTATTTTGAACAAATGTTTTATGTTTATTCTTGATTGGCAGTGTCTAACATGATATGTCTCACAAAAATAGTTCTCACAAGATATATTTAATGTATTTCAGCTGAAGACGATCAGATCATACTGATCGAAACGTCGAGTTGTAACCACCAGTTCTTTTCAGAACTAATTACTACACAATTGAGAATTTCACATGCTGTCACCGCAAACAGTCATCATTTTCTCCATGCAAAGCTACAAATATTAATGTATTTCTTGTTGAAATAATCAAATATTGTCATTGCAGGAGCTGTTTTGACTGCAAATTGGTATCAATCTGCTCCACAAATCATGTTTTATGTTTCAAAAATTCAAACACACTATCAGTAATACATGATTTCTCAAGAAACAATGTGCCTGGAATCTAGACAGTTGATGAAGAATATTGATACTTGAACCGTATTTGAACAATTGAAGTGACAATGTTTTTTTGTGTCATGATGACTCGTGTGTCCCCAAAACTACAATTTGCCTATTTCTCTGTTTTTTCCCTACAAAAAACGACTTAATTTTGAAATTTTAAAAACCCCACAAAGTCTATACTGACATATTGGCTGTTTTTTATCGCCTGTGGCCATGCCCAAAATAGGTCATTATCCTGCAGTCAAGACCACACGAAACCAAACCTAATTAAAGGTACAATATTGTCACGATTCGGGGTATGGAATCACAGTGCTAGTTTTAACGATTAACAGGGCATGGAATCACAGTGCTAGTTTTAGATTAAACCAGTGACTGAAAATAATACCCCAGATGATAAGGTCATATTACCGTTGCTGCTGCATAAATGAGCCAGTAATTTGCAGTCACTGTGTTCATCTTAAACTAGGACACTGATTCTATGCCCTGTTGAAAGTCTGCTCTGATCATGATGATACTGCCCCTTTAAATAACCTTCTGTTGGCATCTCACCTTCGTGTTACCACCAGCACTAATATGAGGAAGTCTGAAGGTAGATGTCAATGTTACTCCACTCTGCTGAACCTCTAGAGACTTATCTAGAAGCTTTTTCCTAAAATTCTTGAATCTTCTCTTATCATTCGCCTGATTCATTAATAAATTAGGAAGAACAAAATGTGACTAAAATATGGGATTTGGTATTTTTACAACCAGGAAAATACAAGCCAAACAAGTTGGTCCTATATAAAATGCCTTTATGTACAAAATACTAATGGTTTTATCAGAAATGAACTGTCCATAATCAAGTAAACAGACTCATAAGAGACATACATGTATGTATGTACATGTATGTCACCATTTTCTTGATTATATTTTTCCATTGTATGATGAATCGAATATAATTTCTGAAAATTGCAGTGCAACTAAATATTTGCAATTTACACCACCGACAGTCCCAGAGTTACTAATTGACATACTAGCCATCATGTGGAAACAGGGTTTTACCCAATGTGCAACATGTACATGACCCAGTGCTGGTCAAAGTCTCTGAGTTTAGGCCATTCCGCATTTTATGATCCGTGTAAGCTACGTATAAATGTTGTAGTTCCATTGCTTGAAGGATTTAATAAAGTCATTTTTAATACCAAAAATGTTTATGGCTGCATCCTAACCTGTCATTAACCTCTTGTCCCATATTACACCTATTCATATGGTTTCGAACATCTCACTGCACTTATCAAAGAGTGTGAGCCCGAGGAGTTTTTTCTACCTTAAAAATGAGTTATGTATTATTTCTACAGCAGAAAACGTTTAAAACTGTTTGTAAATAGTGCACTGAAACCAGTGATATGCTAAATTCTCTAGTGACAGCACCAAGATAGCAACTGTTTTGAATGTATTGCGCCCTCATACAGCCATGCACAGAGTGAATATAAATGTGAATGCAGTAACCCAAGAGGGTTGCTACAGGAAAAATTGTCAAATAAAATCGGACAATAACAAGATACAATAATTAGCACTGTTTATACTTTACCTGTTTATACTTTACATACATTTTTATTCTTTACCTTGACATTTGGTTTGGGATCCCTGATCAATGGTTGGATGACAGCTAGTAATGACACACTCTCACTCTCTGGCACATGGCTTGTCATAGTTTCAGCTACTTCTTGATTACAACCATTTCTCTTCTTTGATGGTTTTGCAACTCTGTTCAATTCCACCTCAGTTCTTAAATTGCCATCCTTGTTGTCAAGTGTGGGAAGTACTTCAGTGACTGATTCTTGTTTTACCAGCTGTACAACAGTTTTCATGTTCCTCTTTCGTCTCTGATTTGTACTTAGATTAGCTTCAGCTGGATCTGATGAAGTCTGAGTTGATGACAACATATCAGGGATATCAGGGATATCAGGGTTACCAGGGTTACCTTGTTGTTTTGATGTCTGGCATTCCTGTGTCTGCTTCTGTTTCTCATTCCTGTTCGCATTTATAGATTTCGTTCTGATTGGGTCTCTATTTTCCAGTTGTTTCATGGATTCTTGAATATCATCTGGAAGATCTGTTGAGATATTTGTTGCCATAGACATATCATCATCAGCATCACTTACATTATGAGTCTGTTTGTTCTTTAGTCGTGGTGAGCTTCTCTTTGTGGTTGGTTGACATTGTTCACTTTTCTTGACCACTGACCTACTCTTTTCCTGTTGTAAGCACTCGTGTACTATTTCTCTTACAGAGCTACCATCGCATTCAGTTTTTACATCCCTTTCTGCAGGATTTATTTCATTTAGTGCAATTTCACTTTGACTAGATTCTTCAACTTGTGAGTGTTTTTGATGTTTCTGTTTTGTCTTTTGGGTACTCCTCACTGAAAGACCTTTTGTGGGTTTTGATGCCTTTTTCTTCAACTCCTGTTGTGTGCCATCTTGCAATCTGTCTCTTGAATTAATGGTGTTGGATTGTTCATCACATGACACACCTTCTGTTGCTTCACAATTGAGTTGAGTTACCAGACCTTTACTTTGTTTGGTTTTACATTCTAAGAAATAAATAAATTTACGCCGGAAAGTACCAGACTTGACTCTAGTTACAATATCTGTGTATCCATGTGTTGGTATAAAACACCCGGCTAGTATCTTAGATATGGTCATGGTTTTTAGTTCTTTAGTTATATTCTTTGATTGAAGAGCTTCAGTTTGGTCATTCTCTGATGAAGAGGGACCAGCTTTTACTTCAGTGGCTAAGGAGTCATTCTTATTACCTGATGATTTCTGCAGACTGATGGCTACAACTTGACACAGACTGTATTCTTCTTCCTCCGTCCAGTCAAGAGAATTTGGTTCCGATGCAGGTTTCACATCAATCTTATCTTTCTTCTTTTCTGTGGTGAGCAAGAATTTAATGTATCAATATAAAGTATCAATTTAATATAATATAATGTAAGTAAGACTAATTGCGGTGACACCATGTGGAATCTCAATTGAGTAGTAATTAGTTCTGAAAAGAACTGGGGGTACAACTCGACGTTTCGATCAGTATGCTCTGATCGTCCTCACAATTTATGAAGATGCACTTATCAATCAATTTTCTGTGATTAACACTTACTTGCATACTTGGTGTAAGTTGGTAAAATTATTAATAATCATGAGAAATAATGTTATCTATATGAAGTACTTTCATTTCAGAGGAAAAAAAGAGAATTGTTTATGTTGAATTTTTTTTAAATGGCAGTGCAGCAAATTTGTGTAAAACATAATAACTAAAAATAACAGAATTTTTTTTTGTAATTTTCTTGTAAAAACGTGAGATTCCACTGTAATTTTGATGACAAATTTTAATGTACTTTCCCTTCTATTTTCTGAAAAAAGACCAACATTGACTTAAACCCAACAAGCATGATGAAACTTAAAATCAAGTGTATGGATGATAACACAGACACCTACTGTATGTTTTTCTTCTCTTGTTAGACACACCCAGAGAGGTATAGGTAACTGCATCATCATCAACATGTTCTGCCTCAGGGCTGATATAAGTCCAAGGAATATCATCTCCACTCTCAAGGATGTCCAATGAGGAACGCAACCTTGAAAGAGGTCCTGACATTGCAGTCTTCGCTTCTGCGAGTCCTGGTAGTTACAAAATTTAATATTGTTTGGAAAGATACAATGTTATTTGTTACATTTTACAAATGAATCTTAATTATTGGAGTTAATGACGATGGAAGCCCAATCTGTAAGTTTCTTGAGAGTTAACAATTATTTTACTGTAAATTATGCACACTTCAGTTACTTCTCTCAACAAACTTTGAAGTATGCCACTGCATTACACCGTCATTGGGGAATCCAGGTAGGGGAGAGGGATGTGCCCACCTTTTTTATCGTCTAATTCCTATGTTTTGTTTGTGCCACCACCCCTTTTTGGAAAGAATGTAAAAATGTCTAACTGTGTTGTTAACATTTGTTAGGGGCCTATGTGTTTTTAGCATGGCCAACATCTCACTGGAGTAGAGTGGACGTGTGTACATTCAAAATACTGTTCCCAATCCTCACTTGATTCTTGACTAACAAGTTACACTTTCCTCTCCTTATAATATAAGTGTTTCCTCCTTGGGTAGAATGTCATATCCGAACGCCACTTTTTCTCACTCATTATAACCAATAATGTAATCTTACCTACCCAGTAAGGTGGAGAACATATGGATGATGATGGAAATTATTCCAGGATATTTATGTCATGAAAAATCAGACATTTTTGTTATATGACTTCCTCAGTCATGTCAGTCTGATCTTGTCAACTCCCCCATTAACTGACCAACACGGTCATTTTACATGCGCAGTGGCAACTATAATACTAAATAGGATCCTTTTATTTTCTAGGTGAAGGGGAGGATTTTTTAGAAGGGAAATAAAGTCCGAAAACCATCATAAAAGTGGATTTTAAAGATAGTTTTCACCTTCTGTACCCCAAAAAATCGATAGAATCATTTTTTAACTGGTTAACGTTAACGTTAATGCATATCCTCAATTTACCCTAAATGACGCACCTAAGGTTATAAAATCAACTGGACAGTAACTTACAAATAAAATTAGCAGTTTGGTGTTTCAGTTTGTTTCAGTGAAGGATTCTCTTGTAAAATTCTGAATTTAAATGCATGATCATATGCGTGGATGTCTTGAGCGCCGTTTTTTGAGACGCACAGAATTGTGGTCATCAAAAAAATTGATGTTGGTATAATGACTCACCCCCAAACTGTTAAAGTTCATGGGGGCACAGAAAATGTACCCAAGAAGAAAAACAGTTGAATCATGTTTCACCTTATTCCAGATGGTTGTAAAATTGTTTTTAATCTTGAAAACAAAAATATTGTTCTAGATTTTTTAAATAAAATGGTATAATTTGGAGAAGCTCTCAAAACTTTTAATCAATATTCTTGAAAGACCAATAAAATGGAAGGTGGTTAAAACTTTTGCAAAAAGTACTTTAAAACTTTGAAATGTGTAAAAATTATGTTAACATTTTGTCAAATAAAAGATTTCTTTTCATAACCATGATATTAATGTTTCATTTTCTCAATAATTTTCCACTGCCAACGAAATAAACACCAATGAATTAAGTAGTCTTCATTCGCTTCTTCTATAAGGAATGTGTCCATTTTGAGGATCAGTATTTCTTAAAAAAATCATTGCAAATGCAAAGCATTCATATCTTTTGGTTTCCACAGACAATAGCTCGTTGAAGGCATAGAACAATAAAATCACAGATGTTCGTGAAAAAAAATTGAGGTCATGTAAATCCCTTACTATTTGTATCTAGTAGTAGTAAAATCAGTGGTTAAACAACTTTTTCCACTTTCACAAGCACTAACCTTCCGGTAAATCATACAATTTCACTGTGATTTTTATTTTTGCAACAAGTATGACTCGGATAAGTTTATGCAACCATTAATACGCCATAGTTTTGTAAGTTTTCCGAGAAATACTAAGCCAAAGGTGAGTGCGTCATTTCACGAGTGCGGCGAATTACGTACATGGACGATAAATATTATTTATCTGCCATGTAAAATTAGGTAAAAATGACTTTATTCCAATTTTACATGGTTTTTTAATTGAAAATAAGTATTGCAGAGCCAAAATGTTTACATTTTCTGAGAGAAGGCTATGGTATTTTAATGTAAAGTCGATGTCAATTGCCAGATTTGTTGTATTTTGACACAAAACAGTGTATATTAACAAAATATTTAAAAATACTTCCCTGTGACCTACGCTTTCATGTTCCTCCATGCATGTACTAGGCTGAAAGTATTAACTTATTATGTGCGAAAAAACTACACCCATAACTGCTTTCAAAGTTTCTAATTCTTAGGTGTGTAAGTCGTATTTTTTTCAAGTTTTACCAGTTTGGCAGTGTACACAGTACGTTGCAGACAAGCTGTTTGTGCACTGTTAGTGTTACTGGCCTATAAATAATGGTTAGTCATTTAGTGGTTGCAAAGAAATTCCAAAAAACCCTTAAAAAGTGGTGGTCGGATACGACATTATTTCCATAAATCCTGTGCTAGCAAAGTTTGGATAGAAAAATTTGGATAGAAAAGTGGCGGTTATATTCTAACGTTAACGTTAGACTTTACATCCCTCCCTCCCCCCCCCCCCCCCATTTGACGTTAACGGCCATGGCCATGTCATGACGTGTGATCCTTGGCCTTGGCCTTGCCCCACCAGTGTGGCACGGACCTGAATCCTTTCTGCGCCACACTGTACTGGTGGGGCAAATGTGATCCGTGCCTGCCCACGCTATTGTCACGACTTTGGTAACTTCTCAAAGCAATTCGTTTTTGGTGGGGCTTATTCGCAGGGCTGCCCTGCGAATTGTGTTACACGTACGGCTAATTCGCAGGGCTGCCCTGCGAATTGTGTTACACGTACGGCTAATTCGCAGGGCTTTTATTTGAATATTGGGCAGTCCTGCTGTCAGCAATGCAGTATACAGTATTATTCTCCTTGCTATACTGGTCTAGAAAAGTTTTAAAACTTATAAAAGAATCAAATTCTTTGCCCTCCATCATGCATGTTCATTATTAAATGTAGCTAAATTAAATGTAGTAGGCCTATCACAATTTTCAGTTAGCCTAACGTTAGTCTACACTGTATCAACGTTAATGTTAGGCTAACCTAGGCTAGGCCCTAGGGCCTACACATGGGTCTATTATTATTAAATTACGCGTGCAGTGCGCATGCGCACGACTGAATCATCGAGTTTTACCGCGTTCACTGCTGTACTGCCCTAGCCCTGCGAATAATACCAGACTACATGGCAATTCGCAGGGCAGCCCTGCGAATATAATCACAACGTTCGTTTTTACCTTCTTTGAAAGCTCTTGATTAACGTTACGTTAAACTAAAGGTTGTGATTGGCATCCCCGCGCGTGCTGTCATCCAGGTTAGTGTTATTCAGGCAACAATAGTGCCTAACTAAGTTTGTGATGCCCAACTTTAGATTTCAACTTGGGCACTTGCCCAACTGGAGATTTTAAGTTGGACTTTTGTTTATAACATGAAAAAAGCGCCATCAACGTTTCCACAATTTTGTGTGTGTTGTGTTGAAGCATTTCCTTCCTCCATGGTTGAAGCTATACAGCTTCTTTTATTCTGTAAATCAGTCACAGGTTAACACAGGAAAATACAATATTTACAATGAACCCCTATTGGGGTGTTTGTTTGTTTGTTTGTTTGTTTGTTTGTTTGTTGGGGTGTTTGTTCGTTTGTTTTAAAACATTGAGCCAATATTTAGCGCAAATCCTCCAACAACAGTCTACTTAAGCATCAACATCTTCCAGAGTCAGCAAGTAATTAACTACCAAATCAAACCATACACTACCAAACAACAATAGTTTAATAATGGTTTTTGTGTCACTCTGAGGGAATTTAATTTCGGGAAAACATTTCTATGCCTACCCCACCCCCAACCCCTGCCGCCTCGTAGTCCAGCGCCGATTCTGAAGGTGTTATTTTTTTCAAAACATTTTAGCCTACCGCCCATTTTGTTTAGACTGTATCCGCCGCAGTCAGCAAATTGGCTTCGAACCTCCCCCAACTCCCAAAATAAATAAAATAAACAAATAAATAAATCAAAATAAATAATTACATAAACAACGCGTGCGCTACGGATTGCCATAGCTGTCCGGGGGCCCTCCAGTATGGTGGCCCTGAAGGGACATCACAAATCACAAATATCTTCGCCAATCTTTGTGATGTCGCGAAAAAAAATCACAACAAAATCATAAATATCTCGCAAATATTTGTGATGTCGCAAAAATAATCACGTACCTACCTAATCACATATTTGGCATAGTTTGCATAATCGGGTACCAGCTAGGTCACAGGGCTCCTAATCGCGAGTCGTGCTGCACATGGTCACATGGCACATGTGCTTTTGTAATGGCGGGTCGATGAGAAAATGAATGAGTTTTTATTAGCTATTATAGTTATGTCCCACATAACATTATTACATCCTGCCTTTATAATAAAGTTTTATTTACTCTCTTGACCTTCCGCCATGCTTAACGTTATACGTGTATTAAAACATGCTTAGTCTCAGTAGCGTGAAATGCCAGGGGCCGAGTTTACCGGTTATGACCATTGAACCATAGAGAAAGGACACGTTGCATCAAGGCCCTCTAGATTGTTGATTACGTGTAAGCATTCACGAATGGTTTGTTAAAACTATATGCCAAATATGTGATTAGGTATGTGATTAGGTATGTGATTATTTTCGCGACATCACAAATATTGGCGAAGATATTTGTGATTTTTTGTGATTTTTTTTCGCAACATCACAAATATTTGCGAAGCCTTATTTGTGATTTGTGATGTCCCTTCAGGGCCACTATACTCCAGTTCCTCCTGCAAAACTACAAAAACAAAATTAATATTCAATAAAAATTAATAAATTGAAAACTGTCATGGATATGCAACTATCAGTTTTTCTGTAGTTTGCTTATTTAGATATCACCATTCACCAATCAGATTGAAAAAGAAAAGCCCAGTGAGTCGTCGCGTGTCTTTTCTTGAGGACCAGTGGAATCGCCCAATTTCAGTTGGGCCCTAACTGAAGTTGGGCACCGATCTCATGTTATCAGAGTTGTTGTTTCGAGAGCTAGCTAGCTATAGCTGCTAAGTTAAAGTTTAAGCATCCGGCCAGTGACATCGTGTCAAGATGAGCAAAACAGACGATAAGGAATACTTTCAACAGATATTTACATACATAAACACCGGGGATTTTTGTCCATCAATAGGAGCGAAACACCGGAGTGCGCTGAGAAAGGCAGCCAAACGTTTCTCTATAAAAGGTAAATTGGCCTGTATAATAATCAAACAAAGCAAGGTGGGGGAGTGGGGGCGTGACACTCCCTAATGCCAATGGCAATGACAATGTATCGTCCGTGTACGTAATTCCCCACACTCGTGAAATGACGCACTTACCTTTGGCTTAACTCGGAAAACTTACAAAACTATGGCGTATTAATGGTTGCATAAACTTTATCTAAGTCATACTTGTTACAAAAATTAAAATCACAGTGAAATTGTATGATTTACTGGAAAGTTAGTGCTTGTAAAAGTAGAAAAAGTTGTTAACCACAGATTTTACTAGATACAAATAGGCCTAGTAAGGGATTTACATGACCTCAATTTTTTTTTCACGAACATCTGTGATTTTTATGTTCTATGCCGTCAACAAGCTGTTATCTGTGGAAACCAAAATATATGAATGCTTTGCATTTGCAATGATTTTTCTCCTCAAAATGGACACATTCCTTATAGAAGAAGCGAATGAAGACTACTTAATTCATTGGTGTTTATTTCGTTGGCAGTGGAAAATTATTGAGAAAATGAAACATTAATATCATGGTTATGAAAAAAAATCTTTTATTTGACAAAATGTTAACATAATTTTTACACATTTCAAAGTTTTAAAGTACTTTTTGCAAAAATTTTAACCACCTTCCATTTTATTGGTCTTTCAAGAATATTGATTAAAAGTTTTGAGAGCTTCTCCAAATTATACCATTTTATTTAAAAAATCTAGAACAATATTTTTGTTTTCAAGATTAAAAACAATTTTACAACCATCTGGAATAAGATGAAACATGATTCAACTGTTTTTCTTCTTGGGTACATTTTCTGTGCCCCCATCAACTTTAACAATTTGGGGGTGAGTCATTACACCACAATTCTGTGCGTCTCAAAAAACGGCGCTCAAGACGTCCACGCATATGATCATACATTGAAATTCAGCATTTTACAAGAGAATCCTTAACTGAAACAAACTGAAACACCAAACTGCTAATTTTATTTGTAAGTTACTGTCCAGTTGATTATATAACCTTAGGTGCGTCATTTAGGGTAAATTGAGGTTATAAAATAAATAAAAAATAAGGGGGAGCAGCTGCCCTCCTTCATTCCCCCACCCTTGCTAGTGACGCAATGAATTTAAGTTGGGCACTGACATGACTGATCTCAAGTTGAATGTTTTTTTTGTGTATGTTTGAAGTGTATTACTATTGTTAGACCTACTGCATAATCTATATTTATTTTGAACTATTGATTAATTGTTTTACAGGTGGAGATCTGTGGTATGTTGGAGGTCAGACATCCAGACTAGTATGTCCAACAAGAGCTGACCAAGACGAGGCACTGAGGGAGTGTCATGAGAGACCTAATGGTAGTGGTATCCACTGGGGACTCAATCTTACCCAGAAGAAGATCAATGAAACATATTACTGGAGAACTATCACCAAAGATGTCTTAAATTGGGTCGGTATTCTGGAATGCAATTGGTTTGTTGCTGTAGAGACTTAGCTGCACCCCTAAAACAATGGACGATTCTAAAGCACTTTTTGTCGTCTTAGTTTGTGTGAGTTGGGTATTGAATTAAATATAAATGAAAATATTTGACAAAGTTTAATCAGCTGTATTGCATTGACAGTTGACTCAGTTTTACTGTGAATTAATTAATTTCAATAACATTTTTTCATTGTCCATACTAAAGTAACTTTCAGTCACTGTACTGTGTTCATCTTAAACTAGTACACTGATTCCATGCCCTGTTGAAAGTCTGCTCTGATCATGACGATATTGTCCCTTTAAAATTCAACTATTTTGTTATCTTTTAATTACCAATCCTATACTTAACCTTTAATAAACATGTGATTTTATTTTTGTATTAGGTGAAATCTTGCCAATGGTGCTGTGATCATGCAAAGGCAAAGGATAAAATAACTGAACAAGAAATAACTGCATTACAAGCAGAGGAAACATGGGACATAGTTGAAGTAGGCCTTATGGGTCCTTTTCCAACTACACTGCTAAACAATCGGTAACTACCAAGTTCTCCATCTCTTTTATGATACCACCCCCCCCCCAAAAAAAAATTAATTAATTAATTAAATAACAAAAATTAAATAACAAAAAATTAAACATTAAAGAAATTTAAAAAAAAAAATTTAAATACAAATAAAATTCCCTTTCTTTTTCTGACACAACTTGAAAATAACAGTATTATCCTGAAATACGAGGACCAATTCTTTTGGTCTGTAATGTTTGTTTTCAGTTTTGGTTCACTAATTTTGAAAACAAAGACAATTATGTAATTATTGACATTAAAATGGACATTCACTTTATATGTAATGGATGAGAAACATGGCATGTGATAAGTATTCTTATTTACAAACTGGGAACAGTGCAAATGGCACTCATAAATCAAAATCAGCCTAATCAGGCAACCAAATCAAATGAAATCTTTATAAACAAATTGGGCAATAAGCATAATTTATATATGGTTAAATAAATATGGATAATTTTAAACAAAGTTTTTCAGTATTAAATTGTGAAAAGGCTAAAATTATAATTATTATTTCATTGGGGGTTACACCATTTATTTTTGCAGTTGTATAACATCTGTTGCATTTCTTTAACATAGATCCTATATCACATACATTACGCCTGTGACAATTCTAAAGATCTCAAACACTGAGCCAAAATTTTCACACATTCTGCAAAAATTTTATTTGTTTGCTTGAATAATTAAAGGCTACTCTTATTAAACATAATAAAAATAACAATAACCAAACAGTTTTTTACTCGTGAAAATTGACCCTTAGCATCTCAACTTTTATTTCATTTGGATTGTTTTTGATAAGGTTTGTCTGTACTATGACAGACATGTATTCTAAGTTTGTCTACGCAGTGGCTGTGCCAAATGCATCATCTGGTTCCATCGCTAAGGCTGTCATGCAAATGGTTTATCTGTATGGACCACCAAGGAAAATAGTATCAAGCCAAGGACAGGTGTTTGTTAATAAGGTAAGCTTTTATTACCAAAATAATAAATACATTTAAAAAACATGTAGAAAGGCTTAGAAAAAAGAAATTCAAATAAGATTGAAGCTTTGCATTGTAGTATCCTCATTAGGCACTCCATAGAATGTCAAGGGTCAAATAAACCATGTTCGATTGTTACATCAAAACCATTATACAGTCTCAACAGTGTCCCTAATTTGTGCCGCAAATAGACATAGTATAAACCTCAAGACATTACAATTGGCGACGAGGATGGCGTGACATGTAATCAGCAGGGTTGAATTTACCCGGCTGATATTCAATGGTGAAGTGGTACTCTTGCAACTTAAGCACCCAGCGTTCAATTCGTGCTGGAGCATGAGTGTTCGGATTGTTAAACAGTGTGACCAGTGGTTTATGGTCGGTGATGACGACGAACGTACTTCCATACACGTAAAGGTGAAAATGCAAAATGGCCCAGGTTATGGCCAAAGCTTCACGCTCAGTCTGCGAGTATCGTTGTTCAACGGGCGTTAGCGATCTGCTAGCAAGTGCGACGATGGATAGCTCATTGTCGTTGTTGCGTTGAGCGAGAATACCAGCAAGACCAACAGGACTGGCATCAACGATGATCTCTGTCTTCTTGGTTTGATCGTAGTACGCCATTGTGCAGCAATGCGAAACACGGTGACGGATTTGTGCTAATGCTTGCTGCTGTTCGGTTCCCCAAGACCAAGGTGTTGCATCCTTAGTCAGCTCGCGGAGCGGAGCAGAAATGGTAGCGAGGTCGGGGATGAAACGACCGCAGTATGTGACAAGTCCAAGGAGGCTGCGCACTTCGCTTGCGTTTTTGGGCTCAGATATGTCCTGAATGGCTTGCACCTTCTTGGGGTCAGGTGAAACACCTTCAGAGCTGAAAACGTGTCCGAAGTATTCAACCTTGTTTGTGCTGACTGTACACTTATCTTTGTTGAGTGTTAGGTTCCGCTCACGGAGTCGGTGAAGGCAAGCTTTCAGTCTAGAGTCGTGCTCTTGTTGAGTACTACCGAACACGAGAATGTCGTCGCTAATGTTGAGGACGCCGTCGAGCCCTTGTAGTGCGGTGTTGATCAGGTTTTGGAACACTTCATCCGCAGAAACACACACGAGCAACCAGCAGGGAAGAAAAGTTGGCTGAAGAGCACGTCAATTTTGTTGCTGAGAATGCAGTACCCAAAACAGTAAAAATCGACGACATACGCACTGCAACGCAACAAGATGACATCCTCCAATCCTGTATCAATGCCCTCGTTACTGGCGATTGGGACAGACTTCTCAGGCAACCGCACAACCGGCAAGCCAGTGATATCGTACGCAGCCTGCACAAAGTCCGTGCTGAACTCACAACAACAACTGATCGCGATCTTCTGCTACGTGGCAATCGCATTGTTATTCCCCATTCGCTCACACAGAAAATTGTCAACATAGCCCATGAGGGCCACCAGGGGATGACCAAGACTAAACAACTCCTCCGAGAGAAAGTGTGGTTTCCTGGCATCGACCGTCTTGTTGAGAAAGTCATCAGCGACTGTCTTCCATGCCAAGCAACAACGGTGGACAACACCAGAGTTCCACTACACATGTCCCCACTCCCTAAAGGCCTATGGTTGGAGGTCAGTGTTGATTTCTGTGATCTCCCAACTGGTGAACATCTTCTTGTTGTCATAGATGACTATAGTCGGTTTCCTGAGATAGAGATCGTCTCATCAACCTCCGCACGAGCTGTGATTCGAACTTCGATCGCATTTTCGCATCGCTCGATTGTGCCACAAGTCATACGCACCGACAACGGCCCACCATTCAACAGTGCCGAGTTTGCCAACCGCAGACTATCTTGGTTTTCAACACCGCAAAGTAACACCACGATGGCCACGCCGCAAACGGGCGAGGTTGAGCGCTTCATGAAAACTCTGAAAAAAACTTATCGCACTGCAATCGCAGATCACAAACCATGGAGGCAAAGCCTCTATCAGTTCCTCCGTAACTACCGCGCAACACCACATGCTACAACTGGCGCTCCGCCTGCCACGCTTCTTTTGGTAGACCGCTACGCACTCGCCTACCAGAACCTACACGCTCGACTCACAATGTTGACATCAGTCGCACTGACAAACGCAGGAAAGAGGCGATGAAAGCATACGCTGACAAGAACGAACATGCTAAGCCCAAAACCATCAATCAGGGTGACACAGTGCTAGTACGTCGTGACGGTATGGTTGCAAAAGACCAAACTCCATATCACATGCAGCCCTACACAGTCACTCACAAGAAAGGATCGCTTATCACAGCACAACATGGGACACACACAGTCACTCGCAATATCTCTCGCTTCAAACGCATTAACGATCAATCTCAGGCAATGTCTGATTCGGATGACTCTGACCTCGATAACATGCCTGACACGCCCACACAACCACGCATATGTGCTCCACGCAGAAACCCACCTAGAGTACGTCACCCACCAGCACGTTTCAAAGACTATATTATGAACTAAACCTGCCACTTGTCTAGGCCTACACTTGTCCCAGCAACTCCTTGCAGTATTTCGACTTATTGCATTTTTTCTTGTTCATGTTTTTTTTGTTTCTTGTTTACAACAAAAAAAAAAAAAAAAAAGGAAAGGTTCAGTAGTTTGATAATTGCATTCCTATTTGTATTCCAGAATCTTAAATTTCTCAGGTTTGACTTTGTGATTTTACAAGTGTTTTCACCATGGCAAGTTTCACATGTATTAACTCTCTCCTGAACCCTGTTAGTAAAATTTATTTGCTCAGTCTATTAAAAAAAAAACTCTTTTTGGAACATGTTGCAAATATGTACCTGTGTGCAAAAGAAAAGTGAAACACACCTGAGCCACTTCATTTCATTATTTAACCGTTTATTTTGTTCACTGTGGTAATTCAAAGCAAGGTGAAGAGGGATGTAGTATCCTCATTAGGCGCTCCATAGAATGTCAAGGGTCAAATAAACCATGTTCGATTGTTACATCAAAACCATTATACAGTCTCAACAGTGTCCCTAATTTGTGCCGCAAATAGACATAGTATAAACCTCATCCAAGACATTACATGCATGGTGGGAAATATTTTGTAAAAGAGGTTTACGATAGCACCATTTGAGTTTTGAAATGAAGGTTCGCCTGAGGAAGATCAAAACATACTGATTGAAACATCTAGTTGCAAAATTCACCACAAACCTTTCTGAGATAAGAAATTTGAGTATGATTTTTATATGTTCTTAATATGTAAATTTCTATATGATTAGGAAAATAAAACTTCTGAAATCATTCAAAATGAACAGTTATCAATCTGTACGCTGTGTTGAACTTTAACACTGATATATTTAACACTTGATTACATTTCCAATTATTATATTTATATACTGCATCAATTTAAAATATGATGGCATAAATGCCTAATATTCTGCAATATTTCACATTATTACAGGTGAATATTTTACTGCTGAAGAATTTTGGAGTCAAACACTTCATTACGTCTACATACCATCTACAACCAATGGGTCAAAATGAAAAACCTAATCAGAAAATAAGAAAGGCTCTGTCAAAGTACACCAGTGGGTTAGTATATATATATGTGTATATGTTAGTATATATATGTGTATATGTTAGTATATATATGTGTATATGTTAGTATATATATATGTTAGTATATATATGTGTATATATAGTATATATATGTGTATATGTTAGTATATATGTGTGTATATGTTAGTATATATGTGTGTATATGTTAGTATATGTGTATATGTTAGTATATATGTGTGTATATGTTAGTATATATATGTGTATATGTTAGTATATATATGTGTATATGTTAGTATATATATGTGTATATGTTAGTATATATATGTGTATATGTTAGTATGTGTATATATAGTATATATATGTGTATATGTTAGTATATATGTGTGTATATGTTAGTATATATGTGTGTATATGTTAGTATATATGTGTGTATATGTTAGTATATATATGTGTATATGTTAGTATATATATGTGTATATGTTAGTATATATGTGTGTATATGTTAGTATATATATGTGTATATGTTAGTATATATATGTGTATATGTTAGTATATATGTGTGTATATGTTAGTATATATGTGTGTATATGTTAGTATATATGTGTGTATATGTTAGTATATATGTGTGTATATGTTAGTATATATATGTGTATATGTTAGTATATATATGTGTATATGTTAGTATATATATGTGTATATGTTAGTATATATATGTGTATATGTTAGTATATATGTGTGTATATGTTAGTATATATATGTATATGTTAGTATATATGTGTGTATATGTTAGTATATATATGTGTATATGTTAGTATATATATGTGTATATGTTAGTATATATGTGTATATGTTAGTATATATATGTGTATATGTTATATATATGTGTATATGTTAGTATATATATGTGTATATGTTAGTATATATGTGTGTATATGTTAGTATATGTTAGTATATATATGTGTATATGTTAGTATATATATGTGTATATGTTAGTATATATGTGTGTATATGTTAGTATATATATGTGTATATGTTAGTATATATATGTGTATATGTTAGTATATATATGTGTATATGTTAGTATATATATGTGTATATGTTAGTATATATATGTGTATATGTTAGTATATATGTGTGTATATGTTAGTATATATATGTGTATATGTTAGTATATATATGTGTATATGTTATATGTTAGTATATATATGTGTATATGTTAGTATATATGTGTGTATATGTTAGTATATATGTATATATGGGCAATTCCATGTCATGGACATTACGTTTTGGGACATTTTTAAAACTTTACATGTCAGTTTAAAAAAATTAAAAGTTTTGATCGATTGTTTTGTGTTGGATACTTGTAACCTGTGTTCTAATACTTCAAATGATACTATGTCTTTTAAATAGTTTTAATTAATTAATGAGTATGAGTATTGCAAACGAGCGTCATGGACATTACGAAAAACGGAAGTGAGTTTTACGAACAACACAATCAATTTCAAAACTCTGTGAAGTTTAAGTTCCAAATTTTTAAAACTCATTTTTATTTTGTTAACAGGGAAACAGTTAACATAAAAATTAATAACATTTTAGGAACAACTTTCAACTTTCTCGTTTTACATGTTAATGAAGTGTCATGGACATTACATTTTGGCATATTTTTGGCGTCATGGACATTACGACCAACTTGTTTAATGGTACGTCATCTTATCACTGCTGTTTACAATATGCTGTAACCCCTTGCCTTTGATATGTATATTACACTTTGTCAAGTATCTCTCCTCCATTAGTAACCTCTCCCACACATTTCTTGAACCAGAACTCCACTTAGAATCTCACTGAAACCCCGCCCCTCATGATCACCCCCTTTTTGTACATTTACGCAAGTATAACTCTTTCCTTTGTGATTTACCATAGTTATCTTATCTTTCCTTCCTAATTATCATTCCCAATTGTAATCCTCTTTGTTGTTTTTTATTTTCTCAAACTAATGTGATTGTTTTTCAACAGTAATATGAAGTGCTTGCAAAAAAATGTAATGTCCATGACGCTCGTTAGGACAATTGTAATTATTTTTTTTTTAATTTTCATACATTAAAGGATTAGCCCCTAAAAACTAGCTTTGCATATGAAGTCTCATAAAAATATCTCTTATTGGCTTTAGAGTGGGAAACTAAACAGCGTAAAATGTCATGGACATTACATTTCATAAATGGTCATTAACCCTAACCTTCCCAAATCCTCGAAAATCCTCTTTGCCAAAGTGAAGGATTTTGAAGGATTGAGGTTACATGCTACATGCTCTTTGCTAAAGTGAAGGATTTTGGAGGATTGAGGTTATTAGGCATACTTGCCTTTCCATGGTACATGTACATCCATGTTTGTTGTAGTGATTGCAAGGTCAGTGCTTGGGTCAGTGGACACTGTTTATTGCTCCATGCATGCAGGGAGTGTCCCTGGCCATGTACATGTATCACAGATTAGAAACACATGTGTGCATACATGTACATGTCATGTGCTTTCTTTACTACTGAAGGATTTTGGAGGATTCAGGTTATGTGTAAGCAAATGGGCCTATGGAGTTAGGGTTAAGGGCTAATTTAAACGAGCCTCATTAGCCTGAAAATAGCGTTATCATAAAACGTCTCAACAATTTAGAACAAGCACCTCCAGTTTTGTTTTTAGTCATAAAAATTTAAAATATCTTTTATAATGTAACCAGGGGAGTGGATTGAAAAGTTGCATTGTATTATACATTTGCATATTAGGATCATTCCATTGTTTTAAAAGGGTATATAAGCAGTATGTGTATGTGTAATGTCCATGACGTAATGTCCATGACAAAAAAATGTAATGTCCATGACGCTCGTTAGGACAATTGTAATTAATTTTTTTTAAATTTTCATACATTAAAGGATTAGCCCCTAAAAACTAGCTTTGCATATGAAGTCTCATAAAAATATCTCTTATTGGCTTTAGAGTGGGAAACTAAACAGCGTAAAATGTCATGGACATTACATTTCATAAATGGTCATTAAGGGCTAATTTAAACGAGCCTCATTAGCCTGAAAATAACGTTATCATAAAACGTCTCAACAATTTAGAACAAGCACCTCCAGTTTTATGTTTTTAGTCATAAAAATTTAAAATATCTTTTATAATGTAACCAGGGGAGCGGATTGAAAAGTTTAACAAAAGTAGGACAAAAAATCACGAATTAGCCTCATTAATTTATTTTTTAAATACTGCAAACAAAAGAAAAAACACAAACAAAATGCAGATTTGGATTGCCCAGCTATCATTCTTACATACTAAGTTAACAATTCTGCCATGAATTTGATTCCAAAATTTTGGGTCCAGGACACTTTTTGATGGAATTGGTCATATGTTAGTATATATATGTGTATATAGTATATATATGTGTATATGTTAGTATATATATGTGTATATGTTAGTATATATATGTGTATATGTTAGTATATATATGTGTATATGTTAGTATATATGTGTATATGTGTGTATATGTTAGTATATATGTGTGTATATGTTAGTATATATGTGTGTATATGTTATATATGTGTGTATATGTTAGTATATATGTGTGTGTATATGTTAGTATATATATGTGTATATGTTAGTATATATGTGTGTATATGTTAGTATGTATATGTTAGTATATATGTGTGTGTATGTTAGTATATATGTGTGTGTATGTTAGTATATATATATATGTGTGTATGTTAGTATATATGTGTGTGTATGTTAGTATATATGTGTGTATATGTTAGTATATATGTGTGTTCAAGCACTGGCCGCGTTATGGGGACAGAGAACAAAAGAGGGATCCGGAATTACTTAGCTGTGGGGTCATTTTGTGTGTCCCCACAACGTTTTTAATCCCCAAAATCCTTTGTATTTTGTCCCCACAACGCCCCGTGCGGGATTGTGTGTGTATGTTAGTATATATGCATGTATATGTTAGTATATATGTGTGTGTATATGTTAGTATATATGTGTGTGTATATGTTAGTATATATGTGTGTGTATGTTAGTATATATGTGTGTATGTTAGTATATATGTGTGTGTATGTTAGTATATATGTGTGTATATGTTAGTATATATGTGTGTATATGTTAGTATATATGTGTGTATATGTTAGTATATATGTGTGTATATGTTAGTATATATATGTGTGTATATGTTAGTATATATGTGTGTATATGTTAGTATATATGTGTGTATATGTTAGTATATATGTGTGTATATGTTAGTATATATGTGTGTTCAAGCACTGGCCGCGTTATGGGGACAGAGAACAAAAGAGGGATCCGGAATTACTTAGCTGTGGGGACATTTTGTGTGTCCCCACAACGTTTTTAATCCCCAAAATCCTTTGTATTTTGTCCCCACAACGCCCCGTGCGGGATTGTGTGTGTATGTTAGTATATATGCATGTATATGTTAGTATATATGTGTGTGTATATGTTAGTATATATGTGTGTGTATATGTTAGTATATATGTGTGTGTATGTTAGTATATATGTGTGTGTATGTTAGTATATATGTGTGTGTATGTTAGTATATATGTGTGTATATGTTAGTATATATGTGTGTATATGTTAGTATATATGTGTGTATATGTTAGTATATATGTGTGTATATGTTAGTATATATGTGTGTATATGTTAGTATATATATGTGTATATGTTAGTATATATGTGTGTATATGTTAGTATATATGTGTGTATATGTTAGTATAGTATATGTTAGTATATATGTGTGTTCAAGCACTGGCGTTATGGGGACAGAGAACAAAAGAGGATCCGAATTACTTAGCTGTGGGGACATTTTGTGTGTCCCCACAACGTTTTTAATCCCCAAAATCCTTTGTATTTTGTCCCCACAACGCCCCGTGCGGGATTGTGTGGTTAGTATATATGTGTGTATATGTTAGTATATGTGTGTGTATATGTTAGTATATATGTGTGTATATGTTAGTATATATGTGTGTATATGTTAGTATATGTGTGTATATGTTAGTATATATGTGTATATGTGTGTATATATATTGTGTATATATGTTAGTATATATGTGTGTATATGTTAGTATATATATGTGTGTATATGTTAGTATATATGTGTGTATATGTTAGTATATATGTTATATATTAGTTATATATATTAGTATATATGTGTATATGTGTATATATATATTAGTATATATGTGTGTATATATGTGTTAGTATATATGTGTATATGTTAGTATATATGTGTGTATATGTTAGTATATATGTGTGTATATGTTATAGTATATATATAGTATATATTAGTATATATGTGTGTATATGTTAGTATATATATGTGTATATATTAGTATATATATGTGTATATGTTAGTATATATGTGTATATATGTTAGTATATGTGTGTATATGTTAGTATATATATGTGTATATGTTAGTATATATATGTGTATATGTTAGTATATATGTGTATATGTTAGTATATATATGTGTATATGTTAGTATATATATGTGTGTATATGTTAGTATATATGTGTGTATATGTTAGTATATATGTGTGTATATGTTAGTATATATATGTGTATATGTTAGTATATATATATATGTGTATGTTATATATGTGTATATGTTAGTATATATATGTGTATGTTAGTATATATGTGTATATGTTAGTATATATATGTGTATATGTTAGTATATATGTGTATATGTTAGTATATATGTGTATATGTTAGTATATATGTGTGTATATGTTAGTATATATATGTGTGTATATGTTAGTATATATGTGTGTATATGTTAGTATATATATGTGTATATGTTAGTATATATGTGTGTATATGTTAGTATATATGTGTGTATATGTTAGTATATATGTGTGTATATGTTAGTATATATATGTGTATATGTTAGTATATATATGTGTATATGTTAGTATATATGTGTGTGTATATGTTAGTATATATGTGTGTGTATATGTTAGTATATATGTGTGTATATGTTAGTATATAATATGTGTATATATTAAGTATATATGTGTATATGTTAGTATATATATGTGTATATGTTAGTATATATGTGTGTGTGTATATGTTAGTATATGTGTGTGTATATATGTGTGTATATGTTAGTATATATATGTGTATAGTTAGTATATATGTGTGTATGTTAGTATATATGTGTGTATATGTTTAGTATATATGTGTGTGTATGTTAGTATATGTGTGTGTATATATATGTATATGTTAGTATATATGTGTGTATATATATGTGTATATGTTAGTATATATATGTGTATATGTTAGTATATATGTGTGTATATGTTAGTATATATGTGTGTGTATGTTAGTATATATGTGTGTATATGTTAGTATATATATGTGTATATGTTAGTATATATGTGTGTGTATGTTAGTATATATGTGTGTATATGTTAGTATATATATGTGTATATGTTAGTATATATGTGTGTGTATGTTAGTATATATGTGTGTATATGTTAGTATATATGTGTGTGTATATGTTAGTATATATGTGTATATGTTAGTATATATGTGTGTATATGTTAGTATATATATATTGTATGTGTATATTAGTATGTTATATATATGTGTGTATATGTTATATATGTGTGTATATGTTAGTATATATGTGTGTGTATGTTAGTATATATGTGTGTATATGTTAGTATATATGTGTGTATATGTTAGTATATATGTGTGTATATGTTAGTATATATGTGTGTATATGTTAGTATATATGTGTGTATATGTTAGTATATATGTGTGTATATGTTAGTATATATGTGTGTATATGTTAGTATATATGTGTGTATATGTTAGTATATATGTGTGTATATGTGTGTATATGTTAGTATATATGTGTGTATATGTTAGTATATATGTGTGTATATGTTAGTATATATGTGTGTATATGTTAGTATATATATGTGTATATGTTAGTATATATGTGTGTGTATGTTAGTATATATGTGTGTATATGTTAGTATATATGTGTGTATATGTTAGTATATATATGTGTATATGTTAGTATATATGTGTGTATATGTTAGTATATATGTGTGTATGTTCGTATATATGTGTGTATATGTTAGTATATATGTGTATATGTTATTATATGTTAGTATATGTGTGTATATGTTAGTATATATGTGTGTATATGTTAGTATATATGTGTGTATATGTTAGTATATATGTGTGTATATGTTAGTATATATGTGTGTGTATGTTAGTATATATGTGTGTATATGTTAGTATATATGTGTGTATATGTTAGTATATGTGTGTATATGTTCGTATATATGCGTGTATATATATTAGTATATATGTGTATATGTTAGTATATATGTGTGTGTATGTTAGTATATATGTGTGTATATGTTAGTATATATGTGTGTATATGTTAGTATATATGTGTGTATATATGTTAGTATATATGTGTGTATATTAGTATATATATGTGTATATGTTAGTATATATGTGTATATGTTAGTATATATGTGTGTGTATGTTAGTATATATGTGTATATGTTAGTATATATATGTGTGTATATGTTAGTATATATGTGTGTGTATGTTAGTATATATGTGTATATGTATATATTAGTATACAAGGCATATATGTGTATATGTTAGTATATATGTGTATATGTTAGTATATATGTGTGTATATGTTAGTATATATGTGTGTATATGTTAGTATATATGTGTGTATATAGTATATATATGTGTATATGTTAGTATATATATATTATGTTAGTATATATATGTGTATATGTTAGTATATATGTGTTTATATGTTATTATATATGTGTGTATATGTTAGTATATATATGTGTATATGTTAGTATATATGTGTGTGTATGTTAGTATATATGTGTGTATATGTTAGTATATATGTGTGTATATGTTAGTATATATGTGTGTATATGTTAGTATATATGTGTGTATATGTTAGTATATATGTGTGTATATGTTAGTATATATATGTGTATATGTTAGTATATATGTGTGTGTATGTTAGTATATATGTGTGTATATGTTAGTATATATATGTGTATATGTTAGTATATATGTGTGTATATGTTAGTATATATGTGTGTATATGTTAGTATATATATGTGTATATGTTAGTATATATGTGTGTATATGTTAGTATATATATGTGTATATATGTATATATAATGTGTATATGTTAGTATATATGTGTATATATGTTAGTATATATGTGTGTATATGTTGGTATATATATGTGTATATGTTAGTATATATATGTGTGTATATGTTAGTATATATGTGTGTATATGTTAGTATATATGTGTGTATATGTTAGTATATATGTGTGTATATGTTAGTATATATATGTGTTGGCTCTATGGGGACAGAGAGACAAAGAGGGATCCGAATTACTTAGCTGTGGGGACATTTGTGTGTCCTCACAACGTTTAATCCCAAAATCCTTTATTTTGTCCCCAACGCCTCACATTGTGTGTATATGTGTGTATATGTTAGTATATATGTGTGTATATGTTAGTATATATTTGTGTATATGTTAGTATATATTTGTGTATATTTTAGTATATATGTGTTTATATATATATGTTTATATAATGTATATTAAATATATAATTGTGTAAAAGCTATATTGTATGTGTATATTCACATTTTATGTCATTGAGTATTTTGAGCAACGTTGTTGTATCAGCTATATAATCACCAAATCCATCATGATGATTGTCAAAATGCTTCACATTATCACCATGGTCATTGAACCAATATTCTTAAAAATTGTTTAGCTCCCTGGGGAGAAGCCTTGAGTTGCCATATCGCTTCACTGAGCAGCCAATTAGACCCAATACAACAACCATCTCTACCCTCACAGGCACATACCTTTACTCCTGGGTGGAGAGAAACAATTACAGTAAAGTGTCTTTCTTATAAGGACACAAGTACCACAGTCACAGCCAACATTCGAACCTACATTCAGACAACTCGGTCATCAGAACACAAGTCCAAGGCACTAAAACCACTTGACCATGACACTCCAGTAATTACATTGCAGATTCACGCTAAAATCTACATACTTGTTTATTGTTTACAGAGGACAAACACACTGGGACATGTATCTTCCTGCTGTAGTATATTCATTGAATACATCTTACCAGGAATCAAGCAGCCTGTCTCCTTACGAGGTAATAAAGCACATGTACATATATACCTGTAGCTAAGGGGAAGAGCTCTGCCTCCAGAGGACAAATGTCATTTGTGATGTGTAAAAACTGAAAAGCACACAAGTCATGACAGAATCGACTTCAAGACCTAGCTGATTATGCTATGATGTCAAACCAGTGGCGGACCCAGGGTCCGACAAAAAAAAGGGGGGGGGGGGGGGGAATGGCAAAAAAAAGTGATAAAAGAACAACCCTCCCCCCCAATGGGCCACCCAAGGGACCAATGCAAAGTGGCCATAATGTACAGGTGGCCTCAATAAGCAGGTTATTTATATTTTACATTTATATTGTTTTACTTGACACAGTAAGTTTGAATGTAGCAAAGAGATTATGAGTTACCATTTATAAAGGATGGTTTGTGACATCCAAATCTTAAATTCATGTGAATAAGTAACAGAAGTTAAACACATTTCAACATGAATCATTCACCACGAATTTATGATGTCAAAATTCACTTTACATTTACGTTCACGTGATGTATATGAACCAAAAACATTGCACATATATGCTGGTAATTTGAATTTATTTTCAATATTTTCAGGCAATGTTTAACCACCCTGTACGTAACATAATTAAACTTATGACTCTGTCTGAAAGACTCCATACTGTCAGTCCTGCTATAGGTGAAGAATTGGTCTTAAGTTACTTGTCTGACCTCAACAAACAGGTGAGCATAAACAATGTTATTTTATTCATTTGTATAAATGGGGCCAAGGGCCAGATATTTCAAGACTTGAGACATATTTTAGTGTTAAATGAGTCAAGATATACATAGTTAAGTAACAAATTGTATCAATTTGTTCCAAATTGATGGAAAAGGAACGAAATTCCATGATACATACAATTCATCAATTATTTGTTCTGCATTTTTGTAAACATGTCCACATTTTAAAGAAAGTATTTTTTTTTTTCAAATAAGCATTATTAAACTGAGTAAAATTTTTGTATCATTCATGTTTTTTTTCTCTAAATGTTTTATTTAAATAATCACAAATAAGGAGTTTAGGTAAGAAAAGCCAAAACTCAAAGGCATGAGCAGGATAATGTGAAAGTCGGGTGACATTCTTAAATCAAGAAGAAAACTGATTAAAATGAGCATTGTGGCTAACATTACATGAACTGACTGATGAATAGTATAAATAGATGGTCACAATAGCATTTTTGTTTTTCTCAACTAAATAGCTTTTTTTTTGTTTTTTTTGTTTTTTTTGTTTAAGTTTTCAAGGCATGCTTATGGTATTTATAATTGTAAGTGTTGTACAAGTATAGCAGGAAATAACTTGCATTAATTTAATGTTGAATAAACTACCATTTATATTAATATATTTTTGGTTGGTCTGCCCAATATAGCATCCAGCTCTGATTGAATAAATAAAAGCAGTTACAACAGACAGTCATAGAGATGTCGGTGTGTGTAGTAAACATTTGCTGTGGTCATTTCAAAGGGAAATTACACTTTTTGTTAAGTGTCAGTACATGTGTATATTTTGCCTACAGGATACATAATTATATATAAATAATCTAGATTTTTCAGCTCATTTAATTTTCAAGTTTTTGAGATTTTTTTTGAAAGTTTACTTTCTATTTCTGGCAACAAAAAAACAGTGATCAAAATGTTTTCTGCAGTATTTGTCAAGAATTTATGCCTGCTTTACCTGATAAAGGGAACATTCTCAAAATAATATCTTTTTAGATTATCTTGTGTCATAATAACCTTTCTACCAAATACATGTATATTTAATCTGAATGTTGGAAAGAACCAAAAGTGTAATTAACCATTCAGGATCTGTGACCGACTTCAAAATAATAATAAAAATATGAAATAGGCCTCAGCATGTTTGTATTGGTAACGCTATCTCCGAGCCTGTTACTCTTGACTATTCTGTACCCCAAGGCTCTGTGCTCGGCCCACAGTGGTTTACTGTTTATACCTTTCCAGTTCGTGATATCATTTTGAAGTATAATTTAAATTACCATGTCTACGCTGATATGACACGCAGCTTTACATTACTTTTAAATCTTCTCAAAAACCTGCCGATTCCTGCATTAAAACACTGGAGAAATGTATTCAAGAGATTTGAAGTTGGATGAGACAAAACTTCCTGAAATTGAATGATGAAAAAACAGAATTTGTTCTATTTGGATCACGTCAGCAATTGTCTAAAGTTTCTCTTCCATTTATTACAATCGGTGACTCGCAGATAACCCCCTCATTACATGCACATAATTTGGGTGTTATATTTGACTCGACAATGACTTTAAAACCACATATCTCCAACATTGTTCACATATCATCATTTCATATCAGAAATATAAGCCGAATTAGGAAATACTTGAATAAAAGTGCTGCTGAACAAATTATACATGCGTTTGTCACATCACGGCTCGATAACGGGAATGCTCTCCTTTACGGTCTCCCGCAGAATCAAATATCTCGTCTTCAGCACATACAAAACACAGCAGCTCATGTTGTGACTTTGTCCAGAAAGTCATGCCATATCACGCCAATCTTGAAAGAACTGCACTGGCTTCCTGTTTCACAGAGAATTGTTTTTAAACTTATGCTAATTGTTCACAAATCTTTTAATAACATTGCTCCAATTTATATTTCTGAACTGCTTAAAGTCTACACTCCATCACGCAATTTGCGCTCCAGCAACATGTCACTCCTAAAGGAACCAACTTCAAAACGGAACTGCATGGGGTGATAGGTCGTTTTCTGTCGCAGCTCCGAGACTCTGGAATCATCCAGTTCCAACTAAACTCAAATCTTGTCATAGTATAACTAGATTCAAGTAGATGCTTAAAACTCATCTTGTCACAACTCTTCAAAGATGATGTATATTTGTAATTGCATTGTAGGTACATGTATCTCGGTACATAATTTTTTTCCCTATGCTATCATTGTATATTGTTTGTATTAATGTTTTTTCTTTGTTTCCGCGCCTTGAGCGCCCAGCAGGGTGGATATGCGCGCTAAAAATCTTTATTATTATTATTATTATTATAATAATGGCAATGAAGGTAAAAGATATTGACTAGGAACATAACCTACTTTTTTCTTTCTTTTTTTTTTGGATTGTTTTTCTTTTATTTGAGGTTACAGTAATTATGTGACTCAAGCCTTCTGTAAATTGTCGTGTATAAATACATTTTGAAACCCAATACCAATCATGTAACAAACATGTTCAGCTGATGATCTAAACAATAATTTCAAAATATGAAGCCGTGGAAAGAATTAATACATATAGTGCTTATTATTAAAGATATAGCAATTTTCTTTTTCATCAGAACACTGAATTTCTTGAGGAAGGGAATCAGATTTTTTTAAATGACACATTTCTCAAAATAATAACGAGAAGCATGGTTATATAGAGTAAATATGTATCGAAATAAATTCATAGTGGGTCTCATCATTAAATTAATTTTGGCATGTTAATATTAAACCAATCCGCTATTTTGTGAAATATCTCATTTCAAAGTATTTGTTTAACAAAAATTATTCCAATAAAAACAAAAGTTTCTGATAATTGTCAGTTAAACTTGGGGAAATACATCTTTATTTATGATCTGGCTGTGGGGAGGGAGGGGGGCGCTAATGACTGATATATTTTTGTTTTGTTTTTCCTGAAGAGACCACAATACATTTTTTTATAAAGGGACTAATAATGTTTTTCTTCTAAAAGACACTGCTGTGAAGTGTATGACATTTGAGTAATTGAATAATAAATTCCAACTATTTGGACCCACCCCCCTTTTCAAAAATCCTTGACTGTCGCCTGATGATCGAGTAACTATCTTCCATTGAAAGGTATATTTTCAAGAGCGATTTCCATCGAATGAAGGAGGCAGGCTTCAAGTTCAAGCAATATTGTTTTGTCCAGGCCTTGGGGTTGGGCTAAAGGGCTATGGAAAGGAGGAGGGGGAATTATTCATCCTCCTGTGTCCCCAGATATGCAACATTTTGAGCGATATTTTTGATTTAGTCTGAATGCCTCTTCTGTTCACAGTCTCCTATTTTTTTAAAGAATAATTACGTAATTGTCGCTGTGAACAAGCGGTAGGGCAAGCGAATTCTGCAAGGCATAGTTAAAATAATAAAAGTTTTTAGTTCATTTGATTTTTCAATATTTGTGGAGACGATGTCTGAATCACACTTGTTGTCAAGCCGCACGTTAATTGAACGCACGTGTTGGACATTGTGAGGTCAAAGTTGAATCAGTCATCATGGCACCCAGTCTTCTTAATAACATAGACAACCGTTAAAGATACAGGAGACCAATCTAAGCTAGTTTGATGAGTGGTTTTTACAGAGACTGAAACTTCACGTCTTTACACGATGAGTGCGAAGAAAGTTTCGGCATTTGCTGCATTTAGCACCAAAATAAAGGTTTGATTGTGTTTTTAAAATGTCATTTTCCTTATATTATGATATTTTCTACTGCTGCTCCGGGGAAGACAGCAGTATATACTGCCGCCACTTTTTTCTCTCTAACTTGACGTTAAACATCACTCATCACTGCCATCACATCAGCATTGTCGAGGCAAGGCGAATGCCAGCCAATGCAGACCGCATCCGCAGTAAACAACCTCTGAATCTGGCAAAGTTAGCACCCACTAACTCGGCACACACTGTTTTGTTTATTTGTTTTATTTGTTTATTTGTTTGTGCCAACTGCCACTTTTTAAGGTTTTTTTGGAATTTGTTTGCAACCACTAACCAGTTAAAAGTGATTCTATCAATTTTTGGGTTACACTTACAGAAAGCGAAAACTATCTTTAAAATCCACTTTTAATAAAAAGTTTTATTATGGTTTTCGGACTTTATTTCCCTTATAAAAAAATCCTCCCCTTCAGAAAATAGAAGAATCCTATTATAGTTGCCACTGCGCATGTACAATGATCATGTTGGTCACTAACAGCGGAGTTGACAAAACTGACTTGACTGAGGAAGTCATCGTATACCAAAAATGCCTGATTTTTTATGAAATAAATAGGCTATCCCGGAATAATTTGAAGTATATGTCCATCATCATCTATATGTTCTCCACCTTACTGGGTAGGTAAGATTACATTATTGGTTATATTGAATGAGAAAAAGTGGCAGTTGGATACGACATTCTACCCTTTGTTTTATTTGCTTATATCATAACATCACAATTCAATAATTCATAACCCCATTCTAGTGCCAGTACACTGGACTCCATATCCTTGGCCCACATGTACAAAAAAGGGGCGATTTATTTATTTTTTCCCAACTTTTGACCTGCTAATTATTACAACCTAAAAATTTGTGATTAGGTAACCTTGCCCAAGCAGACACTTTTGGCATAAAATCCATTATTCTGGAAGAGCTCACTTTCATGAAATTTTCAAAACAATCGTAATAAATTAAAATTTCACCAAAATTACTGATCTCACAATTAGTGAACTTTATGCCAAAAGTGTCTGCTTGGGCAAGGTTACCTAATCACTAATTTTTAGATTGTAACAATTATAGAGCTGTGCGTTTTCGAATAATTTGGTAATATATTAAGATTTTGACTTTGATCGAATATTCTATATTTGAAGGCTGCTGATTGGTAATTGCGCCACGTGATAAAACGAGCATGCACGATACGGTAGAGATGAAAAATGTACTGAACATAATGTCGCTCGCGCCTCGGCGACAGTGTATAATCGGTCCACGTAAATAAAAAAAAATCAAGTAAAAAACCAACAACGTCAACAATCTGGGGTTTCGAGACTGATCTCCACGTTCAAAATATCAGACATTTTGCATCGGGCCAACCAAACAGGATTCATGTTTGAACAAAGTTCCGAAGTCAGTTACTGTGTCGCAGCGCCTTGTATAGTAAGGGCCAACTGAACGGTGGTTCATAGTGAAGGTGGTCCCAGTCCGCGCTGCCCAATCAGCATTTTATTTAATGCAGACATGTGTTGCGAAGAGAAAACCCGAGGTGGATAAGTCATTTCTAATTATAGGGCTGTTCAAAAATATGAGCTTAGACAGTGGTTTATATTTTGACTTTTAACCTTTTTTAAGCGTACGGCCGATGGTTTTCCTTTCCCGAAACATATTTATATTTTTTAAAACCATGAAATCCATTTATCATGTGATTTTAAAGTCCATTTTAAGCTTTCAACTTGACAATTATGATTATCCCCATAATATGAATGTTCAATCCACATGTTGGCTTTCGACAAAATCATATCATTCCAGGGTGAATCCAAATTTTTTGATTGGTCCAAATATTTGGTGCGAAATTCAACTTGTCATGTTCCGACAGACTTTAGACTAGAATATAGGCTGGCTCGTTAATTGTTCACAGTCTGAATCACATCACTCGTAGACGTTTGTATAAGACCAAAAAAAAGTCTCTGGTTTCTGGTCATCGGTTGGCTTCAAAATTGGTTCAGTAACATGCTTTTTTTTGGTAAATAAATATTCTCTTTAACGATAAATCTGGAATAAATTCTTGCCCCCCAAAAAATAAATATTTTTATCCAGTAGTTAGGGCTTTCTTGATGGTGATTGACAGCCCCATTGTTAGGATTGAAAGCACTGTCTGGCTTGGCAAAAACATGAAAGGAAGCCACTGGACTTGACTTGAAACTTGATACATTTATGATACATCGATAAGATAAGGCCTGACATATCCTGGCCTACATCATGCAAATAACATTGCGAATAGGATAGGCTTGCTAGGTGAGGATAATGATGGAAATTCCAATAAGAAAAAATATATATATAAACTTTATTTTCTGCGGAAGCTGCATTTTTCTTCTTTGAATATTCGAAGCGGGAAAAAAAAAACTGGATTTTCGAACCATCAATCAAATATTCAAATATTCGGTTATTTGGCACAGCCCTAAATAATTAGCAGATCAAACATTGAAAAATCATCCCTTTTTTGTACATGTGGAGATAGGGCCAAGGATACAGGGGAGTCTAGTGTATTCGCCCTAGAATGGTGCTACAGATATTAATAAATATTACACAATATTAATAAATTCAATTAGGGAGTATTTAAACACTAAATTTCACTAAATCATATAACTTAAACAAAACTTAAAGGAACAATTTATTTGCTGGTGAAAAAGTGAAACCACAGATTCAATCTTCCTTAGAATTAATTTTGTTCAAGATGCTGATAAAAGGAGAAGGCTGACTATATTAACATGGCATGGCAAACAAAAGTGGGGGAGGGGTGGGGATTAACAAAAAAGTGGGGGCACAAAAAATGGAGGCTCGACTATTTTTTACGTGGCATTAAATTTATGTACTTTTCTATGTTTTATTGTCAACATTTTAGTTGATGGAATATATGTGAAAAACTTGTTTCCCTGAAGCTCTTTTGTAGCAATATTATTCCATGGATGAAGGGCCCTTCCATGGTTATTCTTATTCATATTTTTAAATGTTTGTATTCCTCGGCCACAATTACATGCCTGAAATCATCTGCTGTGTACAATTATGATTTGTTAACATCTATTTTGCAAAGAATTTGTTTTCTGAAGTATTATTCACAATTTTTTGTACTAAATTGTCCTAGTTTCTCTGTCATCATCTGAAATTGGATGTATACATTTTGTAGATTAATTAGAGAACAGAGATTACTGGTTTTTATAACCAAGTTGGATTTTTGATTTTGGATCTTTGATGTGTAGCCTGCTTGTGTTCTGGTCAAGCAATTACCAACTGTATAAATAATTCAATAAATTAACACCATAATTACAGGAGATATTGGCCATTCACCCTGTAATCTTACATTTTTACACTCTTGGGTTGAGGATCATTGATCACAGATGGTTACAATCACTAAAAAAATATATTTTAATCTAAGTATTTTTGATGAGTGAGTTGGTTTAGGGGTGGTGATTGGAATAGACTATTTTTCATATTTAGCCCTAAAGTTAAGCCCTGGCTGCTAAAAAAATAATTAACTTTTTTCCTTTTTTCAAAAACCAAAATTGCTAAGAATCATTTGTGAAATAGTCAAAAACATTAGCAATACATCTTTAAAATTTGTTTTTGTTTATTTATTGTTTTATTTCTGTTTTTAGGCATCAGGTGGTGAAATGCGCAAAGGTCATAAGAAACATCCAGCCGCTGAGAAACAAAAGAAGATTGGTAAGAGGTTTCGGCAGTCACTGAGATCTAAAAGCAGACACTCAGACCCATCAGTGAAGCAACATGAAACCATCAAATGTACTGTACAACCGTCGTCAGAGATCACCAAGAATGGAGATACAATTCCTAGTACATCACAGGGTAAGATTAACAGAAATAAGATTTAAGGCATAGCATGGTGAAAAGAAAAATCTAAGGAAGGTTTGTGGTAGCACCATATAATTTATCTCTTGAGTGGTAAATGTGTTGGTTCTAAGAAGAACTTGTGGTTTGCAACTTGACGTTTTGATCAGTGTGTTGTGACAGTCTTCAAGAGAAGATAATCAGAGCACACTGATCGGAACGTTGAGTTGAGTTAAAATTGGTAACAAAAAATAAACTTGACAAATGATGGCAACTGGCAAAGTATATTCCCCAGGCACTAGACTGAAGATAATTTTCAGCATGCTGGAAAAGTTTCACTGTCCTTTTTTTCTCGCCCCTATCCCCAATCTGCTAGATCTGTCCATTGTGGAGTGTCGTGGCCGAGCGGTCTAGCTTACCGGACTCAAGTTCTGGTGTTTGTAGCAGAATGTGGGTTCGAATCCCGGCCGTGACACTTGTGTCCTTGAGCACGACACTTAACCATAATTGCTTCTCTCCACCCAGGGGTAAAATGGGTACCTGTGAGGGCAGAATTGGTTGATTAGCCCTATGCGCTGTAATGGCAGCAATTGAGCTGTATACTCCCCAGGGAGCTGAGATGGTTTCAGGAATGATTTATGAGCCTTATGAGCAGGGGTAATAATATGCGCCTTGAGCACCACTCAGTTGGTGGATACGTGCGCTATATAAGTCGACACATTATTATTATTATTATTATTATTATTATTATTATTATTACATTATTATTATATCTTTCACAGCCATTCCCTTCCTCCCCCTTCATATACTTCCCACGCCAACCCTGGCCTGCTTATGTTACAGTTATTTATTACTTGTTCAACTTTATTTGTTCAACTTTTTCCCACACAATTTTAGTATATTGTATATTTCTAATTGTAACTGTTTTTTGTAAGTCTGCAGCTGATAAAGTAATCTTCTAAAAAAACATTCTTAATAATGAGAAGTAATGTATCTTTTGATGACCTTTTTATAAAGGTGGCAGAAACAGGAAAGACAGTGGTGAACCTCAGTCAGAGATGTTAACAGAGGCTCCTCAGAAGGAGATACTTGCCAACCAACCTGGCAATCTTAAGGTTATATTTCTTGTTATCATTTATGCATTCATATACTGTTGGACAAATATGGACAATTGTACATGAGCCTTTAACCTAAGCTGCAAAAATCCTGAATGATAAAGTTCAAACATTTCATCACCTAACACAGACGAGGAATAGAATTGTTAGAGTATGATCTATACACAATGGATAGATTGTTGTGATCTTTATGTTAATGATATTCAATCATATGTTTATTACATTTTTGGAATGTCTTTCAATCCTGTGACAAGTTTAACATCAACCTTTTTGAAGATGATCAGAGCATACTGATCGAAACGTCGAGTTGTAACCTCTAGTTCTTTTCAGAACTAATTACTACTCAATTGAGAATTTCACATGGTGTCACCACAAACAGTCTTTTCTTAACCTTTTTGTAGAAACCAGTGTTGTAACCAAGTCATTTTTTCTCAAGTCAAGTCACAAGTCAAATTTTCTCAAGTCAAATCAAGTCTCAAGTCAAATTTTCACAAGTCAAATTTTCTCAAGTCAAATTTTCTCAAGTCAAGTCACAAGTCAAATTTTCTCAAGTCAAGTCAAGTCACAAGTAAAATTTTCCCAAGTCAAGTCACAAGTCAAATTTTCCCAAGTCAAGTCAAGTCTCAAGTCAAATTTTCACAAGTCAAGTCACAAGTCAAATTTTCTCAAGTCAAGTCAAGTCACAAGTCAAATTTTCTCAAGTCAAGTCAAGTCACAAGTTAAATTTTCTCAAGTCAAGTCAAGTCTCAAGTCATTTATCATCCCGAATCAAAGTCAACTTTCAAACTTGTGTGTGTGTAAAACACGTGAGCGTCGCAAACCACGCGTCCGATTTCGCTGGACAGCTTTCGGATTTTCTGCCAACCTACCAGCGCGGCCTTACGGACATCTTGAAATCCTTCCGTATTTCCAGAAATATGTAGTGAATTATTTTTGCTGTGCATAAGGCCAAAAAAGTTTCAAAATCGGTGTGGTGACGCGCTTTTGTTTTTTGTTTGTTTTGTTTTGTTTTGTTTAATTTTTTTTTACATGTATAGGCGGGGACCAAATTTCCCATTATACAAAGTATGGTGGCTAAGAGAGTACTCACAAATCGTAACATATTTTGAGGGGTTCATTTCAATATTTATACGGAAATTTGCAGACGGGTGAAGCTGTTACACCTAGCACAGTTCATTTTTCTTCCCAGGACGGAGGGTTACTTACGGTCTTATATGGGCCTTGGAATTTGGTAATTTGGAAGAAGATACATTTTGTAAATGGTCCAAAAACTAGTAATTGCTGCTTCTTAGTTATTTAGTCACTGTTAATTGTCACAAGCATTACATTTGTTAAAATCACGGACTCCAGTGTATTACAACGTTATGCATGAAAGCCTTACTGATTCTTTGTTGACAACTCTGACAACGCTTGCATAGGTGATGAAAGGAGAATTTTAAAATTATGTTAGCGAAATATTTTAAAATTCCCTTTTTACGAAGTAAAACATTAAAAAACACATGTACCCTTTAATGATTATTTACATAATAAACATAATTTGAGTCAAAATAGTTATTCGTTTTTGTTTTACGGAAAATTTGCGATAATTTGTTCAACACTTTACAAATTCTTAATACAATTAACAATGTCACTATAACCTCGTTCCAGCCGTTTGTATAAATTATTTTGAATGTTAATGCATTGCATTTACCAGTAATAGCCCACAGCTTCCACTACGACGGATTGTGTTGAAGACTAGACATGTAGCATACACTTTACAGTACAAGGCATGTACATGTACAGTATACACTATATTATATTATGTATTACGTAGATTCGCGGCGGCATTTTTATTTTTTTTCGTCACAAAAGTATTCGGCTGTCGTGGCCGGATTGACCAGAAAAATACATGTAATAAAACAACCTAAAATACAGGATGACTTGCAATGTCGTCAAGTCAAATTTAATCAAGTCAAGTCAAGTCACAAGTCATTTTTGTCCAAGTCAAGTCGCAAGTCTCAAAAATTGGCGACTTGAGTCGGACTTGAGTCCGAGTCACCAACTTGAGTCAACAACAGTGGTAGAAACTAATCCAGATTTGGCTGCATGCCCTACCCATTCTTAGCAACACTGACAAACACTGGTCACGCCACCTGTGTCACCATTAACATTGCAAATTACTTGACCAACATAGCAACAGTGATCATGGAAAGGTTGAACCCTATTGGTCGATATGTGCTGTTTGATTGACATGATTGATTAGTCTATTGGTCCTGGCTGATCACAAAGTAGCCACTTCACCTCAATACCACTTGGTCACCTGTCCACCCCATACCCCATTCTCTACACCAATACTACTGAGTATTCACCTCAATACCACTTGGTCACCTGTCCACCCAATAACCCATTCTCTACACCAATACTACTGAGTATTCACCTCAATACCACTTGGTCACCTGTCCACCCAATACCCCATTCTCTACACCAATACTACTGATTATTCACCTCAATGCAACATTTGCCAACAGACCGATATACGCTATAAAGATGAGCCATGGACATCATTGACAATGCTTCTACAAGAGACACCAGCTCCTAACACTGACAGCACACTGGAAGCGGAGAAGTTATTTCAGTGGCTTATAAGTCCTGTCACATCTTCAGATTTCTTCAAGTAAGTCATTTTAAAACATCTCATACCTCAAATATCTCATACCAAAATATTTAAATTAATTCAAAGACTTTCCTCCTTTAACTTGATTCACACAAAGTAATAGTGTTAATACTAAGTCAGTGTTACTAATTTATTGTGAACTAACAAATTTTCAATTTGTGAATTTTTGCTTCTGTTATAGAAGCTGAAATAAAGCATGTTTGAGGCAGCAAGAATGTTTGAGTTTAAAAAAAAAAAATTATGCAAGTTTGCCCCAAACAAGGCTAAAAGCCACTCTTGGTAAGGGGCTACAAGAAGAGAAACATAAAAGATGAAAATAACTCAGGGGGACTGAAGGTAGGAATTGATATTCCTCTTAAAACCATCTAGATTGTAGGATGGAGGGAAACATGCACCAGGCAAGGAGTTCCAAAGAGATGCAGTACGTGGAAAAAAGCTGTTGGAATAGCTCTTTGTTCTACATCTCGGCAAAACTAGAGTGTATGGGTGAGAACAAGCAGAAAGCCTGGTTTCCCGCTTAAACACCCTGATAGGAGTATCTTGTGTTTAATGTTATTACCTTGTTATTAAATTGTACAGTATTGGTTATTGTCAAATATGTTTTCATTTTATTTGAATTAACAGTTAATACTATCAATATGTTATTGTATAAATGTATATTTATGTATTTCCCTGTCTACCAGCGGTCTTTGGGAGAAGAAACCATTATTACTGAAGAGACACATGCCTGATTACAATATTGGTTTGTTCAGCTCTCATGAACTTCATAAAATTCTTAAAGAGGTTAGTAAATAAGATGACCACAATCTTTGACCACAAAGACTGGTGACTAGAATGGTGTATCTTTAGAGACCATAGCGACTGGAAGCGGCCAGAACACAAACACCCATAGCGGTCACAGATTTCAGCATCCTCCCATGACGATGCTATGTATAAAACAAGATATTTTAAATTTCCCTGATGTTGTACTCTTACAAGATATGAGGTTGTAACATAAGATTTATAAAATAAAACCAAATTCATTCAAATCTACCATTAGACTCGGCGTTTACATTGGTTATCAAGAAATGGCTGCTGTCTAAAAGATTAATACATGTATTTAGTTGATCCTACCCCCTTGCAAACTCCCTCTAATGTTGAAAATGTTCACTTATTCACAAGTCTTTTAAACTTACGAAACAGTGACTTACCCACAAATAATAATAATAATAATAATAATAATAATAATGTGTGGACTTATATAGCGCACGTATCCACCTACTAAGTGGTGCTCAAGGCGCATTATATTATTACCCCTGCTCATAAGGCTCATAAATCATATAAATCATTCCTGAAACCATCTCAGCTCCCTGGGGAGTATACAGCTCAATTGCTGCCATTACAGCGCATATAGGGCTAATCAACCATCTCTGCCCTCACAGGTACCCATTTAACCCCTGGGTGGAGAGAAGCAATTATGGTTAAGTGTCTTGCTCAAGGACACAAGTGTCACGGCCGGGATTCGAACCCACATTCTGCTGCTAACACCAGAACTTGAGTCCGGTAAGCTAGACCGCTCGGCCACGACACTCCAACAAACAATTAAGGTGATGTGTGGTTTCTGAGTTGATTTCTGAGATGAATGTATTTCTTTTTAATGGTAGAATGATCTTCAATTTACTACCAATATTGACATTACCTCATACACTGATGGTAAGAGAGAGACCCTTAATCCTATTGGTCGAGCTCATGCACCTGTTGTCTGGGACTTCTATAAGGTTTGATATCACTTTTTGCATCTTATAAGGAATAACATTAATTCACTGATTTCACAAGATTTGAGATAAATGTGGACAGTGTTATATTTATATGAAGAGTGATTAGTACTAGTACCAAACAAAGACAACAACATTCAATGAATTCTATCTTCAAATGTGTGCTCAAAGATAATGCAAGTAATTTTAATGAATATCTGCAAAGTTTATTTTCAAAAAGGCTTTGGTGTTTGTATTTTGTATCAGTGATATTTTAGCCAGGTACATTTGCATAAAGTAGTTGATCTTTCCAATGCTGAAGCCATCTTAGTTTATTTTCATTATAGTCAGGCCTTGAATCTATGAACTCACGAGAGGCAATTATTGTGACTTCACAAGTATTTAGAATCTACACAGTTTAGAGTTGCACACATGTTTGGATCTAGAGATTACATTCATTTGTGCACAATACTAAAACTGCAGATGGCTTTGAAGTACTGTGATGATCATTGTCTTATTTTCATGAAGTCTGGTAAAGATGACTGCTGTGTAAATTGCTCAGTACTTAAGTGAGAGATTGAAGAACTCACTACTCAATGTGTTTGTTTTTCTTCACACAGAGTGGTTGCTCAGTACGGTTACTCAATCCACAGACATACTCGGATTCCGTGTGGAAGTTTAACTCGATGCTTCAGGAATACTTTGGAAGTTTTGTTGGAGCAAACATGTAAGGTTATCATTATTTCTTGATATGATTAACATTTTATCTTCTAGAATAAGGCAAAAAAAAGTCTCCAGTTTCTTGTCTCCGCGCACGTCGCTTCAGACCCACGTCGCTTCAGACCCACGTCGCTTCAGACCCACATCGCTTCAGACCCACGCTTTGGCATTTTAAATTTGTTTGCTATGAAAAGATGTCCAATTGCAGCCAAACTTGCTGGATCGATTGAAATTCTTGCGTGCTGTGCTTTAAACGACTTTTTCACATAGGGGTATGAACATTTTTGTGAGGCCTCTCTTAGCCACTATACTTTGTATATGGGAAATTTGGTCCTGGTGTATACAATGTATCACATATTTTTCTGTTGTTTACAGATACTTGACCCCTGCTGGATCCCAAGGCTTTGCTCCTCATTATGATGATATTGAAGCCTTTGTCTTGCAGCTAGAAGGAAAGAAACACTGGCGATTATATAGCCCTAGAAACAAGGAAGAGATCCTGCCAAGATTCTCGAGTCGTAAGGAATTTGTTAAATCACCTTTCTTATGTAATCATGAGTTTGTGTATAAGAATCAAAATGAGGCATCCAAAATAGGCTAGTGATGTTTTAAACCACATCATAGAGTTAATAACTTTGTCCATTGGGAACTAGACAACGATGGTTGGTCTTGGTTATTAAATAAGGCCACCATTGTTAAACCAAACTTGCTACCAAAAACTACAGATATATTTTGAGTTCCTATTGCTTTTTAAATACCATTAACCATTTTTAGGGATAAAATCACACCATGGTGTATTTTCATTATATTTTATTGTTTAATCATTTAACCATCGTTTGTTTATTTCTATCAGCTAATTTTTCTCAAGATGAGATCGGTGATCCCATATTTGATACCATCCTAGAACCTGGGGATTTGTTGTATTTCCCAAGAGGAACTATACATCAGGTGAAGACATTTTGATTGTAATCAGCATCCACCTTTCAATGCCTCTAATCTTTTCTTGCTTATAAATAGCTTGCCACTTTAGATAGCACTTGTGTTTAAAGCTTTTCTTTGATGAAGACGTTTTATAAATCACTTGAATTTGACAAGTTACACTGCTTAAAAATCAGTATCCACCTGGAAAGACGTATATGTAATGGATAAAATTAAATGTTATGGGCAATTGACAATATAGCAGTTGCTTTTGAAAATATTCTGCCATGAAGATTTGTATGAAAACATGAGGCCCGCTTTGACAGTATTAAATTGCGTATTTTTGTAGGCGACCACACCAGATGACAGCCATTCCCTACACATCACCATATCTACATGTCAACGGAATACATGGGGAGATCTTCTTGAGAAGCTTGTCCCACAGACTTTACAGATAGCTCTTAATACCGACCCTGATCTACACAAATCACTTCCTAGAGATTATATGCAGTACACAGGAATCACTAACTCAGATTCAGTAAGTAGTGTCTTATCCTCAAATATTTCTGCCTACACAATCCCTTTAAGATATTGAATGTTTGCTTCTAAGGCCATGATATATATATGCAGTTTTCACAGATTTTTTAAAAATATTACTTCTATTGTTTCATTCTCTGGTAGGGCTTTACTGGTCCATTTATTCCATCATCTTTGAATCATCAAAATACAACAAAAGTCACATTTACAACATTATTTACATAAGAAAAAGGCAAGAGAAAAACAAACATAATCACAGACAATAATTGTACCAGAGGCGTATTTCCAAATTTTTCAATACGAGTGGATTTTTTTTTTTAAGTTCATTGCCTAAACTTCATTTCTAACAAATTTAATATTTGTTTTTATTTTGTAGAGCGACCCACGGAGGGCTGCTTTTTTACAGAGAGTCGGCAAGTTAATAGTAAAACTAGCTACGTATGCACCTGTAGATGATGGAACGGATCAGATGGCTAAAGGATACATTCATGACAGTCTACCACCTAAACTCACTCCAGGTATCGTATTGTTTAAACAGGTTTTTAAATAAATTAAAATTAATTTGACCTGGATGAAATAAACTTAAATTTTGTCTGATTTAGTTTGTTCTTTTGTGCAATTAGTTAAGGTAAGAAGAGGTTTACTGTAGCACCATGTATTCTCTCTGTTGAGTTGTAATAGTATGTTGCTGGTGATTTGACAACTCCCGAAGACATTCAAGGGATATAATGATAGAACCATTCAATTGTCAAACCACCAGTTCATCTGAGAACCAACACATTATGACAACTCATTAGAGATATACTACTCAAAACAATTTAGGGAACACCGGATTTTTAACATCAAATAGGTTTGAAATGTTCCATGAACCGGGATTTTCATTTGCAACCCCCTCTCTCTTTCAGTAGTCATGTCATGAAATGTGTTATCACTACATGCATCCTTTATCATCTGTGTCATTGTGCAGTAGTTTCTCATCAATTCTGTGAAACATTGTGTTTATCTGAAATAAATGATCTTGCTTTAACTGAGATTATTCCGGTGATCCCTAAATTGTTTTGAGTAGTATATTACATGGTGCTACCGCAAACTTCCTCATATTGTTTATCCACTGTGCTCCTACTTTTATTTTGTAGGATTCACTTGTGGCAAAAATGGCTTCTGTGTTATATAATCATACTCATATTTCTAATATGTGATAAATTGGGTTGAGTGCTTTTGCTTGACTGGAAACTTTCTTTAAGACCATACGATTAGAAAAACTAAAATATTTGTGATTTGACTACTCAGTGTTTTCTCTCATTATACTCTGACTGTGTTCGGGAGAATTTTAGAGTTTATCACAGAAACAAAGTTTTACAATAATTCTATTTCTCAAAGGGTTGTCATTAATTCCTAGCATTGTTTTAATTATACATATTTTTTTCTATCTTACAGGAGAACAGGCCTGCAGTATTTTTGGCAATGGAGCTATATGTAACCATGGAAACATATTAAATGAAGTAGAAATTTCTGACGATACCGAGGTCAGGATTGTTAGACGAGGAGTTGCAAGGTCAAATATGAATTTCGTTTGTTATACTTCTGTTTAAAAAAAATATATTTTATGCTGCTGTTTGTGAATTCTGTTTTTAGAATTTGGCATAACAAATGTGACTGGCTCTGGCAAAACCCTAAACTTGGACCCAATTTTCAAAATTGAGATTTTGGTATAGTTTGACTCTCTAGATTTTCCTTTTCCATTTGATACCAGATTTGTAGAAATCTGAAAAAAATTATGATTTCTACAAATCTAGTATCAAATGAAAGAGGAAAATCTAGAGAATCAAACTATACCAAAATCTCACTTTTGAAAATTGGGTCCAAGTTTAGGGTTTTGCCAGAGCCAGTCACAAATGTGGAAGTTAATTTTTCAAATTATCTTTGTTATAACAGACTTGTCTCTGAAGATGATCAAATTCGTATCTACCACACACTGGAAAATTCTAGAGTTTACCACGGGAAGGAAGCACAATATTTTGAGATTCCAGCAGACGTAAGTCAACTGATTCTATCTTTAATATATGCCAACTCTTAATTTACATTTTTATCTGAAGTCACCGTTATGAGTGGAATAGAATATACAAAATCCAATACTGACTTGACATGATCACGGTTTGTTGAATGTGAACTTCAAAACAGATATGTTTTTATCATTTTCAAAATATATAGAACCAATAGTAAGATTTGTTGATCAAAGTTGTACCAATTATGAACGTTTTCATCTACACTTTTTGATTGGGGAGAGGGGGTCTTGACATGGGATTGCTCTTTTCAATATAAACTCAAAATGTGTTTGTCTGAAACCAATTTCTGGACAAATATTGTGCACATGGTAATGGAAGATGCAGCGTTTGTGATGTCATAACCGGTCTGTGTGTTAGACAAAATGACCACCTGAAATGGATTTCTGTTAAAATTGTTGGGTTTTATGTTTTATAGGCAGCCCCAGCCATTGAGCTCTTACTAAACACATACCCTGAATACATCACAGTGAGTAGTCTACCATTAGTTGATGAATGTGAAGATAAGGTAAGATAGTCTAGTTTCCTTCAGCAAACTAGTGAATTATTGTATCACAGGCACTAGGTTATTATCCCTCCTACTATTGATGCACTTGAGTGGAAAGTTGCTGTAGAGGTCAAAACCAGTCAACTGCCTGTTTTGACTGTTGACCCAAATGTGGACACAGAGGCATCTTTGACTGGTTTTGACTGTCATTTTGACTACCTTAAACAATACCAGACAATGCTTTTACCAGTCAAAAACAGTAGACTCATTTTGACCTGTAAATGTACTTACTACACTTTTAAGTGCATTAGATATACCTTGGGAAGTATTTCAACATTTTGACTGATTTTGACCCTTGTAGTAGTAGGAGGGTTAAGGAAGCAAGTCTCATTCTGATTCTCATAGACTTGTGTGTTGAAAATCAAAAATGGCGACTGTATCAACCAAACTCCTCCCCATGTTTTATGTGTTGCTAGCGTGCTTCTTTTCCAATTACATCAATATTTATGATAGTTGATGATTGATAACAACTAGGCATCTACATAAAAGTGCTTATCATTTAAAGTCTTAATGTTTGTCTTACAAAGTTGCCATTTTTTATTTTCAACGCACAATTATCTGTTTCATTAAAACATTGCTATTTTATGTCGGAAAGAAAGCAAATGATTCAAAATTACATTTTTTTTTCTCAAAATAATTGTGAGAAGTATGGTGTACATTAAATGTGTCCAAAATTAATTTAAGGTGGACCCCTTTATAAATTCATTTGGGCACTTAAAAACCTGCTCAACCAAGCATTGACAATTATATTGTGAAATGTTTATTTCAGAAGTTTGCATTTCCTTTCTAAAAGAATATTATCAATGTTCCAATGAAATGGTCAATGGTATCAACACAGGAGATATATCTGTAAGGGTGAATTTCACTGAAGTTGATTCTGGCCCCAAAAAAGTCTTTGGTTTCTGGTCTGCGCACGCGTCGCCTCAGACCAGCGCGTCGGCATTTTGAATTTTCTGGGGGTTTTTTTGCTATGAAACTATGTCCAATTGCAGCCAAAATTACTGAATTTATTGGAATTATGACGTGCTGTGTTTTAAATGACTTTTTCATATGGGGTATGAACATTTGCCTGATTTGTGAGGCCTCTTAGCCACCACACTTTATTTGGTCTCCGTGTAGTATACATATCTCACGTATTTCTCTATTGGCAAAAAAAAAATATTAAATTTTAAAAAAAGAAAAAAAAAGCATCACCACACTGAAAATCTGAAAAGTTTAAGTAGATTTATTTGAATAGTAAAATCTTTTATAATAGATTAAATTGATAGTTGTACATAGTTTCGTTTTTATTATCATCATTATAGTTGTAGTAGTTATCTATTGTAATGCGCATTTGAAAATTTTATAATTGATATTTGCGCAATATAAATGAATAAATTATTATTATTATTATTGATGTAGGATTTAAGGCTTTGCATGGTGGAGATAGATGTTCTTGAGTTCTTTCGGGTACACCATGTAATGATCTTTTTTAGGAAAAAGTGATATTCTGAAAAGACCTGGTTGGTTTGTTCTCAACGTTTCGACTAGTCTACTCTAGTCATTGTCAGGAGACTATTAAATGGTGTACCCGAAAGAACTCAAGAACATAAATGACTCTTCTCAACAAGTTTTATTTTTCTGCTTATCCTGTTTCTCTAAGCATCTATATGAACGTGGCCTTAAAGATCATTGATAAACATTACAGACTAATAAATGCTTTGACAAAGTAACGACTTGCTGTATTTATTAGCACCAAACTTTTTTATCTTAAAACACAATAAAATCTAAAATATTCAGCAAGACATTTTTAGTAATTTTCAACCCTCTTGTTTTTCAGCAAGCTGAGTTGGCACAGGTGTTGTACGAGAGAGGAATATTAGTGACGAAGAAACCATTACAGCCAGTATGAGTAGAAATAATGCATATATCGTAGGTGTTAAGAGGTGGAAAGGTGGGAGAAAAACAACAATTGACAGTTAAATGTATTATTGTTTCATCCTTCACTGTAGCATATGTTAGTTTTGTTTTATCTGTTTAGTAATCCAAACTAGTTCTGGTCTTGGGTGTGGGTTTTGCCCATCCGTTACCACTTCAAATAATTGTTGCTTCCATTGTCAATGCTGCTTAAACTGAAGACAAGTATGTAAGAATACTTTACCAGTGTTGATTTGAATCTTGTCACATACAAATAGTTGAAAGTATTTTCAATCCTGTTTATATTTGCACATATTTTGTAATATGTGACCGTCCACCACGAACGGGCTGTAAAGTCGCACATGTTGATTTAGCAGTACGGCTTGAAATGCATGAAAAATCAGTTGGTTGGCCATTTTGGTATTTTTTTAGAAATGAAAAGTTTGAAATATTCTCCTTTAGTTCTGAAAATTTCAGAATTAAATTCAATTTCAAAAATCATGAAAACCACGTTTCTTTCGGGCAATAAGTTCATAAATCTGTACAAAATGTAAGTTTATAATGAAGTTTATATGAAAGTGTAAGTAACCTGTGTAATGACTTTGATACACCATAACTTTGCGTAGGAATAAAGGAATGACTTGTGTTTGGTATCATTTTAAACCTTATGATATACTCTTTCCAAAAATATATGATCCTCCAAATGTGAAATTTTCGACTTTACAGCCCCTTTGTGGTGGATGGTCACATATATTTATGTTAAATATTTACAGTTAAGTATTTGGGGAAGGCTTAAGCAAACAAGACACAAAAACAAATAAATAACAAACCCCACAACACAACAGATATTTTACATTACATAGTCTAACCATTATGTTGTGTAGAAACATTTACAAATTTCACAATCCGACATTCAAACTTGTCTTTTTGGTTCCTTTTAAGTAAATAACTAAGAAGAAGACTGTGCTTAACACAATGCCTACACAAACTGTGGCCATTTTTCTATTTTCAATTACAATGTCACAAACTAATCTTGTTTCATAAATCAACATAAAACTACATATCTTAAAATAAGTACAATGTATTTCATTCATCACAAATGGACACAAACCTTGCATAAAGTAATTAAAGGGAAGGTACATCTTTGGTTAATACCAGATCAACAAATAACAAAAATCTAAAAACTTATTTTGTATTAAGTTGGTACACATATCAATCTGAATCATCCTGATCAATCTGAGTCATCCTGATTAATCGGAATCCTGAAAAAATAAATTATGTCGAAAAAAACATGAAAAAACATGTAACAGGTTAAGTAAGACTAATTGCGGTGACACCATGTGGAATCTCAATTGAGTAGTAATTAGTTCTGAAAAGAACTGGAGGTACAACTCGACGTTTCGATCAGTATGCTCTGATCGTCCTCATGAGAATACTGATCAGAGCATACTGATCGATGTGTTTTGAAAAGTAGCTTTATCTTTTGAAAACTTTGCAAGAATAATTATGCTGCTCTGCAAATCAGTCATACACAATTAGCCAGACTGACCAGTTTAAAACACTACATGTGTTCAGGTAATTAGTTTTTGGAAATGTAGGTAGATTTTAACCTTATATTTCTAAATAAATGTAATAAAAGTAACCTGTGTATGTGTCATTTCAATATATTTCACCATTTATGAGAAAGCCGTACAAACTATCAGATTTAAATACAGTTCCATCAAATGTTCTGTTGACATTTTATTTATGTACATGAATGAAGTATTTTTGAATTATATTGTATTAATAAATTAACTTTTCTCACAAATGACAGCACATCAAACAACAATATTTCAAGGGATATGTGTAATATCATCAACTTTACACCACGTTCCAAGTAAAACATTGATCAGTAATACTGGGTGTACTAAAAGTGAATATGTTTTTTAGTTGAAATGAATCTAAGCTTTTTACAACATCATTGATGTCATTGGAGTGTATAGTACCATGTTCATTGTAGTAGTTTAAATCAACATGGTATACTATTGCCTATCATATGATGTTAATTTACTGGCATTTTCCTTTTTAATCAATGCTTTTTTCATTTGTAGAAAATGCAGTATATTACTTCAAAATGAAGTCGGAACAAATTCATTGTCAGAACATGGTTGATCAGTATTAACTGTTTAAAAAACCATGCTTTATTTGAATGTATTCTTTCTTCTCTCTGCTGGGTAAATAGCAATGTTCCAATTTAAACATAATGCGCTAGAAATTTTCAGTAAAATTCAAATAATTTCAGGCAATTTGTATTTGACTATTTGTTCCTTGTAAATAAAAACAGTTCATCCATTGATTTGCAAAATAAAATGGCTTGCCCTGATGAAGCAAGTCAACTGCATTTGTATTTTAGAGTCACAGTTTGTATGAAGCTCAATTTGTACTTGATTCATGTTTTGTCATGGGAAATCACATGAACCAGGTGACTACATTGACTGTTGGTTACTTCTCAGTTCATACCCCATCCACTAAGGTAAAAAGGGGTTAATATCCCCACCCTTTCTTTCTATTATTGGAAACCCTGTCCCCCTCCCCACCCAACAAATAAAATAGTTACACAATAAATAATAAAATAATAAAATGAACTGATAAGGTCAAAGCAAAACAAAAGTCTTAAAAGAAGAAAAAGAAAAACACCATTATTTTTTGATCGGTGCCTCATCTATTTGTTCTCGTCTTCTTGCCAAGACGTACTCAAGATATGTCAGGTAACCATCATTATTGAAGTCATCTTCCATTAATACCTGGTCAATCATTGCTGTAAGAACAACATAAAATTAATTCATTATTTCCATGCCAATTTCTTGTGACATCTTTGTAAAGTATGAAACATTTTACGCTCGTACATTTTTATTTCACTTGAGCAATTTTCATATTTGAGGTCGCGAAATTGGTGATTAAGTGTGAGATGATCAACAGAAACAGCTAGGTGGGACCACCTTGTATTTGAATGTGCAAGGGATACACTGTTTACAAAATTTGTACAGAGTATTGAAGTAAATGTTCAATGAATTGTGAATAATAAGTCTATGAACATTGAAGAGCTGGAATTAGTCACCCATTTACCTGCATAATATATATTCCTGTCTTCAGCAGCAGCATCTGGGCTTTTACTCTTATCTGGCTCATATCCCATAGCATGAGAGATAGCTGCAAGAATCTCAAGACCATCTAACTTTGTGTTGTTATCAAAATCGTGTAATCTTAAGGAGAAAAAATAATGTTAAATATCATTTTCGGTGGTTTTGTTTTATGGTGTAATTTTCCTTTGGTGATTGGGGTCTATTGTTTTAAGCCTAGCCTATTAAATAGTTTATGGTGAACTCTTGATATAAAGATGTCAATATCATAGAAATTTAATTTTCTCTTTTCCAGAAATGCATGCGATTGTCTGATATCAAGGGTTTCAAATTTAGATAAATTTAGAAAATAAATCCAGTATTTAAAAGTTGTAGTTTGACTTCAAATAATTGTTTATAGCTTACTTGAAATAGTGAAATTCCAGCTCTTCATCGTTCATATCTTTTTCATGTTTGCCACTTCCGGTCAGCTCATCCAGATGCTCCTTAACGTGTCTGTTGTAAACAATGACACGACAATTCTAGACAGGTTTACTTGCTTAATAGATGTAATATATCGATTTATCTATCAATCATTCAGTTAAACAATCAATTGTTTACTTGATTGGTCGATCAGTTGAGAGACTGACTGATTTAATCATGGATAATCAATTGTAATTGATTCGACTGATTGAATCTTAGATATGGATGAATGATTTTATACATTGTTTATGGGAGCACAGAATATTTACCAATTTATAATTGTTTCACTTAAATAATACTTTAGGAAAGGTACTTACTCTTTATTTCTGACCACATCTGGATCGTGGAATTTGGATTTGGATTTGGTAGTATCTGGTGACGAGGAAACTACGGCACAAGTGAACAACACTACAGTAACTGCTATGAGAAGCGTTTGGTACATGTACATGTAATACGAATGCATACGATGCTGCTTGGTTGACTCCATGCTGTACATAGGAAAGACGATACGAAAATGAGAACACTGGCCAATTTTCCGCCGTCTAAATACTCCAAAAATATTATAAACATGTTATTTAAATATAGGGCTTATCACGTACATCGTACGTCTGCATGTGATTTTTGCTTGTGTTTTATAGTCTAGTTTATTCATTAATACTGTTAACAAGTGAATTGGCGTTTCCAGACTACCTTTAAGATTCGGGGACAGAATGTTACACTCTACCCATACTTGAGATATAGATCAAGATTCGTTCAAACATAGACCGTCTGAGTAGACCCTTGATCTACATTCTTACTAATTTTAATTGGTCATTTGTCTGGCCGCGCATACAGAAATACCTGTTTACAAACACAACATGTTGATTTGCAATGATGTACCTGATATGATAATGTCTGTTTTTGAAATCATATTGATTTACTTTGTTGTGGAGTGTCTGCGTTGGGTAATACACCCGAAGGATGACCGTTTTGCCAACTCAACCTGCCAGGAAAATTCCATGGAGTTTTGGTTAAAATGCATTCCCGTGACAGTAGCTGCATTGTACCTATATACAGTATCATTTAATTCTATTTGTTGAATTATAACAGGGATACTACAAGCGAGCAGATCGTTTGTATACTACCAGCTGTTAAATGAATCTGCTATAAAAAAGTCTTGTCCTATCGTGTACTTGTCAGGTTTATAGTCTTGTCCTATCTGTGTACTTGTCAGGTTTATAGTCTTGTCCTATCTGTGTACTTGTCAGGTTTATAGTCTTGTCCTATCTGTGTACTTGTCAGGTTTATAACCGCATCCGTATGTCGCTTAAACTGGGAAGTATCACCTTTACTTTCACGGAGAGCGCAATTTAAAAAATATATAATATATATATGTTATTCAACACCACAATTTATGACAATTCTATATTGCTCATGCAGCACATCTTGACCTAGGCCTATGTTGAGTGAATGCAGAGCTGATCCATGACGACTAATGCATACGATATGGACGAAGGAATGTAACATGTGTTTATCTAGAAAAGGTGATGATTTTACTCAAACAATCTCTGAATCCAATGTGCATTTGAAAAAAAATAATAAATATCAACATGGAGGTAAAACACGGATTCTAAATTCGTATTAATATTTGAAATAATACCAACCTTTCTGTATCACCTAACGCTGCAACCACTGACGATTTAAGGCAAAAACTGTTTTGATTTGCTGCTATAATGCCTATTTATCCTCACATTTGTGACAATAAATGTATTTACTCACCTGATCATTAACAAAATAATCCTGGGAAAACAGTGAAGATTTACGTTAAAAAATAAGATGCTATATATTAAATTCCCGTGTTAGCCTTCACTGACTGAACGCTGGAGGACTGTGTTTGACATATGGCAACCTCCACATCTCATGCTGAGTTTATTACCGTATCTATCAGCTATCTTCATTAAACAAGAGCAGTACATCGTGAGTCTGCGCATAGGAACGGTGCATAAACATTATTAAGAGCCAGTAGTAGTGACCGCAGCTTTCATTCCATATTCATAATAATATGCAGAGCGACTGATTACATTGTACAGTTCTTGTAGTAACACGTGTACTACTAGATTGTCGTCAGCGATCAGAGTAAATGCACGGTGCACACGATATTGCATTGTCACATTATACGATTATTGAAGTGTATAAAACAAAACAATTTGTCATATACGTTCAAGGAAAACAATTTCATGGTTTGATTCATAGATTTTTTCAATAAATTGGTCTCGTGAACTGTAAAATGACAAATAAGCTGCAATCCATTTTCAATATTAGATTGTACACAAACAAATCTGAATGAATTTCCCCTATTTTTCGTTAATGACAGCAAAATATAAGCTGAAACCTTCTGCCCTATCTCGTCATTATTCTGAAGTATGGATGCATGTTGACTATTTTGTACACTCCCTAATCATACAATAGCATAACAATACAATAGCAAATGCTCATACTGTTGGCAATCTTGAAAAACAATGATCACAGATTGACATAAAACACTTAATGTCATGGGCGTCGACTGAGCTACTTAGAATTGGGAGGGGCAGTGTCGGATCCAGGATTTGACAAAAATGCATGGGGACGCACCCTGGGTCGCACCCTGGGTCGTGAAGTATTGTGTATGGCTAATGATGCTCAGGTGCGGTATGAGCGCCTTATGATGAATTATTTTACTTTTATTTTACTTTTACGGGGTGCAAGAAAAACTGTGGAATATTCCTCAGGATTCAGGGTAGGCATACTTCAATATTTTGGGCATGATTTTGTACGGGCCATCAAAGTAGTGGGGAAACTATTGAAGTGTATGGAGTACATGGAGTGTCATGGTCGAGCGGTTTAGTGCATCGGATTTGTGTTCTGATGGCTGAGTCGTCAGAATGTGGGTTCGAATCCAAACCGCGACCATGGTGCTTGTGTCCTTGAGCAAGACACTTTACCATAATTGCTTTTCTCCACCCAGGGGTAAATGGGTACCTGTCAGGGCAGGTGGTTGTTGTGTTTGATTAACACTATATGCGCTGTAATGGTAGCAATTGAGCTGTATACTCCCCAGGGAGCTGAGATGGTTTCAGGAATGATTTATGAGCCTGATAAGCAGGGGTAATAATATAATGCGCCTTGAGCACCAGTTTGGTGGATACGTGCGCTATATAAGTCCACATTATTATTATTATTATTATTATTATTATTATTATTATTATTATTATTATTATTATTATTATTATTATTATTATTATTATTATTATTATTATTATTATTATTATTATTATTATTATTATTATTATTTCGCATTAGCACAGCATGAAAAGAAAGATCTTGTTTTCCTTTCAGCCGGTTACATCTCGAGTCAAGCTACGTCCCGTAGCCTTAGATCTCAAGTGTCTTTCGCAGAATCCTTGCTGTCCCTTAGAGTGCCGCCTTCTGTAGTAATTCTACTCTAACAGATGTTCCTATCTCCTTGAGATGTTTCTCCAACGCCTTCGGAGTTGTTCCCAGTGCACCCACTACCACAGGAATTACCTTCACCTTGACTTGCCACAGCTTGCGGAGTTCTCTCGCTAAATCCTGATATTTCTGTACCTTTTCCTTCTCCTTCGAAGCTACTCTATCACCTGGCACAGCTATATCAATAAGATGACACATCTTTTCATGCTTATCCAAGACAACAACATCCGGCCGTCTATGTTCTATAACATGATCTGTCTGGATGTTGAAGTCCCAGAGAATCTTGACATGGTCCGTTTCTTCAACCTTTTCCGGCATATGGTCGTACCACTTCGATTGCACCTTGACACCATACTTCTTACACAGATCCCAATGGATCACCTTGGCCAACTTGTCGTGTCTACCTTTGTACTCTGTCTGAGCATGCACTCTGCATTCGCTGACAATGTGAAATACAGTCTCCTCCGCCGCATTGCACATTCTGCACATAGAAGAGACATCTGACTTCTCGATTCTTGTCTTCATCACATTCGTCGGCAGAGACTGGTCTTGCGCTGCAGTAATCAGACCCTCGGTTTCTTTCTTTAGTTCTCCTCTCCTCAACCATTCCCAAGTCTTGCTACTTGCCACTTCTTCGGTATATCTCAGGAATCGGCCGTGAAGTGGTTTTTCCTGCCAATCTCGTGTTCTTTCTTCTCTTCTTTGATTCTTATACTCCTTTGGACCTAATTCGTCTGCCTTCATGTATTTCCGCGCAACCTTCAACAACTTTTCCCGAGTACTTCTTACATGACGCTGCAATTAAGCTCCTTCTCTCGATGTTAACGCTGTCTGATACACGAAGTAACCCTCTTCCGCCCTCTGACCTCGGTAGATAGAGTCTGCTGACATTCGACCGTGGATGTAACATACCGTACATCGTCATCACTTTCCTCGTTTTCCTGTCAGCAACATCTAGATCTGACTTAGTCCACTCGACAATTCCCGCACTGTATCTCATTAGTGACACAGCCCAAGTGTTAATCGCCTTTATCATATATATTATAACTTTCTCCTTCACCCAACGCCCTCAATTGTGTGCCGTCTGGTAAAGCAATTCCATCCGAATGTACCCTTTTACCCCTCTTCATGGTCATCGCAGCACATTTCTCCAGACTAAACTTCATGCCGATGTCATGCATCGCTGAAGATCCGTACAGTCTACACCAAGGAATCAATCTCTTTCTCGTTCTTCGCAAACAACTTCAGGTCGTCCATGAAGAGAAGATGATTAATCCTGCATCCATCCTTCGTCATCTCGTATCCCGCACTAACCTTCCGCAAAATCATCGTCAAAGGGAACAGCGCCAAAACAAACAACAGTGGAGACAGAGAATCGCCCTGGAAAATACCTCGTCTGATGTTTACCTTACCAAGACATTCATCACTGGCCATCAGATTTGTTCTCCATGTCTTCATGCTCTCACCCAGAAGACATTTCATCGCATCAGCTGCCCCTATCATATCCAAACATTCCATAATCCATGAGTGTGATACCATGTCGTATGCCTTCTTGTAATCTATCCACGCCATGGCCAGATTAGTTTTCCTGTTCCTACAGTCATTATTATTATTATTATTATTATTATTATTATTATTATTATTATTATTATTATTATTATTATTATTATTATTATTATTATTATTATTATTATTATTATTATTATTATTCCCCACTCAGGCTCTGTCCCCCACCGATCGACACCCATGCAGTTAATGCTGATAATTGTATCAAACATCTCTTGAAATGTTTCTGTTTCTGAGCTGCCATCATTTTATTACAAATTAAAGAAACAAATTCCAAGATTTGTTATCTGAAGACTGGAATGAATACAAACAATTTAAACGACACACTGAAAATAACTCCATCACCGGTTGATTTCTGTTTACATAATCTTTTGATTATAAAACTACAGACATTTACTGTAAACTTTGTAGGCCGTGCACATAAGGGGGCGACTCCTTTTCTATAAACTTTTTGTTCCCCCAAAAAACTTTAGTGAATTAATTTGCATATTTCGTGTGCACTACCCATATATATTGATGTGCTAAAATTGGATATCGGACTTAACTTTCCTTTAGACGAAGTATAGGCCGGAAGTACTAGACTGCAGAAAAAGAATTCATAGGCGCGCGGGCCATGCGCCATACCCTTGATCGTGGCAATTCTGCAACGCTAGATGGCGCAAATCAGTGCAGTGTGGCTGATGGCGCATGCGTAGACTTGATTTCAAGTCTGAGATCGCGGTTATTTTTTGTCTACATCAGCCACGCAAAACGCCGTTTGGTTAAAGTCGGAGGTTAATACACAAGAGGGCGCTATTTAATGCAATACTATAATTGGCTTCAGGCAGACAAAAAACCACGATCACAGACTTGGAACCAAGTCTACTCTCTACTGATGGCGCGGCAAGCACACTACTACTAGTCTTGGTTCAAGACTGTGTTTGTATGTTTTTGATACACGCTTCGTCTCTGCACGCTGCGCGAGGCCGAGGGCGCTACACGAAGCGCTAACACGACGAACTGCTATCACACACGAAGCGTATATCAAAAACATACAAACACAGTCTTGAACCAAGACGAGTGAAGTACGGGAGAATAACCGCAAGGCAAACATTTGAATTCAGAAAACATAAATCCATTGGGGGAGGGAATATCGTACAGTAGTACATTTCCCGCAAATGTGTCCAGGACTCTGCATCATGAATCATAGACAAAACAAATTATGCTCACATGAGGCTGTGAGAATACTGCCCAATTTTATTGTTAATGTTTTATTTATTTATAATCTTTTGACATTGGCGGATCTGGATTAATTGGGGGGGGGGGGAGACCCTGGATCCACCCCACCTTTTGTCAATATACATGTAGTGTTAATTAAGGCTAAGTAGGCCATTCCATGATTTAGTTTTAAAAGCCTCAATTTTGCTGTTTTTTGTTTATTAGGCCTTCCGTTGCATATAACGGTTTTTAAAACTGTCCTCCAAGCCACAGAATCAAGTTTAGATAATGTATTTCCTTCCTCCATGGATAATGTAATCTGTAGTAACTTGAAAATTATCATGTCTTCACCAAAATATGTCACGAGTAGTAGTTTGTCTTTTTATTGTTCGTTTTATGCTCGTTTCATTTGAAGATATCGTCTTCAAGACTAACTGCATGTATTTGTTAAGTATACATGTGTACTTCATCATCTATCATCATGATTCCACCAAAAGTTTGTTGTATGACTCTTTTAATAGTTCTTGTATGAGTTTATGATTATGTGTATCTATATATTGTTAATTAATAATACAATTAACGATGATGTTATCATAATAGGCTAGTCCAAACTTCACAAACAAGGAAGAAGGAAATTAAAATTCAGTTTGGCGCTTGCGCTTCCAGATCCAACCTTTCAGAAAAATAAATTTCACATCCTTAAAATAGAACATGACGTAATGCTTTACATCTATAACACGTGGGTCATGTTGACCAATTAGATCTATAGAGGAATAATGTCAACCAATAGGAGAACGTTTTATCTAGTTGCACACATCGAAACGATCATTCATGTCGCCTGTGTAGATGTACGTCCGATTTACAAGCCTGACACAAGTGGTAAATATGACACATTTTTGTAGTACACGGCATTCAGTTGTTACAGTAAAAGCAAGTGCATAATAAGAACTAACTAACGATTGAAGACGCATTATTTTTTGAGTTTTTAAAATGTGATTATCTATATTTTTGGTCATTAGAATGAGCTAATTCGAATGAACACTCGCAACAGATATGGCAATGCATGCACTGTCATTGAGTTGCGACGGCGGTGCGCGTTTGCCGTTAGAAAATAGAATCGATGCAGTTGAGTTGGCATACAAACCCCTTCACTTCAACATGTTCAAATACTTATGTCAGATCGTTAACGTTAACAAACAGGAAGTTTAAAGATTTCATGAAATGGATTTCAATGCACGGAAATTCAGAATATTTTCAGAATATAGGCCTAGGCCTTTTTTCAGAATACGTTACTCGTTAGTCCAGGGTCAGGGCCCGGGCCCAGGTCGGGGTCAGGTTAGCCCCATTCATTCAGCATTTTATTTCTAACCGGCTAACGACTTAGTTAGGGCCAATACCAGGGGGGGCGGGGGGGGGGGAAAGAGTTGGGACAAAAGTGCGCCACCAACGCAGAGCTACATGTCTCATTCTCAAATGCCGTGTGGTGAACATCGTGGTGCGCGTATAGATGACGGGTACATTGACATTGCCCCACGAGTGTGGCTCGGACACGTACCCGTATCCAGAGCCACAGGTTGGTATCCTTTCCGCTAACGGCGGTATTTCCTTAAATTCCAGTCGCTGAAATTGACGATATTTGCAACCATTTTGATAGACTAGATACGTTCCTTACATGTTTAACTCTCTAGGCGCCCCCCCAAAAATGGTGATTTCACTTGCATTAAAATTTCGTGACATATAGGCCCGAAAAATTACAAGACGATCGTCATTATGCAGGTTTCAACGAGGACGGCCATCTTGAATGTACAGTACAGGCCACAAGTAATTCCAAAACCCTCCGAGTGCGTGGCGAGTACCCCCGTGTAAACTGCGTGGTGTGTACGGGGCTACTCGATGCCCTGCGGGGATTTTGCGGGGGCACAAAGGGGCCTTTGCGTGCCAGGTATGTGCCGTGGGCAAACCTTGCGGGGGCACACGAAGCCCCGCAACAAAACCAAGCACATCTTTACGCTCGGATGAACATGAATACCTGATACATGTATGTTAACAGCATAGTGTGCTACTTGACAAGTGAACATTTGTAAATACTAATAGTAAAGTTTTGCACATTTTACGCATGTCCGAATGTCCGAAATACATGTGCATGTACAGGAATCAACGGCACTGCTTGTGGGATCGATGTTTCTTCGACTCCACGTGTTTCTTGACATCGTTAAGGCCACCATGGCTAATGCAGAAATCCGTGCTGCATATTTTACAAAATGCGTGAAGTTCCCCAAGTTTGGAGGCAGCCATAACTGGGTAGCTTTCTGAGTATTTATCTTGAAATTTCTGCACTGCAGCTTTCTGCGACATTTTTATTTTTCTGTTCCGTTCCCGTATCGCTATGAATTATTTACGGCATTCGGGAATGTCGAACGTAGTCCCGCTGGTTGCCTGCTTTCTGCACAACGTACATGTAATCACTACAACGGCAACCAACGAAACGATGACTCATCGCCTGCTACGCGTAACGAATTTTCCTATTGGCTCCTTCCGTAGACTACGATATAACGAATTTTCCCATTGGCTCTCTGGTACACGCATGGCATAGACTACGATCTACGCCGTGGATTCTGATGTCGCTGGCGCTAAAACGTTGCAACGGTTTTTCAGAAGTTTTGAATAAATCTGTGTGTATCGAGGTCCGCTCACTAAAACTGACAATGACCAGACCATTTTCGCCACGAACAATAAAGGTTTTAGGTTTCTGTTTCTGTCTGTTTACCAACGATTTTTGCTTAATTGTGCATTGTGTTTTGTTTTCAAGAGTCATACCTCGGCGATAAGTCGCATAGCGTATAAGCCGCAGGCAACTTTTACCGTGTCAAAATCAACGTATAAGCCGCGGCTTATATTAAGGAAATTATGGTAGTTACTTCTTGCCTTGGTATTGGTATAAGAAACTTCCCTGATCACTTTAACCCACGCAAAAACCAAGTTTCACGCCAATGATTGACAACAAAGCCCCCTATCAGTCCACGGCAAAGTGCAGACTGTGCGGGCCATCTGCGTGGCCCGCATTTCTTCTCACCAGGCACGGTACTTTTTGCGGGGGTACCCGCATGCACGCGGGGATTTTGCGGGGATCCACGGCACCTACACGGAAGCCCACGCGGGTTACTCGAAGGGATTTGTAATTACTTGCGGCCGGTACTGTATGAAGAGTGTTGAACACGGGAAAACAACTGTATTGTGATGTGCGCGCAACAATTTTACGACGGCTGTTTTATGTGTGCACATACTTGCTGTATTTTAGCGCGCAGAGATATGACCACGTGATGTCGCCGATATAAACTTTCAAGAAACTAACATCGAGCAGTTTCATCAAGTTAACCGTACTGCATGTTAAGTTCATCCCCTTTTAACTATTATATACCAGGTTATTTAACTGTACTTGCATTGTACATAAAACAAGAGAGAATGTTCATTAAAATAAAATGATAATGTAATAAATAGTCTATTAATTACAATAGTTTAATACTAATTTTAAATAGTAATTTTAAACAACATAAAAATTTCACTAATAATTTAAATATATGAAATATTATAGTGTTACGTTACTATTACTATAAATAATAACAATATTATATGGTTCCACCATTTTTGTAAATCCATAAAAAAAAAATTAAAAAATTTTAAATAAAAAAAAACACCCAGCATGATTGTTTTATCTGACAAAATATCTGTGTAATATAGTACAGGTAATATTTTTACAATTTTTCATGTTTATCTGTTTTGTGAGAATATAAAGGAGGTAACTTCCAGTACCAAGGTGGTTTATTTTCTAATAAGAGTCTTCCCCCTGGTTATTTCACTGTCTTAAATTAAGCTGTGTAAACTGTAGACCCCTGTTTACCGACAACACGTGAAACCCTGAAACGGAATACTTCGCGCGCTAAAATACAGCAAGTATGTGCACACATAAAACAGCCGTCGTAAAATTGTTGCGCGCGCAAGTTGTTTTCCTGTTCACACTCTTCATACATTCAAGATGGCCGTCCTCATTGAAACCTGCACAATGACGATCGTCTTGTAATTTTTTCGGGCCTATATGTCACGAAATATAAAATGTAAGTAAAATCACCATTTTTTGGGGGCGCCTAGATAGTTAAACATGTAAGGAACGTATCTAGTCTGTCAAAATAGTCGCAAATATCGTCAATTTCAGCGCCTGGAATTTCGAAAAACCGCCGTTAGCGGAATGATACCAACCTGTGGCTAAGGATACAGGTCCGTGCCACTGGTGGGGCTAACATTGACTGTGTGTAAGCACGTATGCACTGTTCAAATAGCTAATGTGCATCAATAACATTCTCTCGCACGCTGCAAACGTATACGTGCATGTATGTGTATTATAATGGCTTGGCGACAACATTTTCTAAATCATTTACGTTAGAAATCTCAAAATATCGGCAAGGGTCAACGGACAGATTTAAAACTCTCTTGCAAGGTATATCAACATTATTTATTCAGATTAAGTGAAAAAGTCGGAGGGTCAACGGTAAAATTTTACAGAATCTTCTGTTTGTGACACTGGTTTTGCAATTCAGGGGTGTCATTTCATTATGAGTTTCTGTAAAAAAAAATTACACTAAAATTTTCAGTTTTACAAAATATTTTGAAAAATGTCAGTTGTGTTTTTCATTGTGATTATTAATGGTTAATTAAATTATGATAAAAGGTTTGAAAATTTAAATATTAAACTGTTTTCGCATTTTTTTTGGCCTACAATGCGCGTCAAGCCTCGGATCACGTGAGACCCTTCCTTTTCATTGTAATTATTAATGGTTAATTAAATTATGATAAAAGGTTTGAAAATTTAAATATTAAACTGTTTTCGCATTTTTTTGGCCTACAATGCGCGTCAAGCCTCGGATCACGTGAGACCCTTCCTTTTCATTGTAATTATTAATGGTTAATTAAATTATGATAAAAGGTTTGAAAATTTAAATATTAAACTGTTTTCGCATTTTTTTTTGGCCTACAATGCGCGTCAAGCCTCGGATCACGTGAGACCCTTCCTTTTCATTGTAATTATTAATGGTTAATTAAATTATGATAAAAGGTTTGAAAATTTAAATATTAAACTGTTTTCGCATTTTTTTTGGCCTACAATGCGCGTCAAGCCTCGGATCACGTGAGACCCTTCCTTTTCATTGTAATTATTAATGGTTAATTAAATTATGATAAAAGGTTTGAAAATTTAAATATTAAACTGTTTTCATTTTTTGGCCTACAATGCGCCAAGCCTCGGATCACGTGAGACTACGGGGCCAATACACCGGACTCCCTCTGTATCCTTGGTCCTAGTCCGAATGCCACTTCCCTTCACAGTCTCCTATTTTTAGAATAATGACAATTGTCACTGTGAAAGTTGGAGCATACCCTAGCCCCATTCTAGCCCCATTCATTGCACTGGACTCCTTCCATATCCTTTGCCCTAGCACCACATGTATAAAAAATGGAGCGAATTTTTTTTTTTTCTTTTTTTTTCCTTCAACTTTTGATCTGCTAATTATTACAACCTAAAACCTAGTAATTAGGTAACCTTGCCCAAGCAGACACTTTTGGCATAAAATTCATTATTCTGGGATATCACACTTTAATGAAATTTTCAAAACATTTTTGAAATGTAAAAAATAATAATAATAAAATTTAAGTTTCACCAAAATTACCGATCTCACAATAGTGAACTTTATGTCAAATGTGTCTGCTTGGGCAAGCTTACCTACTCTCAAAATTTTAGATTATAATAATTAGCAGATCAAAAGTTGAAAAACTGCTCCTTTTTTGTACATGTGGGGCTAGGGCCAAGGATAGGGAGGGAGTCCAGTCCCTAGAACGGGGCTAAGCATACCCCCACACGCTAAATATAATTTTCAGCAAATAAACCCTTTCACGGTAATATGCGTCATGTTTTTGACGGGGAAAAAATTGTTTATTTTGAACACTCGTTGCCGTATGCGACCCAGTGCTCAAATATCACACGTACTACAGACGCGTGTGTGAAGTTCGAACACTGGGTCGCAGATGGCAATGAGTGTTTGAAATAAACCATTTTTCCCCGTCAAAAACATGGCGCATATTACCGTGAAAGGGTTTATCTAACCATATGATTTCTTCCTTCCAGAAAGTCCCCCCACTTTAACCATTACATAAAAATCATCTATCAGCCATTACTATAATTGTTCGCTTAACGTTACTTTCTAAAAATATCTTTTTCAGGTACTTTTTGCTCGCCAAATGCCAGTGTTCTTGACCAGTTTTCGTACACGTCACTCTGCAACAACGCCATTTTCAAATAAGTTGCCGAGTTCTCGAGAGTTCTCATGAATTCTGACGAGTGACATCATAATGTATGCATTTACGCAGTGATGCTGGGGGGGGGGGGGATTTTCTGGAAGGGAGAAATCACAGATTTTACTAGTTACAGAATTTGCTCAACATGATATTAAGCGTGTGGGGTATGAGCCCTGCTCTGACTTTCACAGTGACTAAAAATAGGAGACTGAAGGGAAGAGGCATTCGGACTACCTTGGTCCTAACCCAAAAAAATAGTGATTTTTCTCTTTTCAACTTTTGATCTGCTAGTTATTACTACCTAAATCTTAGTGATTAGGTAACCTTGCCCAAGCAGACACTTTTGGATTAAAATCCATTATTCTGGGATACTCCCAGATAATGTAGCTCACTTTTTTGAAATTTTTGAAACTTTTAAAAATTTAACGTTAAAAATAATATATACTATATATATATATTAAAATTTCACAGAAATGACCGATCTCACAATAGTGAACTTCATGCCAAAAGTGTCTGCTTGGGCAAGCTTACCGAATCAAAAAATTAGCAGATCAAAAGTTGAAAAATCACATGTGGGATTAGGGCCAAGGATACGGAGTGAGTTCAGTGTATTGGCCCTAGAATGGGGCTAGGGCCAGGCCTGCTTTCTCAGAGTCAAAGTTATCACATAAAGCTAATGTGGTTCTTTTTTCTACACATCAAGCAATTTACAGATAGATTATCCAGCCATGCAGGAGGGCATGTCATTATCAGATACCTTTATCAATTCCAGTCATTACGTCCCATCAACATAATGCCCATCACCTAGTTAGGGCCAATGATTTTCCGTGATCGCGGAAAACGGACGGAATTCGTGGAATTTGCTCCTCGAAACGGAAAACGGGATTTGAATCTGAAGGAAATAACTTCTGCAATTTTATTGTTAAAAAACATAATTTTGTAAAATTTATTGGTCCAAAACGAATTGTTGATGATTAATTCAACCAGATTCAACAGATGAGCCACATAACAAATGCGCGTTGGCAAGATTAGAGCAACAAATCATGTTACGAATCACCGTTAGCGAGCGTGACAGACATGGGGGAGACCTGACATGTGCGCCGTAGCTTTCGGTCAGCGCACGGGTGAAATCATCACACTTACGGTACGCTCTCGCAGGTGTCTTTTGCAACATCGGCAGGTTTATTTTTCTCCGTTCAATCATCAACCATTCTTTTATATCTACATGTAACTTTGGCTCTAGTGAAATGTATGTTGTGCTTATTCACTTATACAGGTCTAAAAACCTACCGTAAACTATCCTATTTTGACACTAGTTAACGTGAAAAAAATAGTGCACATAAATTTCGCTTCAGCTACAACAATCATGTGATGTGTGTGTGACGTCGTGGCGTATACGGCTGAACATGTTTCTTATGTGTGTGGTGGCGGTGGCGGTGGCGGTGGCGGTGCAGTATTAATGACTGAGGAAGTTAAATACTACGTCTGTAAATAGATCGGCTGTTGATAAACAACTATCAATAAGACACATTTCTAGCATAAAACAACTGTGACCCTTTGCTAATTAATTATTAAACAATGCATTATCCTTTCACATTTACAATTTTATGTACTGTCTGTATACAGGGTGTATGTTTAAATGCACTTTTATGTATTGAAAAAATGTGAAACGGAATTTTTCAGCCTGAAACGGAATTTAAGATTTTTGAAAACGGAATTTGCACTTTTCTGAAATGGAAAATCATTGGCCCTACCTAGTCTGACTGACTCTTGCCCTCACAGGACAGTCTCCTCCTTTAACTTAATAACAGTATGACATGATTGTTGCTGAGATGTCGGAGCATCATAAAGTACAATGTACATGTTTCTACGTACACTACAGAATATCATGTTTAGCAAATTCTCTAATTCATTGATCTATGATTTCTCCCTTCCAGAAAATCTCCTCACTTTTACTTTAGCTTTACATCTTCAAGTGTTGGCCATTACTGCAATTGCTCACTTAAAAAAAAAAAATCTTATTCAAGGTTAATATTCTGTCCAAATGTCGGCGTCTTCGTCATGTTTTTGAACACATCTTTCCGCGAAAATGCCATTTTGAAATCTGTTGTCGCGCTTGTGCAATTCTGATGAGTGACATTATAATAATATATGCATTTATGCAATAACGTTAACCACGTGCTATAATACCCCTTCGCAATGACACCCCTGACAAAAATACCCAATGGCCGCTGGGCCCAACTGCAAGAATGCCCCATCACTGATACGGCTACTCATCATTGTTGTTATGTCCCATTGCCGTTAAGCCTCATCACAAAAATGATTATTATAGGATTATAGGATATAGGATTTCCCTTCACAAAAAAAGAACAATAAAAAACATTTCACACTGAATGCACTGTAACATTGTAAAATACGCATTAATCCTCTGCTAAAGTGAAGGATTTTGAAGGATTGGGGTTACATACTACATGCTCTTTGCTAAAGTGACGGATTTTGGAGAATTGGGGTTACTAGCTACATGCTCTTTGCTAAAGTGACGGATTTTGAAGGATTGAGGTTACATGCTACATGCTAAGCTTTAGGGCTGTGCGTTTTTGGATATTTTTGGAACCGGATACTCAAGATCAGAAACTTCGGATACCCGGACACCCGTTTTCATTTTTGTTGAAAACATGCCTCCGGTGGTGTACAAATACATGTACTGTAAATGGTAACAAATTGACTTTTATAATACAGAGAATACCATACTTAAATCGATCTTTTCTTTATTGGACTTTTTGGAGTGCAATCTCTTGAATTTAAATATAATTGTCTGTAAAAGTGTAAACATTACATTGTTCAAGAGTCACAGATTTCTGTTCATACTGCTCAAATGTTAAGTCCGAATTTTAAAAAGTCGTTTATGGGTAATTGGAACTGAAAAATGGAATCGGGTAATGACCGTTTCGGTCGGGTATCTGGATACCCGGCACAGCCCTACTAAGCTTGGGCGATATTGATTTTTTTTTTCATCCACGATATATCGGCAAACATGTATCGCGATTTTCGATAATATTGCAATTCTTTTTTCATTCATGCATGATTGATTTACATGTAGAGCCAATAACCACAGGTATGTACCCCTCTACAAGCGTCACAATAAATCACAACTTCGTTTGCAGAGCGTGTATGTACTTCTGAAGTAGTTCGCTTTTGTTTCTAACTAATTTTGTTTCCATGGAATTTCTAACTTGACTCACAATGTCAATTTATTTTTTAATCGTGGTATATTTATTAATCGTGATTTGCCGATATGCCGATAACTTAAAAAGGTTTTCGATATCGTAATCGAATAAAAAAGGTATCGCAATATTCGATATTATCGTGTTATTGCCCAAGCTTACTACATGCTCTTTGCCAAAGTGAAGGATTTTGGAGGATTGAGGTTATTATGCATACTTGCCTTTCCATGGTACATGCACATCCATGTTTGTTGTAGTAATTGCAAGGTCAGTGCTTGGGTCAGTGGACACTGTTTATTGCTCCATGCATGCAGGGAGGGTCCCTGGCCATGTACATGCATCACAGATTAGAAACACATGTGTGCATACATGTCATGTGCTTGCTTTACTACTGAAGGATTTTGGAAGATTCAGGTTATGTGTAAGCAAATGGGCCTAGGGAGTTAGGGATAATTTAAAAGTATTCATTAATTGTAGAGTAGTAACACATGCACACATGAATGTACTGTGTACATTTTTGTACATATGTATGCACCATAGTCTACACAACAATGCATGCAATGCACATTTATACTGCACAGTACAATACATACACTGTGGCAGCACTTGGTATGCCGGGAAGGAGGGGGGGGGGGGGCGGGTGGAGTAAGGCCTTCTCCGAAAATATCCATGCATGACGATGTGCATGAAAGGTCGCCATGGATCCACACTTATTATTTGTGATTGACCAGTGTAATGCACAGAGCGCCGACCGACAAAATATGGGCGGTGTGGACTTTAGACTCACATTGCATGGATGCATCTTTCCATGTACAATAGGTTTTCAATGTAGGTCAAATCATATGACTAGATACTAATCGTAAACCTTGAGTACTGAATAATAATGGAAGCTTTTAATAATTTAAAAGATACTGTTTGAAAATTAAAAAGATTTAAAATTTATTTAGTTATTTGTATTGTTTGATTGCATGTTTTCCCCATAGACATTAGTGGTGAGCAGGTACCAAGTAGCCAACTGCCAAGATTCACTGACATTGCTTTCTTACGATGGCCTTTGGACATGTTGAATTGGCACTCGGTTAACATCCTAATATGGGGTGTGTGAAACAACGCCTTAAGATAATCATATTGTTGCACTTTTATTTCCATTCTCCAGATACATTATAAATGGACAAATTAATGACATGTACAATGCAGAGTATATAAGAATAATATAAAAGAGAAAACAAAATGCAGACAGTTCCAACAGTTAATGATTTCTACATAAATTATGTGCGTAACCCTATGTGATATAATATTGTTACAGTGATAAAAAAAATGCAACAATCCCCCTCAACAGCTAATGCACAAAGCTCAGTCTGTAAGTACAAGTACTTAAAGGGGGACTGACATGGATTTAAATCAAACAGTTAAATATGTGATCGTTTTATTCTTTTATATCAGTAAAAGATCAATAAAATTTTTGTTTTGGGTTTTTATTGTTTTTGAGAGTGTTATTTTACCGAGCGGTCTAGCGCACCGAACTCAAGTTCTGGTGTTGCCAGCAGCAGGGTGTGGGTTCGAGCCCCGGTCGTGACACTTGTGTCCTTGAGCAAGGTACTTAACCATAATTGCTTCGTCCTTCGGATGGGACGTAAAGCCGTAGGTCCCGTGTGTTGTATAATGCACGTAAAGTGGATTGTCGTGCGGTCTAGCGCACTGAACTCAAGTTCTGGTGTTGCCAGCAGCAGAGTGTGGGTTCGAGCCCCGGCCGTGACACCTGTGTCCTTGAGCAAGACACTTAACCATAATTGCTTCTCTCCACCCAGGGGTTAAATGGGTACCTGTGAAGGCAGAGATGGTTTGCTCTATATGCGCTAGAAATGGCAGCAATTGAGCTGTATACTCCCCAGGGAGCTGAGATGGTTTCAGGAATGATATATGAGCCTTATGAGCAGGGATAATAATATAATGCGCCTTGAGCGCCACTTAGTTGGTGGATACGTGCGCTATATAAATCTATACATTATTATTATTATTGTAAAAATGCCCCCCACTTTTACGCCCTGCACGGAGGAGCTGTTCGTGACGTCATGTCGGGAAGAGAAATTCGGCTCAAAATGATCGCTTTACAAAACTATGTGAGCCGATGGACCTGACCACTTTACTCTTGTCAGTCGAACTTTGCTCGTCCAAATACGGCGATTTTTGGATCACTTGGGAACAGATGAAGGCTAACACCGTCTTTGGTGGTGTTGTTGCATCCTGCAGAAACACATCTTCCCGGCATTTTATTAGTTCCGGAAACAAAAATCACGGAAGAAATGAAATCGACGCTACGTGTGTGAAACGTTTGTATGTACATGTACATCATGTACACATCGATCTTCCCGACCTTACGTCACATATCTTATGCAAATGAAGCTTCCACCATGGGCGGGGTTGCCTCCCCCAAACACTTCAAACATTGTTTTAAAATACTTGTACTCAGAAATCAATGATTAAATAGACACAGGTGGGTCTCAAAAACAATATTTTATTACAAAACGCCTTAAGTACACACACAATTAAGGATGTCAGTCCCCCTTTAACAGGAGTAGTTCCTGGAGTAGGTTTGTTGTAGTGCCATGTAAGCAATCTTTTAGGAGTTGAAAACAAGTACTTGGTGGAAAATGTGAAATACTTTTTTCCACATTTTCAGTAGTTTGTCAAAATGAACAAGTATCCATGGAAACACATGTCACTCAGCAAAATTTAACCTTTCAAACTTTTAAGCTTAGTGCCAAGTGCTTTGAGTGTCTGATCTTCCAGTGCAATAAACTGACATGCTACATGAAAGGAATCCACTCAACTAAATATTAGATACAGTGTTTTAGCCAGCGAGCCGTGCAGGCCGTGTTAGCACGGCCAGTTTAAAAAAAACACGGGCAATATTTTCAAGCACGGCTTGTATTTTTAAATCGAAGCCGTGCTAAAATATTTTAGAAAATCTATTTCAGTAAAAGGGAATTTCATGTCAATTTGTGATTTTATTTTATGAAAACAATTTTTGTTAACTTTGAAGTTTTCTTTTTCTTGTGGACAATTTAAAACATAAAAGACGTAACGCAGATAAATTTAATTTCACCAGTTTTTCACCTCAGTTCGATCGCGATCGTGCACGCACAGCGGAGTCTCCGATTGACTTGTCACGCTTGTACACGTGTTGGTATAAAACCAACTCTGTATTTACATGTGCACAACCGAAACGGGGAACCAGTCCGTATTTCATAGACTTGATTTAGTCTATTCAGAGAACGTCAGTTACATCATGTCGGCCAAAAGGGGAAAAATAACAAACTTCTTCACAAAGGTAACAGCAAAATTGTCACGTTTAACTTACAACATGTACAATCAAAATACTTTGGGGTACAATGCAGTAGTAGGCCTACCCAAATTTTGTGTTGCTCAACGTCCATACTATTTTGTTTAACAATGCCATTTCATGCTGATGAGATCGAGTTTCATGAACTTGATCGAATTGGCATCAGAATTTCGCCGTCATTCTGCCGAAATCAACTGATCAGAAAATTACCTTGTTAAAGAACAACACCTCATAATATCATACATAAATTCACTAGCAAATCTGAAATCATAAGCATTGAAGACCGATCTCACATGTCAAAAGCATGTCAATGTGCATACCACATCGTTCGTCGACTCGTGGTGCATGTACATGTACATTGCATGGTCGGACTGTTTATGTTTGTGTGTGTGTACGACTACGGCGTGTGTGCACGCGGCGCTGTGATGTTGTGGGGCACTATAAATAGGGCAGAGGGCTTGTACGTATACATTATGCGCCTGCAGTGCAAAAAATAGTAAACTTGATCTAGTCACATAACACCTCAAAAAACAAGATGTACTTCAAACAAAATGGCAAAAAAATACAAAGGTTCATTCATATGCACGTACATTTTTTATTTTATTTTTTTAAATATAATTAAAAATTGTAGTGATTTGTCAAAGAAAACATTTGTGTCATATTCTCATTTACATAACTAATTGACATAGCTGTGGTTTAATACTATTAACTGACATTAAATTACATTTTAAATTATATTAAAATAAAATACATCGAAACATAATTTCATTTTAAAAATGTAACCCTTTTTTTTAATATATAATAAACACTTGCTGGTATAAATACTAGTTTCGTGGCATACGCATTTCCAAATATATTGTGTTAACAAACTTTCTTAAAAACTTTAATTACTAATGGCTATCACTATGCAAAATTAGTGGACTATTGCACATTCTGTATTTTCTGCTAAACTTATTATTTTTTGTTTAAAAAAGGAAACAATCTAACCAAATTAGCTAATTTTAACCTGAAAAACAGGTATCAGAAATGCATTAGAGACCACCAAAGAGCATCTAAAATAGCCAGAGCTTCCAGGGTCCTTAAGCAGGCCCTGGACCCCGGCCGTGAGGGACTTCGCGCTCCGCGCTCAAGTTGTGTGCTTCGCACACAAATTTTGGACTCCAATAAGTTGCACTCCCACTTTTTTTTTTTGCACTCCCACTTTACCAAATCCTGGCTAAAACACTGATTAGATATAATACAAATATTGAGTGACTCTGAGTCTAACATGATGAAATGTAACAGTGCAGAAGTGCAGATGATACTGAGTGATATATTGTTTCCATTGTACAAAATAAGACTGTACATCAGGGTTCTCCCCATGTACAAGCCAGCGTATTGGCCCGATACGCAAAGATTTTTGGCCAATACGCTGCCGAAATTGCCAATATGCACCTTTTTTCACCTGATATGCACATTTTTTTAACCCTTGTATAATTCGAACCCTCAAACCCTATGAAAAATTAATGGTTTTGAGAGTAGGAGGGTTTTAATACCTTTATTATTCGTAGCAAAAATGGTCGGGTCTTTGTCATGTCAGTTTTAGTGGTCCAAGTTAGTCCAACTTTCATTTGTAGGCCTGCACTGAACATGCTCTGTTTACATGTCAATACGTGTATTATTACACAGCCCATGCACAAGGTAAATTGAGATGCTAGTGATGAAAGGTGGGTGGGGGTAGTATTTTTTCCCTACCCCTGGTTCCGCCAATGCAGTGTAGCTCCAGTACAGTAAAATTGATTCATTTACGGCAGCTTTAGTTTTCAACTGAAATTTATAATTTCAGGCAATCTGAAAACAATGTTTTTCCAAACAATTGAATAATAACTGAGTTTGATTAAATATAAATGAAATCGGCCGGTCACAGTTCTCCATATTCATGAAATGGCTGTGTGACAACAAATGTGTATAAAAGTTCCAACGCACAAGACCCAATGCCATGTAATAAACAACAGAAACACAACCAAAGAAAGATGCATTATGGGCAAACATGACAGACTGAAATGCTTTATTCATTTAAATGCCATGATGATATAAGTAGATTTCTTCCACCTACTATCACACCTCATTATCCCCTCCTACTTTCAAAGTACTTAATTAGGCCACAGAAGTCTAATTATATTCAGTGTGTACATTTAAAAGCCTCGGGAGCCTGTTGGAAATGTGTTAAATTAGATTTCTTCTACCTAAAATTAGACATTTGATGACACAAAGGTCAGTTATGTAAAATGAGTGGGCTATGTCATCACATATTGGATCCTTATTCTTGCTTTTTGTGTTGCCAAATGGACAACACCCTGGATTGGTTTTCACCCTGAGGTTCAAAAGGGGCATGTGTTTCATTTTGTATTATATTTTGTGTCTTATGACATTGATTGGATCAAATGTTTGTAAAATAAGGTTAACCAAATTTTTCTACACAAGTGTTTAACATAAATATGCACATGAAGTTGAAAGCATAGAAAAGTGTCTCATACACTCACTGTACATGTAGTCCAACCAGGACAAACATATCGACGATTCAGCCCACAGCTGCAAATCCATGTTTTGATATACAATAAGTTGAACTGTTTTTGAAATTGCAATTTCAAAGACTTTTTAGCATTAACTTGTCTAGATTTTGCTTCCTACTAAATGGGTAATTACTTACCAAACTAATTTGTCACTTTGTAAAAAAGGCTTTTTTTTTCTTTTCTTTTTTCATCCACGATATATTGTCAAAACATATATTGCGATTTTCGATAATATCGCGATTATTTTTTTTCATGCATGATTGCTTTAGAGCCGATAATAACGGGGATATACCCATCTACAAGCTTCACAATAAATTGCCAGTGCTTTCCGGAGAGACAAGTGGAATTGCGCCGAGTGCACCATGGCCATTGGCAAATTCGTTTGCATAATATTTATGTGGGATGGTTACTGCACTGTGTGTCCCAATCAAGTCATCAGACCGAGTTCACACGATTCGTGGTCCATGTGACTGGGTCACAGTATAAACACGTGACTAGGTTTATTCCTACATAGTACCATGGAGAATAAAACCATGTGATTGTGACACGTCATTTGCACTTCGGAAAATGAGACCGACCCGAGTTTGGATTGTACTCACACTATTTTAAATAAACGTCACATGGTTTATCAAGAATACGTGTATGTGTTTTGTCACTAGACAAGAGTCCCAGTATGGTATAATAGAATAGTGCCCTAATCCCCTAACTTTGATCGAGCCGCTGCCGATCCATGCTTTGATTTAACTCATGACTAATGTGAGCACAGAGCACCTGCAATTACTGCAAAATGTTATTTTGTTGTCGATTTATAAGGTAACACGCATATTCTGCATATATATATTTAAATATATGCATGATATAATGTACTCTCACGTGGTGCGCCAACCAGAGTCACAGACCACCATGGCTAAAAGTGAGATGTAAACATTGTCTACACATTGTTGCATCAAATACCCTATTCAATCCCCTACACTTAATCCGTCTGAATAGATTTCTTTGAGTGGTGGTGGATTTTAAACAATGCCCTGACTGTGATCTTATGTAGTTCGATTTTGTTTCTCACTTCCAAAAGCTGAAAAGACTTCCCTAAGTTTTTTCCATGGAATTTCTGACACCGACAGAATTTCTGACATCGAGGATTTGTTTTCTTCGCGATATATTTTTTTTCATCATGATATATTTTTTCATCGCGATTTGCCAATATCTCGATAATTTGAAAAGTTCTCGATATTATAATCGAATAAAAAAAATATCGCAGGCCTTGACAATTTTTTTCTTTTTAATTGCCCGATCGGGCAAGCTTTGGTCGCATATTGCTTGCCCGAACTTGCCCGGCAAAAAGAGACCCAATTGAGACATGCATTTTGAGGAAATTATATCAGCAAATTAAGTGTCAACATTGCCAAACCTGGACTTACGTATTTTTATTTTTGAATTGACAACATAGGCTTACTATCATAGAATAAATAAGTATGTCAAATTTGAACTTTCGTATGTAAACTCCGTCATGCACGCACTCACACGGAACTGGCGCGCTGATGACATGGACATATGCTTGCACTTTGCGTACTCGTGATGCCGAGTACCGGGAGTGCGGCTATAAGCCAGGCACTTCGTGTATGACGTCACCAAGTGCAGGCACATCACATGAGGCCCACTTACGAATTCTCAATTCGTCAAAAAATGACATCATTTTGTAATATTTACACTAGTTGTCACAGCTACAATTCAATTAGCTGCGCTAATTGTCGCCAAAATTAAACACAATCAAAATGGAGTGGATCCCCAGCTGTTTCCAAGAGAGGAAACACAAAGGAAACTATATTTTTGGCTTGGCAAATGGGTTCTCAACTGGGCGCCGCGCAATACCAGATCAAACACAGTGACGTCAGACACGAAGTGCCTGGCTTATAGCCGTACTCGAGTACCGGCGATGTATTTTTCCACAATGGGTTCACATAAAACTGTGTTGCTATGCTGAGTGCAGCAGCTGACGGCAACGTTACCAAGTACTTCACTCGGTCCACCGCCTTACCAATACGGTGGGGCCGAGCGAACCATGAGTACAAGATTGTTTCCTTGGCTCCCCTCGATTGTGCAGACAAATGCATGTAATAAGGAAACCAGTGTCGGTTAAGATGTAGGTCATGCGATTTGTCACTTTGTGAAAATTCAAACTCAACAATTTCCGCATTGGCATTTTGCCAATCACTATGTATTCCAATATATAGAATGAAGAATGGTAATTCGTCACTTTGTGAAAACAAAAATCAGCTTAGCTAATTATTTGCCATGTAATTAGCGTAATTACAAATTTTTACAAAAATTTGATGGATTTGTCACTTTGTGAAAAACATTTTATATTTAATTATTTACAATGATTGTATAAACAAGTCACTGTGGCTGATGGGTGTGCATGGTTTCCCTCCCCTGCGCCAATGAGTAATTATATGCCATTTCACTGGCACATTGCCATAGTGACTGACTGCTAATGTTTCATCTCGTTCATAAATGCTAAAATAAAATGATGGCTCCCACATGGTTGTCTGCCTAGAATTTGAGTAACCTTCATTGCATGGGTCTTACAGTGTTTGCAATATGCAGGAAATATTGAATGTAATCAATGTATGGCCTAACATTTCAAGATCATTTTGTTCTGGTGTGTGACATACTGATGCTGTGTGCAATTAGGGTAAACTTCCACTATAAGTATGGATTTTAATGAATCACAATTGACCTTTCACCGTTTGTGACTTTGCCACGCCCCTAAGACAAGCTTACAACCCATACGGAAGTTTGTGCAGCAGTTTTTTTTTTAAGGTCTGCATGTTTAATTTAAGCTGATGTAAATGCGATTCTGCCGCCATACAATATGTCAATTACAGCATATTCCCTTGCATATTTCCTTGCATATTTGGTTTGAATGCATAAATAAGGAACTTTTATTTCAACCTCATACGGCCTCCAGCTGTAGGATGTGATGTAAGATTAGTGTATACATGTCGCTTCAACACGTTATTCTGTTTTAATTATTTGATATTGTTCTTCCTGTCACAGATTCATGTGTTAACATATAGATCAATGACCTCATCAACTGTGTACTATAACTGTGTATCACTGAGACTGAAGATGGAATGAGTAATGGACAGGAATCTACATTAGTACGACGATGATGACTGCAGTGTTGCAGTAAGCTAAACCTTGTGTTTGCTTGAACGAACAGTGGGGCATTACAGAGTACGTTGATGTGGTAGAACAGTAAGACAAATAAAGAGGAGAGGGTGCAAACATGGGGGCGTTCCTAGACAAACCCAAAATGGAGAAGGAGAATGAAGTAGGGTGTGGTAATGGTTTGCGATTTGCTGTGTGCAGCATGCAAGGCTGGCGAGTGGAAATGGAGGATGCTCACACAGCTGTCATAGGTTTGCCTTTTGGCCTTAAAGACTGGTCATTTTTTGCTGTGTATGACGGTCATGCGGGTTCCAAAGTTGCTAAATATTGCTCCAAAAATTTGCTTGAGGAAGTCACCTCAAATAAGGACTTCAAAGGCAGCGACAAGCCTGGGCCGAACTTTCAGCCAACAGAAGAAAACGTTAAATTAGGATTGCGGACTGGTTTTCTCAGTATTGACAAGAAGATGCGGGATATTTTGGCACGGGAGAATGACAAGAGTGGATCGACTGCCATTGGAGCCATCGTTTCACCCAAAGATATTTTCTTTGCAAATTGTGGTGATTCTCGCGGTGTGTTAAGTCGTGGTGGAGGAGTATGTTTCTCTACAGAAGATCATAAGCCCAGTAAGGAAAATGAAAAGACTCGTATTGAGAAAGCTGGTGGAACAGTTATGATCCAGAGAGTCAATGGTTCATTGGCTGTATCAAGGGCCTTAGGAGACTTTGAATATAAAAATAATTTAGGTATGGGTTCAACAGAGCAACTTGTATCTCCTGAACCTGATATTAAAGTGATACCTCGCAATGATGATGATGAATTTATAGTGTTAGCTTGTGATGGAATATGGGACGTCATGAGCAATGAAGAAGTCTGTCACTTTGTGCGTTCACGTCTAGAACTGACTGATAACCTGAGAGAAGTTTGTAACATGGTGGTGGACACATGCCTATGCAAGGTTGGTAACAGGATTTATACCATTTTTACTGCAAAGAAATCATGAACAATTATAGTATAACAAATCTGTAAATAGTATGTGACCTTTCTATTGTGACCACCTGTCCATTGTGGCCTCCTGTACAGTGTGGCTTCACTGTCCAGTGTAGCTTCACTGACCAGTGTAGCTTCACTGATCAGTGTAGTTTCACTGACCAGTGTAACTTCACTGACCAGTGTGGTCACCTGCCCGTTGTGGCCACCTGTCCGTTGTGGCCACCTCTCCGTTGTGGCTTCACTGACCAGTGTGGCTTCACTGACCAGTGTAGCTTCACTGACCAATGTGACCATCTGACCAGTGTGGTTGCCTGCCCATTGTGGCTTACCTGTTCAGTGTGGTCACCTGTCCGTTGTGGCCACCTGCCCGTTGTGGCCACCTGTCCGTTGTGAACACTTTTCATCACTTTCTTGAGTGGCAATTTTTCCCGGTTATTGCTGTAAATTTAATATTCTCCCATCTTGTATTTTCCACTTTTATTAACTTTCTGGGAGATGTTTAAATGTTTTTGGTGGTCAAGCATCCAATGTGTTTATTAATCATCAACTGGATGTTCATTGGAATCTAATCGTCCTATTTTTATCAAAATTGACAAGCAATGACAGTTTATACATTATCCATCCAATTGAGTTATTCCTTGCATTTTAAAGTGAATCAGCACAATTTCATAGCAATAAGCAATGATGCCTGAAATTGCATGTCACTTCATTTTGGATATCTCTTCAACAAGACATACATGTACTGCATAATATTTAAAAAAATTGTTCTCACATTGATAGATGATTTATGAATTTAAGGCTTTCTCACATTGGATAGTATTTGTAGATTTTCAATTTTTAAATCTTAGAAAACATTTCCAATTTGTACGCATTTTTTCACTCTCCTATTACTACAATCGTCAAAATGTTGATATACTTGCCAAGTTATATCTAGTGCACTTAAAAAGTTGAAAACTGTCGAACCTTACGTGTAGTATGTACATTTACAGGTCAAAATGAGTCAACCGTTTTTTGACTTATAAAAGCATTGTCTGGTATTGTTCAGGGTGGTCAAAATGACAGTAAAAACCAATCAAAAATGCCCGTGTGCACATTTGGGTCAACAGTCAAAACAGGCAGTTGACTGATTTTGACCTCTGTAGCTACTTGCCACTAAAGTGCAGCTATAGTAGGGTTAATGTGTTATAGGTGTGGTGTAGTGGTTCAATTGTTATTACTGTTGATTATGGCTTATTAAGAATTATGAAATCATAGCATGAAGTTTTAACAACCTTGCTTCCTTTATCATGATATTTTTAAATAAATTATTTTTCTAATAAATAAGTACAATTTATTTAAAGATTTTTTGATTAAAATAGTGCTGTTGTTGGCTTACATGTCACCAATTTACTATATGTTTTTGAAAGTTGATCACATCAGCATAATTACATTTCACAGAAGCATCAGATTTAGCGTAATGTAGTTTTCCATTCCTTTTCCTGTATTATTGAATGCAATTACTCTTACTGTTAACTCTGATCCTTTTCCTATAGGGAAGCCGTGATAACATGAGCATCATTATCATCACATTTGAGAATGCACCTAAGGTGTGTGAGCATGCTATCTGTAAGGAGGCTGAGCTGGATAAGGTCCTTGAAGCTAAAACCAAAGGTACGATCTAGCAGATATAAAACTACTCTGTGATATATTGGGTTTAATTTCATCCAATTTGAACTTCTCATGTTGGGAGAAACTAATGTAACATCAGGTTCATGGTAGCATGTGTTAATAATCTCTTATGAATGGTGAAGATCTACATGTAAGAATTAAATGTGACACTTTGACCAGCATAATCTAGTTGCCTTTAGAAGAGTGCCTGACATTTGGAGAGCGCTATGGTACAGATTAAGTAGCATCTCTTGGTCGTGGAAGCAGTGTTTTTGTTGATTGGGTTTGATGAAGTATTGTTGTTTTATATTTTTTTCTTATGAACCTGCTTCAAAAGAGCACCCCAGAAAATAAGCACATCCCAAGGGGATAATTAAAGCCAGTTTTATCCAAGCAAACCCACAGTAAATACTTTAAACATTAACAAAATAATAACAAGCTACATGTATATAGGGCCAGGTCTTTCCCACTAAAAAGTGACGAGAAACCTGGCCATTAGCATCATGCTGTAATCATTCTTGCTGCACACTGAACTACTTCAAGATCTTGTTGACCCTGCATTTGAAGTGCTGGATGCCTTGGTCACAGATCCTAACAGATGCAAGGAGGAAGGCTTTGTCAAAACTTGTTAAGGTCCTTGCTGCAGACATTCCTTGGGGGACCGAATTCTGTAGAGCAAATGAGTTGATCAGAGAGGACTGTCTGGTAAGCCGTACAGCAAGGGGCTTTGAGGTGGGACCAAAGATTCCCTTGTAGACTGGTCCCTTGTCTTTAACCTCTCAAGGATAGAGACAGCCTTCAGGCATACCATTCAAGGGGTTTCATTGGATACATTGTGCCAAATATGTACCGTCATGCTTTGAAGCTCATGCTGCACTATGCGCACGTGTACTTCTGACATCCAAATATTGCTGGAGATATTGCGTGTGGATGCTCATCAAAGGTCAAAGTTGAATCTCAGGGAAAATAAAATGGCAGCAGCGGCTGGTATCTGGCATAATTCACGAGCCTCAAAGCATGATGTCGGATCTTCAGGCTAGGGCACTTGTTGCACTGCATTTGATATAGAATGCTTATTAACCCTAACTCCCTAGCCTTAATTACCAGGTACATTGTACATGTACCTTCCTCAATCCTTCATAATCCTCCGAAATGTGTTTGTGCATGAAACTCACTGCCTCAATCATTCATAATCCTCCAACTTGAGTTTATGCATGAAGCTCACTGCCTCAATCCTTCATAATCCTCCACTATCAAATGCACGACCCTCCTCAATCCTCCATAATCCTCCAATTGGTGATTTTTGAACGTGCCTCATTCCTCCAAAATCCTCCAAATCCTCCGGAGAATACAAGATTATGTTTCTGTCAATCCTCCATAATCCTCCACATTCATCCAAAGTAAATTTCCATTATGCCCTCAATCCTCCACAATCCTCCAGGATCTCTTTGAACCATGCTTCCTCAATCCTCCACAATCCTCCACTATCAAATACACGACCCTCCTCAATCCTCCATAATCCTCCAATTGGTGATTTTCGAACGTGCCTCATTCCTCCAAAATCCTCCAAATCCTCCAAATCCTCCGGGGGATTATAGAGGATTTAGGAGGGTTAGGGTTAAAGGGTAGGCATTTAGAAAAGTACACTTATTTTGACCCTCTTGTTTCCAATAAATATATTGTAAAACTAACCTGTGAAAGTTTAATCACAATAGGTGACTAAAGAGCACTTCTATTAGAATATCAGAATGTATATAGATGGGAAAATTGTTAAGAGGCACCAAGATCAGGGCAATGGAGGCCATTATGCTCATAGTTTTTGAAATGAGGAAAAACTACATGTATGTAAAATAAGTTTGCAAAGTTGGCAATCTTTTTGAAAGTCAAATGAACAATTTTGTTTTTCTCTTAGATGAAAGCACTTAAGATGGAATAATTTCTCAGGATGAAGCTTTTAGATAATTTTTTTTTAATTTGCTGATCTGGTAATTACCAATGTTGTACCTTCGCTTTAAAGATCCTACTTCTATTGTTATCCAAGCCTCACATGATGATCTACCCTCTAGGCTTAAGAAATCCATTAGTGTTCAAGGGGAAAATGTACTGATATATTTGACTGGGATATACTGACATTCATTTTTTCAGGAATTACGAATTATGAATTGCTCTTTAAAAATTACAAATTTCAAGTTTTCCGCCCAACGGAAAAAAAAAAACCTTGATAAAGTACCATTTTATGAGCATTTGGGTAAAATCACGTGTAACGATTGTACAAATCAGAATCGGTACCCATACCGAATATTTTCGTATGTGTAGTGTGCTATAATAAATAAGTTCTGAATTACCGAAAAGTATTATGGATGTCAATTAGCGTAGTATCAATACCTTGTTTATTGTGGTACCAGTTTGTGCGATTAGTAATGGGTAATACACAGGAACCAGCAAAGAGCCTATGGTTTCATCATGGCACCCGCCACTGTGTAAACGTGGAATTGGAAGTGAGAAAAGTTTCATTACTAATAGGAATTTTGAAATGTTGGCAGCTGTGCCCTTGATATTCTTTCAGAGTTACACCCTCAGTCCTTCAAAATCATCCAATATGAGTTTTATGGAGGTTCCCTACTGCCTCAATCCTTCATCAACCTGAAACCAATGAACCATGACTGTGTATAACCCATAATTATTTTTTTTTCCCTAATAGCATTCTCACTCCTCCAAAATCAGCATCTCATTCAGCCATTGTACCTCAATCCTCCAAAATCATCTACAATTAAATACATATGTAAGCCCTCAATCCTCCAAAATCATCCAATACATGTAGTTTAATTTCAAACCTGCCTTAATCCTACGAAATCATTCAAATCTTCCGGTGGATTTTGAAGGATTTAGGGTGGTGATTAAATTATTGGAGGCATGTATTGTAGGCTTAAGGCGGTTTTCAATTTTTGGCTAGCCTGTTTACCACCGGGAAAAAAAATTGGTTTCCGGTTTTACCGTGATTTTTTTTTTAAGAAAAGAAAAATAATTAAAGAGTCCTTAAATAACATGTTACTGATGTTTTTTCACTGTATAATCAGAGGGTAATACATTGTGTGTATAACTCATCTATTATTTATTCCACTGTTGCTTATTAATTTGTATGAATAAAAAAATTCTATATTTTTTATTACAAAACATAAACCAAGGTTCGACCTATTACGGTAGTCTGCTGGCCTAGCCAAATGGCAGTTAAAATGGCGGCAGACGGGTTACAATGCCTTTCAAAATAGCCCGGCGTGCTAGCCAAAATCATAAAGCCTATACTAAATCCAAGTTATTTTAATTTTATATTTACAAATCTTATTCCACTGGGCCATAATTCCTTCATTTTTAAATGTATTAGCATCGGGAAATTCAATTCATAAAGATTTATCAACACAAAAAAAATTGAAAGGGAATTCCTGCCAGAACGCACTACACGGTACATGCACATGTATGCTTACATGTACTGTGCATACCACGTGACCATGGTGCGACTGAGTAGTACTGATGGCTGTGTGGCAATGTGCACAGGTAGTGTTTGAGGATCATGTGCCTGTTTCTGTGATTGCATAGATTTGTATAGGTAGCAAATTATATTGTTCTTATTGGCTGTTCAATTATGTTGCATATTCATTGTTACACCTTGCCTGTATGAACGTATGCGCTCTGGAAGCAACGAAAATGGACTGTGTCGTAATGTGTTGACTCTTGACTGTGCCGAACTGAGGTATATTGTGGGCCAAACAGGTTCTTAAAATATAGGATTTTAAATAACAATTCATCAATTGGGGTTCCTAATGATCACAGGAAATGCATTGCTTTAATGATCATCGCCGAAGAACAAGGATATACAATGAGGACCAGTAAAACTAAGCCTTGACTGTCGGGATAAATTCCCCCGCTCTGGGGCAAAAAAAAACGGATGATTTTATAAAACCGCGGTTTTATTTTTGAAAACCGAATTTGGCGGTATTTCGGTTTAGTAAAAATCCCTTGGTTTGGTGTCGGTTTAAAAAAAACGTGACCACTCGGTTTTACCGAAAAACTGCCCAAGCCTAATGTATTGAGGTGAATGCAGTTACGTGTTGTGGTGACAGTCATGTCTGGCATTAAAGAAGAATAATTTTGAAATTCACATGAGATAATGGCATGACTTGAAAGCAGACATACGTAAATTCTGCATGACAATAAATATGTTAATACTTGAATTTACTTGGCACAAGTATGAAGTATTCAGACCTTTGTTACTGTACAAAAATAACTAAATACACTTCAGAGTCATCTCTGTTGCCTTTTTGGATAATAAGGTCAAGTGTACTTTTGTCCATTACTAACATCCTGTGTATAGTGATTACATATATATCATCCTTTGGGATGCTTCATTACTTATTTATTGCTTCCAAGTGTTCCACATGACGGTTTTCTTAAGGGAACGATTTGTTAATATGAGTTATGATATGAGTACACATACATTCTTGTACTTTTGGAATTTGGTTTATGTAGTTTGTGTTGAATCAGAAAAGTGTATTTTAAAAGTTTGTACACGATTACTATTAATGGCCTAGTACGTGTATACAAGATATTAAAAGCTCTTCTTTGTAATGAACACAACTTATTAAATTCAGTTTTAATATTTGCGATCTACTCAAATCATGATATATCATTTCTTTGGGATACTCATTTTGTAGAGATAATGGATAGCTTTGGTGAACGTGTGGGTATTGATCTTGTGATGCATGTCATGACAACAACGGAGATAGAGGGGCTTCCCCCGGGTGGAGGAATACAAGCAAAGTGAGTAATAAAAAAAAGTCCTATAACAGTGTTCCTCTAATCCTTTGAGATTTTATCTCACTTTATTAGACACTAAATGACAATTTCTCTTTGAGCTGATGCATACATCAATGCCCATAAATAACAGGGGTTTTATATTGATAAGAAAGGAAGGTACAACATTGGTAATTTGTAATCATGAGAAAAGAAGGGAAAAGCATTCACAATTTGTTACAGAAAACACTCGAGTGAAATATTGCCATCTGGCATTTTTGTATTTTTTCTCTTAAATCAGAGCACTAAAAACAGAATATTTCTTCAGGATGATGGTCCCAGTGCCAACTTCACATCAAGTTAGCTTTCGATAATAATTCATTAACCTTGTAATCGGATAATTAACACTGTTGTACCGTCCCTTTGAAGCATAATGAAATTGATGAACTAAATGAACATAATTTATCTAAAGATCTGTCAGAAGTATGCATGAGTGGAGTATTGCATTCTTACATAAAGTGATTTCTCAATACTCACCAATCACCAAAGTGCCCTATTAGCTCGACTAATGTAGATGCTGAATGTATGTTTGTTGTATGAGGGCCAAGATATGCTTGGGGCGAGAAATTCTTTTCAAAAACAAAATAATCTGAAAACGTCAAATAATTCACCTTTTCCAGTTGTTCATGTACATTGAAGTTAATTATAGTAGTCCATTGTTTGCCGTTGGTAACGTTAGTTAACTTGTATATAACATGCTGATGAAATGGTTGTTTGTCTCTGCAGGAAATCCACCATTGAATCTATCGTAAACAGATTAAATTCAGATCAGAAACAAGACGAGGTAAGTAAAGAATGATTAAACTAGGAAACATACTCACTGGGATCCATTATCATTTACATAAGAATTAATTCACTCAGAAAACGTCTGTTTAAATATTGTCCTAATGTATGTCGGAATCAACTTATTTAGACATTTGTGGTTTGTTTTTGTCTCCTAAAATCAAATAATCTGGAGAGATTTCTTACGTTGTAATTTCATTGCCAATGTTATGATATGACTTACAACTTTTGTTGTTTTTGCCATTGTCATGCATCTATGTCAATGAATCTAATGCTTCTCAACAGAGATGCGGATAATTGATGAAAAGTCTTGCAGGGGTACAAGTGCAGACAAATCTTAGACAGTTTGGAGAAATAGACTGATATCGGCTAACGGTCATCTCCGACTACAGTCATTGATGAGAATAATGAAGGCTTACCTACTGAAAGGCTAGTCACCCATCCGCCCACATACCCACCCACCCATTCCCTTCATGTCCTGATCTCAACCAAGCTCTTGTTTGTCTTCTAGGAAGCGTCGGATGATGCTTGGTAAGTCTTGTACTCCTTAATCCTTGTGGATTGTGTTGGATTGAGGACTTTAAGCATCAGACAGCGGATTAGCTAACAATCGCTCTCCATGTACTGCAACTGTCTATGGAATATACAGATACCACTGAACATCCATGACAAGATAATGGAAACGAGCTTAAGATCCAAAAGGCATCTCTTAATGAAACTTATCTTGAGAATCATTGAATGTCCTGATCCAGCACAGATGTACAGTGAGTAATCATTGATAAATGTCTAGTGTTACCTGATTCATCAGTGATTGGTATTGAGTGGTTTAAAGACTTGTATATATTCAGTCATATGTGGTAAGCTCTATGCTTATTAGTTCAATATGAGGGGATCGTTGATAATAGTGCAAGCATTGTGTAAACGCTGCCTCTACACCATCATAACCCTGGTCTGCTGTGTATCACCCGCTTAGCTATGTTTGGATTAAATCAGCACGTGTGAATAGATCAATATATATCTGAAAAGAAGGCAGTTTCCAATGTTTGAAATTTGAACAGAATTTGAAGTATTTAAGAATGAGATGCCCTTTAAGGGCATGGAATAGAAGAGTGTGACAGTCATACTAGTTAAAACCCATTGTATAAAAATTCTGATTACTATTGAAGATTAGAGAAAATCGGTCTTATTTTACAGATGCACAGTATCTTAATAATTTTTGCCTTTAAAATTAAATAACAACTAATATAACAATTAACAAAATACTTATAAAAAAAGCAATTCAGGGAAGATGTAAAATTGATTTTTGTTTTTGAAAATCTTTGTGAATATTATTGACTGCAATGTTTGGGTAAGGAAAATGTAATTTCATGAGTCATTGTGTCAACAGTCTTAGATTTCCATCATACAGTTTCCTCAGTTTCCTTGGTAATTTCCAATAGAACTATGATTGTTACCATGGAAACAAATAATAGTATCTAGGAACTTCCAAACACTAAGGGCCATTGTCACTGAAAGCTGCTAAGCTGCAAACGGCAGAGTGTATTGTGGGAAAGCAATCCAATTAATTTGCTTAGCAGATTTTAAGGAAGGCCTTGGATTTTGGAGAAGGTACAAGTGCAAATTATGTGATGGAAATTATGTCATTGAGAAAATCTATTTAAAATCTTGTGAAATGCAATTACAAATCCTGGTACATTTTGACTTATCTTTCCCTTCACTGCTATGTGATCAACATTAGTGTGGCCCTACAATCTTTGAAACCATTTTGATTACCTGTCCTCTGTGACTATTACAGATACATGTAGTTAAGAAGTGCTAAGACATACAATTAGCAAACATACATGAAAGTTCAAAACGAGAAATACAAAAGATGATACATGTACAAACAAAACGTATTAATAATGGATACATGTTAATGATCTAAAAATGATTATAGCTTTTACAAGCTAATTAAAACTTCCTTTTAAAGATAACTATTATTAATAATTATTCAGGTGTTTGAAATAAACATGCCTGCTCATAAGACTCAGTAATGTATAATTTATTGGCCATCTCACTATTGCAGCAATTATCCACCATGTTGCCACAATGGTGAAACATACTCAACCGACTTGTTTTGACTGCTAGAGAATGTGTCCCTTGGGTATATTCTGTTGTCCAGCTGATGGGTTTTGACATGACCAGTGATTATTTGGACCTTCCTAGTGCGTTAAGGCATGGTGATGCAGGCAATGTTTGACTAAATTAATCCATGTTGACAATATGAGGGATTTATTAAATTACCTGGAATATCCATACACATTAACCCTAACCACCCCAAATCCATCAAAATCCCCCAAGGGGCACTTTTTGGAAGAACTCGGTACTTTCAGAAACTGGTATTTTCACATCTTCAAATGGGGCAAAATTACTATCTGGCAAGAAGCACAGGCCATAAGTGCTGAATATGAAAGATCAACGAAAATGCATGTTGCATTTTGAAGATAAGGGCATGTTTCCAAAAGTGCTCTGGTGGATTTTGGAGGATTCAGGAAGGTTCCTAGCCGGAATACCTAGGGGGGTTAGGGTTAATCTTACATTCATTTCATCAATTGTTACTTCATGTAGCCATACATGATGTTGTATTCCACACCACAAGTAAGTCAAACCTATGCACACCAATGAAATTGCCTGTAATATCTAGGTTACAAATGGTTAGGACTGTCAGAAACTGCCCACTTTGACCAGGTGCTATTTCACTGCTGCCCACATTGAGCAGGTGTATGGTTTATCAATGTGTACTTATCATTGTGTAGGTTTGACTGTATACAGATACATTGCTTCACCAATGAAGCCATTGGAAATATGTGATATGTAATTGTTATGTCATCATTGCATGTTAGCAGTTTTGCAGCAGCTAGGATCGTGGTATAAACATGCACCCACATATTCACATCCTAAGAATTGCTTTATGGGCTGTTTGTGCACTGTAACCTCTCTGATGTTTAAAATGTAAGCTTTGCTGTGGAGGAATTTCTTTATTTTCAGTTTTCAAAAACCATCTTCCCTGGTAACTGCCAACACTTGAATATAAATGGAGTCATTTGTGCATGCTAACCAGTTAAATAGCAAACCCGAAGTTGATTACTTGTATGTCCTCATTAGGTTACAGATCTACAGTATGTAAAAGCTACATGTATTGTCTGCCTATTTCCCAAATAACTAAAACAAGATGAACATATTTTGAAAAAATTTACACATATAAAGCTTATTTCTTAGTTAGTTAAAAATTAAACACAAATCTAAATGTTTTTATCAATCTGTTTGAACTTAAAGACACCACTATTTGATAATGTTCCCATACCTTAAGTTAACCCTAATCACCCCATATCCTGCAAAATCCTCCAAGAGTAACTTTGGGAAAAATTCAGCACTGTTGGAAACTGGTTCTTTCACCTCTTCAAATGGAACAAAATTACTACAGTGTACCTGGCAAGAAGTATAGGCCATAAGTGCTGAATATGAAAGATCAATGAAAATGAATGGTACATTTTGAAGATAAGGGCATGTGCACTGATGGATTTTGGAGGATTCAGGAAGGTTCCTAGCCAGAATACATGTACCTAGGGGGTTAGGGATAACCCTAACCTTCCCAAATCCTCCAAAATCATCTTTGTTAAAGTGAAGGATTTTGGTTATTAGGCATACTTGCCTTTCCATGGTACATGTACATCCATGTTTGTTATTGTGATTGCAAGGTCAGTGCTTGGGTCAATGGACACTGTTTATTGCTCCATGCATGTACATGTATCACAGATTAGAAACACATGTGTGCATACATGTCATGTGCTTGCTTTACTACTGAAGGATTTTGGAGGATTCAGGTTATGTGTAAACAAGTGGGCCTAGGGAGTTAGGGATAATGAAATAAATGCTTCATTGGGTATGTTATGTCACTGGATTAGAATCATATCAATTCTAATGTAAATGAGGTCATATCTATAAATACAAGATTGTATATACAAATTAAGAATAGTGTGAATTTGTTCAAATGCCGTATCTTTTTAACAAATATGCCTTTTAAAATGAGTGAATATAATTATACTGAAACAGTTTACCTTTTGAGTTTTGATACATATATTGATTTGAATGAAATGTTTGTGAGATGTACATGTATATGCATGCAAACAACTTGGAAATTCAGATTTTTGTTTGGATGTTTGAATCCTAAACCAATGCATGTTACTTTAACACTTGGATCTCTTTAGTCATTAAGAGGTTTTATGGCAAGATCATTGTCAATAACAAGGAATAACATAAATGAGTTGAATCATTTGACATCCGATAGTCATGAATCCCTGATTCATTATATGATTGCACTAATAATTTGCATCAGAAACCAACAGATACCATTTAGATATTGCAAATCAATCATTATTTGTATAAATCGGTCAGAAAATTTCAAGATTAGTTTACAGACAATGTTCAAGTCTTCATTTCCATTTTGAGAAAACTGAATCCATAAAAAATGTCCTGAGGTATTGATCATCGTGTAATTTTACTTTACATGTTAGTATGTATTGCTTACTTGTGTATAGACCTCAAGTTGAATTTTGAAATGTTTCAAAAGTGACCAATGAAAGTCATTACAGAATTAAACAGATATCCAGGGTACGTGATCTTTGTAGCCATGTACATCTAAATTTGTGAAATAAAATGAATAATCACAGCTGAAACATCTTCATTGGTCACTAAGTATGACTTACGTATTTCAAATGGCTTTCTGTTACAGTACAGAATACATTGATGTTGTCTTAGGAAGACTGCTTATCACTAAACCAATGGACAAACAGAATTACAAAGAAATACTAAAACATCTAGATACCATGCTTACAGCATGGATTCAAACAAACTACAGTTGCCTTTTTCTCAAGTATTTTAATGGTATTTTTCTGGAAAATAATAAAGTGTGATATTTGGGACAGAAATGAGAAGGGAAAATAAATGCAAAAGGTCATATATATATTAAAACCTATTAAAATCTGTTGGTTATGTGATTGTTCTATGTAGTAGATTTATAATTGTTACAAGACGCATCACATGTATGCATGTTATTGCTAGCATTCTAGTAAATGATGTAATCATAAACAAATTTAAAGGGTCTTTCAAATGTTATACATGTATGCTATGGACACATTTTAAGGAAAAAAACTTCATTTAATAACATTTAGTTTTGACTGTTCAACGCTCTTTCAGCAAAGATTTAAATTAATTTGATGTGTGGAATTTTTCATAATTGTTTTTTCTACATATTTTATTGATACAATAGTCTATATTATAGATTGTACAAGCAACTTATAACAGGGAATTGTTTTTATTTGGTTAGGAAGTCTTTATTCTTGTAAAATATAAAACACCGTAGCTAATAGGAAAGATTAGAATAGAATATTTCTTTATTAACTGTTAACAAATTAAAACAATGCAAAGTCAAATGCAGCTGGTGTTGTTGCCAAACTGGGAATCATTTCATATAGCCAGTAAGCAGCTGATTTTTGGCTTACTGCTAAAACCATATAGAAAAGAACACTAAGTTTCTGCAACAATACAAGTCCATTATGAACGCGCTGCTCTGAATTTTCTTCCTAACCCATGAAATGTGCTTATTCTTCTGCTATAAGCTGGCAGAAAAAATTGGAGTGCTTTGAAAATGGGCCATGTTTAGCATTCTGCTTACCATATTCCATTATCAGATAAAATGCAACATAAGTAATGATTTGTGTTTATCTGCGTTGTGAATAATAATAATAATGTATAGATTTATATAGCGCACGTATCCACCAACTAAGTGGCGCTCAAGGCGCATTATATTATCCCTGCTCATTGATTGCTACTTAGAAGTGATTCTGCCACGTCTTGGTCCATGAACAAAAATGTGTGTGGGGGAATTCATATACTGTCCCCTCCCACGCTTCACCAACATATTAGCTTAGCACTGTGTAATCAGTGGTTTGAGTATCGGCAAATTAAATTTCACCGGTGACTTTCAGATACATTAGCGAAGAAAACGAAATCATATTAATATGAGTTATGTTTTTGTGGTACGGTCATAAAGCTTCATACCCTGTTTGGCTGTTAACAAAATAACTAACAATATTGAAAACATGATTAGATTAAGTAATGTGACCACACTTCGGGAAAATCATCATGGTATTTACACGAGTCATTGTCATGCTACATTTGCTTAAAAGTGACTTGAGAAAAAGTAAGGAATTATCTGTAATCTACAATGACATTATTTCATGCTGTTTTGTTTTTTAGATTATAATGTAACTAACAGTAATGATGTAAAATAAATGAGTTAGTTTTTGGCATAAGTCATCAAGTTGGTCTATAAAGACAAGCTTTTGACATTTGATGTTTTGAAAGTTTGGAAAATTGAAAATAAAAATGGAAAAATAGTGTGATTGCAAGATTGATGTTGTCAATTGTGTCATTTTGGGTAGTGACTTATACCTGACCCCACCCAAAATATGCTTAAATGCATCAGCTACAATATACAAGTAATGATATAATACTGCCTCATCTATTAACCCTAACCACTCCAAATCCTCCAAGGGCCACTTTTTTGGAAAAATTCAGCGCTGTTGGAAACTGGTACTTTCACCTCTTCAAATGGGGCAAAATTACTACCTGGCAAGAAGTACAGGCCATAAGTGCTGAATATGAAAGATCAACGAAAATGCATGGTGCATTTTGCAGCTAAGGGCATGTTTCCAAAAGTGCACTGATGGATTTTGGAGGATTCAGGAAGGTTCCTAGCCAGAATACCTAGGGGGTTAGGGTTAATGTGTCCACATCTTCACCATAGCAGTCATTTGTTATAGCAATTCAGTAAGCCATATATATACATTGGTAATTCAAAATATGATAATAAAAAAATAAAATTACATAAAGTTGACGATGGTATCAAACATCCCTTGAAATATTTCTGTTTGAGGTGCTGTTTAGTATTGATCAAATTATTTAGCAACTATATACATATCTTGATTCTGATCAAATATGGATGCATTTACAGACATTTTACCATAAGTGTATACTGTATTGAAGGGAAGGTACATTGGTATAAATACCCGATTACAAAATAACCAAAAACAATTCAGTAAGCTTACTTGATGTTAAGTTGATAAAGGAACTAGTCATTCTGAATATTGTTGTCTAAAGATCCATTCTATTATTCATATTCCTCTAGAATCACTGTATGGACTGTAGCACAACTTAACAAAGGATAACAATAAACCTATTACTTGATTATTTCAAAAAATGTCACCTCTTTCCAAATAATTGAATCTTTAATGTCTTTGGGACGTATCTTATTGTAAGTGAAATGCGACATGACCTCTCCAGCCTTTCCCTAAGCCCTTTGTCAGTCTGTTCAAGATTGACCACTTTGTCAGTAATGAGGTCACTTGTTGTCTCTGCGATACCATGGAGATAAGATGTGTACATATCATCTTTCAAGATGAGAAGACTACAAGGTTCTAGGAGCAGAGACAAAACATGTTGTTGGATAGGCTCCTCAGATGGTGAATCAGTATCCTGTAGTGAAACAAACATAAAAGAAGAAATTATCTACCGATTTCACTTCACAGTAAACATCAATCACATAGTGCCTGCAGTTATCTGCACATATTCCTAATTGACTTGCACTGGTTCCATATACCCTTCTGGGTTCTTGCTCTATCATTGGGTCACTTTCACTGGGTCCCCTGTCTGAAAGTTCCACCCTGTGTAATGTTGAGGCAAACATTAACTATTATGAATTATCTAATACAATATTCCAGCATATTAAGTCTCCAAACTTGATTATCAATTACTTCCAGTTTTAATTTAGGGTCAAGGTCCTAGTTATTACCTTGGTGACAAATAGTCATATTGTGATGACATATTGTCACCCAATGATCCCTGACTATCAACTTCACATCAAGCTAGCTTACTAAAAATGATTTGGTAATTTTGTAATCAGGTATTTATACCAATGTATCTTCAGTACCAGTATAACTATGTCAATCTACATGTGTACAAAAAGGTAGCAAAAGTGAAATAGCATTGATCACCTTTAGACTTACGGGCTAAAAAATACACTTAAATTTGAAGGTTTGCAGTTGCGCCATGTAAATTCTCTAATGAGTTGTAACAAATTGTATTGGTTCCGGTGGTTTGACAACTCAATGTTTCCACCAGTATACTCTAATCATCTTGAGGAGATCAGAGCATACTGAACGCTGAGTTATGAAACCAGAATCAACTCACTAGAGAATTAACATGATGCTACTGCAAATCTTCCAAGTATAATATCACAATTTGAGCAAATTGAGCTAATATTGTGTTGCTTTTGTCTTCCAGTTAGATGAATAATTTCCAAGATAGCGAATATTATGGATAGCTCCTAAAAACAACTGATGCAAGATGATTTTGTACTAACCCCAATTTAAGACTTTTAAATGGAAATAACAGGAGGAGTTTGTATTACCTGGGATGACTGATCCATTATAGTTTCCTCAGCTGTAGTGGAGTCTCTTCGATGTTGATAGAAGTCAAGTAATGTGTGTGAACCCAAACTGATGGTTGTCACTACCGGGTGAAAGAGAGGTCCATCCTCATGGGGCTAGAATAAGAAAATATGAAAATCAATTGATTGTTGTTGATGATGGGGCTCATTTGCATGGCTACACTGACAAAATAAATTAATAAATACAACCTCCAAAATTGGTTACTAGCTACGATACACACTCTGCTTTTCAGATATAAGTTGTTTAGTCAGTTCATTTTAAATGATGGATTGTTATTTGAATTTACTCTGGGATTTGTAATCAAATAATGAAATTCATCTGTACTATCAAGAGATTATAACAGAGATTTACTTTATCAAACCTTTTGGATTTTATTTTACTAATTCTACTAATAATGGACATTTAAAATGCACCATTCTGTCAGAAATGACACTCCTGTTGCAACAAAAAAGAACTCTGCCTACAAGCGTAACAACCAGATGCATGGCTATAACAGTTTTGGGAATACTGAAGTAAGGTATCTGATGTCAGTATATCAGAAACCATAGTTTACATACTACATACCATTATACCTTGGCCAGGTTGGTATTCATTTACTAAAACATGGTTAGGAACTAGGTCACCAAACACTCCTAGATCAGCAATCTTTTGACTGTACACATCAAGCCACTAAAAAAATAAACAACATATTGTTTGGATAAGTCTACCTTATTAGTATTATCTCAGGAATACAGAAGACATCTTGATTTGTGAAGAACTTATATCCACTAAGGCTCGAGTTACATGCAACATAGATACGAGGCACATTCAATGTTGTTGTAATTATGGCTCTAGGTGGCAGCAGACATACCAGTTTTTTCTATTGTTCTGGATATTATTGCAAACATGAAACAAATTGTTAAAGAGAAGGTACAGGATTACTTATTATCTTTGAATCAAGATGTACATTAAACAACAAACCTATGAAAGTTTCAGCTCAATAATAAAAATAATAATTAGATTAATAGAGCGCTAAATTGCCAAAGGATACTTTTACATGCGGAGTCTCACGAGAAAAGTGTGAAAAAGTATTCTTAATTTTTATGCCTCCCCCCCCCCCAAAAAAAAATGTATGCAAAAAGTTGCCATCTGGCAAACTTTTTAAAATATGTTGTCCTTTCCCTTTAAGGATCTGTAAATAACCTGCAAGTCTCCCACACATTCTTGGCTTCTTATTGCCCATGTTTTTGGCTCTTTTATCAGCAATTTCCAGAAATGTTCTTTTTCATTGAAACACTGCTATTTTACCAGAAGAAAGGCTAACAGGTTATTTCAGGAACCGGATACCCGAAATTGGAGATCTTCGGATACCCGGGTACCTGTAAACATTTTTGCAAAAACACGTAAATACTCCCGAATGTATAAAATAACCAATTTCTCTTGTTTTGTTAGAGTCATAATAGAAACATGGTTTACAGTAAATATGTACTGGAATGAATTTATTGTGGTCCCGTCATAAATTAATTTTGGGCTCTGTTCAATAACCATTTTGTGATATATCTCACTTCAGAGTATTTCTTCCCCATTTTTAATGGATACATAATCAATGTTTTGATGAAATGCTGTAAATATAATGAAAAACATGGGCCATGCATCTTTAATACTATGATGAAGACCAATATCCAAGGCCTACTGTCTAATAGATTACAAACAAATTACTGGATGGAATCCAAGTATAACCATGGAGGAAGGAAATCTACAGACTAATAATTGGTTGATTGTCATTGTTGATGTTGGTAAATAAAAATGTGATGTACTTCGAATCTGAAACTTTGAATTATAAATCATTGCACAGAATCAGTGAATTAGTAAGGGACCATTGCTTTTGATTAGAGTTGACTAAGATATTTCAATTTCTTGACCGTTACCTTAGGAAGTTTCTCAGCTATCATGCCTTTAGGATGAGGTAGTCCTCCTATGAATAAAATAAAATGCAAAAGTAAATAAAAAACTTGATAGACTATGTAACGCTAATACATGGACTTTAGCCAGTCGGTCGGGCAGGTAATTAAACCAAACTACCAGGATGACAAATATTTTACCAGTCTTAATTGGCAAGCATCCAGCCAGACTTGTAGTTGTACCTGCCCGTCAGTAAATTTAATCTTCATCTCTGGTCACACATGTTTACATTTGTCATGTATCATATCCTCTCTATAGTAAAGATCAAGACACCTGGAATCATTGTGAGTGGCCTATATGATATGCTACTGTTTATCTTCAATGAATGATTGTGACTGTTGACATCATCTCCTTTTCAGTCCCAATTACTTAAGTACTTACCCCAGTTCTGAAGTCTTCGGTTTGACAGTTGTTTCCATTTTGGTTTGGGGGCACAATAAACCTGCAACAAAGAAACAATCAACAAAGTGAAACAATAAATAAATAAATTTATTTATTTATATCTGCCTTCAAATGGAATAAAGACGATGCTTTTGAAGAAAGTGACTTTTTTTTTGAAGAGTTGTCAGTTTGTTTAATTAATTATGATAAATGTTGTAAGTGGATAAATGACTTGGTTGTTTCAAACGAAAACTTGTTCATTCTCTATGATTCTCTTATATGATGTAGCATGCCAAATTCAGGTGGCCATTGCCTTTTAATTTACAACTTCAAATATTTTGTATTTTTTACCTGATCTATAAGATATTTTTCCTCCTCTTTGCTGATAAAATTTGGAAAGTAGTAAACTGTGCCAGGAGCCTGGAAAAATAAATCAAACAAGGACTTTAAGATGACACTAAAATTAAACAAAAGCTCTTGGGGAAAAAGAGTTATTTATATATTTGTTAACCCTCCTATGCCCAGGCTAAAATTTGGCCCAGTAAGCACCGCACCCACAGACAGTCACTTGAGTATTTTTGGTTGCATTGCCAATTGTTCACACATGTGTATTTTTCTCTAAGAGTGCTGGAGATAGTGGCAAAGTCAAACATATTTGTGTATGTCCTACATAAGTTACATGCAGAGTCACACAGAGCTGTGTATGTACTGCATAAGTTAGCAGCAGACTCATATACAGTCGAGTGGTTTTGGTTTGACCTCCTACCATAGCCACATGTCCTTGCATTCATTTGAGTACACTGCACAAAGTCAATGGGTTGGGAGTGACATACAAATTTTGAGTGTCTTTGATTGTTAAACCTATAGGAGGGTTTTAAGGTAGTGGCTATTTGTATGTCCATCATATAAAGCATTTATTAGCATGTCTACAATAACCATTGGAATATTTTTATAAAATAAAAAAAATTAGTTTCTAATTAAGAATGAAGCAATCGTTTCAGAGGTATTGGGAGTGCTGTATAGCCAGCCATGTCTGTAAAGAATGCAGTATAGCCAGCCATGTCTGTAAAGAATGCCGTATATAGCCAGCCATGTCTGTAAAGAATGCCGTATAGCCAGCCATGTCTGTAAAGAATGCCGTATATAGCCAGCCATGTCTGTAAAGAATGCCGTATATAGCCAGCCATGTCTGTAAAGAATGCCGTATATAGCCAGCCATGTCTGTAAAGAATGCCGTATAGCCAGCCATGTCTGTAAAGAATGCCGTATATAGCCAGCCATGTCTGTAAAGAATGCCGTATATAGCCAGCCATGTCTGTAAAGAATGCCGTATAGCCAGCCATGTCTGTAAAGAATGCCGTATAGCCAGCCATGTCTGTAAAGAATGCCGTATAGCCAGCCATGTCTGTAAAGAATGCCGTATAGCCAGCCATGTCTGTAAAGAATGCCGTATAGCCAGCCATGTCTGTAATTAATAATGTATCAAATTCAGACATAGTCTACGTAGTGACATAGAGAAAGGAAAACTGAAGTAAAGATCCCCAGACCTACTAGAACAATGTATTCTCATGTCTGTTCGTGATTATCTGAGGACATGTATACAAATTGTAACGTATCCCCCAAAAATGAACAAGAAAAAACCCCACATGTACAAAAAAAGCCTAAAACTTAGTGATTACGTAACCTTGCCCAAGCAGACAATTTTGGCATAAAATCCATTATTCTGGGATAGGTTACTTTCATGAAATTTTCAAAACATTTTTGAAATTAAAAAAAAAAAAAATTAAATTAAATTTCACCAAAATTACTGATCTCACAATAGCAAACTTCATGCCAAAAGTGTCTGCTTGGGCAAGCTTACCTAATCACAAAATTGTTGATTGTATTTAGGCCATGAGAATGAAAGTCATAGATTTGCGTCCACCGCCCGCATCCTAAATTTTTCATTATTTGCAAAAAAAATCATTATTTGCACAAAAAAGGTATTTCCACCAAACAAATTTACTTCCAAATCATCCACATCAGTAAAATGAAGTTTTTACCAAATTTCCACCAGTAGGCCTATGTGCGCTATAATCATTAGCACATGTTCTCTTACAGTCTTAGTCCCGCGTACGTCGTTCACAAAAAAGGTCGCATCGCGCTAAAACTGTATGGTAAACTCCGTCCGATCCGCACCTGCAACTGTACCGCCTTCACATGCACAACACGTTCGCTGTTGAGCCTTTGTATATTATGCCTGTGTGTGCAGCCCGCACGTATAATGATGCACGTCTTAATGACCAAAATTCTCCTTGCTACTCCTCTTTTACCCTTCACCCTTCCCTCTCTCTCTCTCGCAGGTAGAAAGCATGTACATAAAGTGATTAAGAATACGTCAAATTAGAAGAAACATCTTGTGATTGCGCTGTTATTAATGATCAATGGAAATAATGAATAATGAAAAAAAGCCTCATGTGTTTTCAAAATTTCCCGGACGCAAATCTATGACTTTCATTCTCTTGGCCTTATTATCCCCCATTAAATAATTGCATCATTTTAAAGAGGTAGTATCGTCATGATCAGAGCAGACTTTCAACAGGGCATGGAATTGATGTCCTAGTTTAAGATGAACACAGTGACTGCAACTTACTACTACTAGTTCATCATTTATGCAGCAGCAACAGTAATATGACATTACCATTATCATGTGGGGTATTAGTTTCAGTCACCGAGTTAATCTAACACTAACGTTAGCACTCCAATTCCATGCCCTGTTGATCGTGACGATACTGCCCCTTTAACGCATTTACGTAGGCAGTAACGTTAAGCCTGCCCTTATTCCAAAAACCCCAAAATGCAAAACCAAAAAACTCATTGGGGGATTTCGTTCAATAAATACCTTCTTCACTTGAAAATATTCCAGCTTAACGTCTGACATCTTTACGTTTATTTAAAATAAAATAAGAGAATATAGCTGTGCTAGCTGTGGACATGTGTTCATTTTAGTTTTTACAACAGACGTCCCGAGAGCTGATGCGAGCAAGGAAACTCTTTGAAGCATGAAGAACAGCGCCCTCAGACGTGAAGGCATGCCAATGTTTACAAACATTGAGCACGTGTAATCATCGGCGCCTCAAAATATTTCAACTCATTTGGAAATATATTATTTGCATTAAATGCTATTTCATAATCTATATACATATACTTGATTATCTGGTTCGGTTCAATTAAAGCCACTTTACACTAATGGTAAGAAAAATGAAGAAAAAAAATTACTGGGTGTAAATATGATGATGGTAATCAAACATCCCTTCATATATCAGTCTTATGTGCTTCGTTCAAATAAAATACTTTCCAAAATTAATTCTAATCAACCCAAGACAAAAATGTCTTGTTGGAATTAATACAAATATTATTAATGCATTTTAACTTTTGAATTGTTAGTTACACCCAAATATAATAAGCTGAAACTATCACAGGTTTTTAATTTTAAATATTTTTGCATTTTAAATAATTATTTGCTTGGATGGATGGATGCATTTATTTAAACAACAAACTGGCTTCTCTTCTGAATTATCTTGAATACATATCAGTTAGATTGTAAATTTGCTTCTGTTTAACAGCTCCTAGTCAAATAGTTTATATATTCTAAATTAATTTGATGGATATATACAGTGTGTCTAAAAAAAAAATGCAAACAAAATTTAACGGAATGCCAGGCGTAGAATGAGTAACCAACATAGATAATATAGGTATGGTTTGAAAGATACACCTTTCCACTTTAAAATGAGACATCAAACGTCCAAATCTGATAATTTAGTTATGAGTACTTTTCCAAGAGAGGTCAAATTGACGATGGGACCAAGTTTTCAATTTTAGGCATTGGGACAAAGGTAGCCTAATTGCCTCTGTGTGGATAATTGCCTGGCCTACAAAAATGTGTTTAGCGAGTAAACACAATTCTAAACACTTTCTTGCTATCAGTTTGTAAACATGTTTACATGCTAAACATTTTTAGCATGAGGACGGATAGTGTTTAGCCATTGAAAATTGATGTTTAGGAATTGGACATGTGCGTTCAGCTAGTAAACATGTTTACAAACTGATACCAAGAAAAGTGTGCTCAAGACGGCGCTCCGGCTCATCGTCTACTGGCTGTCCGAGACCGCCTTCATGAAGCGTTCGGAGACCGTGTCATAGCGTTGAATCATGTGCATGAATGGCCACCGAGATCTCCAGACCTCACACCGTGTGATTTCTACCTCTGGGGATACTTGAAATCCAAGGTGTACACGACTATCCCCCTCCGGACCTGCAGACTCTCCGTGACAGAATAACAGCTGAGATTGATGTCCTGCGGCAGACTCCAGATGTTGTTAGGAGAGCGATGGGTGACATGGAGAGACGATGTCGCCTGTGTATCATATCAAGCGAGAGGGAGGGCATGTTGAGGGGGAAGGGATGTAATCATCAACAGTTCATTCACATTGCAACACTTGCACATCTAAACAAAATCGATTATCACTGCATTTAAAAACTTGGTCCCATCGTCAATTTGACCTCTCTTGGAAAAGTACTCATAACTTTGTCAAAAATTATCAGATTTGGACGTTTGATGTCTCATTTTAAAGTGGAAAGGGGTATCTTTCAAACCATACCTATATTATCTATGCTGGTTACTCATTCTACGTCTGGCATTCCGTTAAATTTTGTTTGCATTTTTTTTGAGACACACTGTATATATATATATATATATATATATATATATGTTGGAAGCTCATATATATATATATATATATATATATATATATATATACACTACTCAAAACAATTTAGGGAACAAAACAATTTAGGGAACACCGGATTTACTGCAAGAGGTGGTCACACCCGTTATTGGAATGTTCCATGAACCAGGATTTTCATTTGCAACCCCCTCTCTCTTTCAGTAGTCATGTCATGAAATGTGTAATCACTACATGCATCCTTTATCATGAGATTATTCGTGTTCCCTAAATTGTTTTGTTCCCTAAATTGTTTTGAGATATATATATATATATATATATATATATATATATATATATATATATATATATATATATATATATATATATATATATATATATATATATATATATATATATATATATATATATATATATATATATATATATATATATATAAACGATATATACTACTCAAAACAATTTAGGGAACACCAGAATAATCTCAGTTAAAGCAAGATCATTTATTTCAGATAAACACAGAATTGATGAGAAACAACTGCACAATGAAACAGATGATAAAGGATGCATGTAGTGATTACACATTTCATGACATGACTACTGAAAGAGAGAGGGGGTTACAAATGAAAATCCCGGTTCATTTATAACATCAAACCTATTTGATGTTAAAAATCCGGTGTTCCCTAAATTGTTTTGAGTAGTATATATATATATATAAACGGGAAGCGAGCAAAGAAAAGTTGGCTGATGCCGGACTCGAACTTGTGACCTCTCGAATACCGTACGAGTGCTCTACCAACTGAGCTAACCAGCCCCTATGTTGGTGGGCGGTCCACTTATGCCAATTATCTATTGCTCTGTGGGGCCAGGTCAGAGGCCAAAACATACCTTATATACTTATTACTTTTCTCTAAAAACTGTAAACATTGACTCGACAAATTATTTCATATTATACTTTATAATGCTTTCCATATAAACATTAAAAACACATAATGTTCATGAACACAGAATAGCTACTTCTGTTTATAGCAGAATGGCAGAATAAGTAAAGATTGTTTGTGGTGACACCATGTGAAATTCTTAATTAAGTAGTAATTAGTTCTGAAAATAACTGGTGGTTACAACTCGACGTTTCGATCAGTATGATCTGATCATCTTCAGCTGAAATACATTAAATATATCTTGTGACAACTATTTTTGTGAGACATATCATGTTAGACACTGCCAATCAAGAATAAACATAAAACATTTGTTCAAAATACAACTCTTTGATTTTGGGCAGGCCTGATGATCTTGACAAGTATTTGACCATGCAGTTCTGAAAAGAAATGAAGGTTACAACTCCAGAATGCCAGAATGACAAAGCTCGATACATGAACACCATATCGTTTCGGTTTGCGGTAACACCATGTGTTTATCTCAACTAACGTGAAGCTGAGATACAGGTTCTGAAAAGAACCGTATCGCACAACTCGTATCTCAACCTTCGTTAAGTGAGAAAGGTTCAAGGGAGAACCAATTTCGGGCAACTCGTTTTTCTCTACTGTCGCTAAGTGAGAAATATGGTTCAGGGAGAACCATGGGGACTTCACGGGTTAATATGGTTCAGGGAGAACCATAGGGACTTCACGGGTTATTCTCTACGTTTCGATTAGCCTGCTCTAAACCGAAACGATATCGATATTCCACCATGCAAAGCCTCAAAACTTATATCATGAACACCATAGTTGAACTTTTATCAAATCGCACACTCCACACACTACTAGCCAAGGTTAGACAGCCTTGCCATAATGCACTCTGTGTTTTACCTGTCTGAGGACTTGAGAGTCGAGCTCCTGGGAATTTGAGATAGTAGGGACTTAATATACAATGGAACATAAACGTGCGCATGCATGAATATGACATCACACGTATTGTGTTCTGCCATGAACGCAATACGTAAGACATCACACACACACACACACTTACATTCAATCTTGTAATGGTCACTAGTTACAGGAAAGTGCATAACCCATACTGAGATTTGTTCTGATTATGATACTACATAACAGTAGTATAACAGTAGTAAATCAGTATTTGTAGTTTTATTATTTCTAGTCAGTTGTGAATAATATTGACCTTCCATACCGTGAGTGCCATTCAAGGGTCACAGTTCTAGAAAAAAAACACGTTTTTTCAAGGGACAGTGTGTTGTAGTATGTTTTCGAAGGTCATGTCATCATTTTGCCTTCTTAAGAAAAGATAAATGTAATTTTGTTATTGAACTCATTATAAATAGTTTTCTTCAAATTGTGTTGTTAATTTTGAAAAAGAAAAAAAAAGATTTAAAAGGTTACTTATAGATTTAAAATGACCAATTTAGTACTGTGTGGTATCTCTTATCAAATTAATAGAGTATTTTAGTTTAACTGAAAGTCTACCAGATTATATAAGAATCTCCCAGACAGGAAAAAGGCTCCTAGATTTTCTGTTTGTATTTATCTCCATAAAATAATAATAGAAATCCATAAAACAATACCAGAAATGTAAAGATATTGAAATAATATGGTAAATGAAATTTAATTAAAATATTGAAGTCTTGTCTGAAGAATCCAAAGAAGAATCTTATTTTTGTTAAACTAATATGGTTAAATTGGATGAAATGAAACTGTCATGGATGCAAATAATTAATAACTAATGTTGGTTACTTGCATGGCCTTCTATCAGATTATTGTTATGTACTTTTCTCAGTTTTCATGTATATATAAAACATTTTATTTCCACCAGATGCATAAGTTCTGGACTTCAGCCATGTTTGGAATATGTAAGCATTCATAATGACTAGAGAAATGTATTATAGAGAGGTAGTATTTGTAATCCACTCTAACAAAACCCGAAACTTCTCTGCATTTACCATAATGTGTAACAGCTATGAAAAGGTAAAAAGTTGACCCCAGGGCCAGGGACCAAACTGACATAAATGTAAAAGGAAGTCTGTCAAATAGAAGATCTCTATTGGGTATTTTCCATGACAGTTTATTTTTGATTTGATGGTGTAAAACCTTGTTCGTACATTATACAAATGCAAATGTAAAACAAATGTGTTATGATGTAGGATTTGAGGCTTTGCATGGTTGGAGATAGATACTTGAGTTCTTTCAGGTGACACCATGTAATGATCTCTTCTTGGAAGAAGTGATGGCTCTGAGAAGAGCTGGTTGGTTTGTTCTCAATGTTTCAACTATTCTTCTCTAGCTGTCATCAGGAGACTCTTCTCAGAGTCAACCGGCTCTTCTCAGAGCCATCACTTCTTCCAAGAAGAGATCATTACATGTTGTCACCCGAAAGAACTCAAGTAAATGTTTTATAATTTGTGATTCATTCATTCAAATCTCAGATATTTTTGTCACAGTTTGCATAAAGTATACACTTGGCTTTATTCTTGTGTGGATTGATACCACTATTTGAATAAACTTGGCTTTAGTCTTGTGTGGATTGATACCACTATTTGACATGTCATTGTAATGGCTGTGATGAGTTGAAACTACATTGATGTCTCTTTGATCATTCTTTCAAGCTTTAGTCTTGTGTGGATTGATACCACTATTTGACATGGCATTGTAATGGCTGTGATGAGTTGAAACTACATTGATGTCTCTTTGATCATTCTTTCACTGTAATTATCCTGACATTATGATGTAGTCTCATTTCTTCCTCTTTGATTTAGCTTTCTGAAGATTGGGAGCCGATACTTTCACTTTGCCGGGTAAATTCCTAGACAGATCTGTATCCTGCAAATCAAATCATTACCAAAAAGGGAATGTTATTAAGGCAACAAAAAAAGTATCTGGTTTCTGGTCATCGGTCGGCTTCAAAATCGGTGTGGTGACACGTTTTTTATTTGCCAACAGGGAAATACATGATACATCGTATACGCAGGACCAAATTTCCCATATACAAAGTATGGTGGCTAAGAGAGGCCTCACATATCTTTTTCACATACCCTTATGTGAAAAAGTCAGCATAATTCCAATTGATCCAGCAATTTTGGCTGCAATTGGACAGACTGGAAACAGGAGACTTTATTTGGCCTAATGTATCTGCAATACGTTATTAAGTTTTATTCAGACAGAAATAGGTTTAATGGTGACAGTTATCTCTTTTGCTTTTATTAGAATTTGTGATGACACCATGTAATCAATCTCTTCATGGAGGAATTGTTTAGCTCCGAGAGGAGCTGTTGGGTTTTGTGCTCTAACCATCTTCTAACTAGTGATTTGGTTTAACTCCACATTCCACTGGGACTGTCGTCTCATGATTGAGTTTTGATTTGAAATATTTATGTTTGCAATATTTATATCTGAAAAGGTTTAAATATTATTGATGATGTTATGTTACCTTGACACTTTTGAATAAATCCTTCTCTCTGCTTATTGTGTCTTTAGAAAACTGGAAGATGTTCAGGGCAGTCTTAGCAGCTGAAAGACAACAAAAATATTCATTCAAATACAAACTAATTATCTTAAGCAGGGTTCGACCTTAGCGGTCGCCCGCTCGCCAAATGCAAGTGAAAACGGCGGCGGGCGAGTCAAAACCCTTCCTTCAGTAGCCCGCTGGGCGAGTCAAAATATTGTCACCGATAGGCCTATATCAGCCCTGAAATTACACGACGGCATCGACGGCAATTGCCATCAATGCCCTCACCCTCTGCCGTGATGCCCTTTAAAAATGCCACTTTCACGGCAACGAGTTGCTGTGCTTTTTCCTTGCATTGCCGTTTTTTGTGCCCACTTGTTTACACATAGTATTTACTACGTAGCCTACCGGTACATGTACATTCTCACGGAAAAAAGTATATCGCCGCCACGCTCGATTGCGCGACTGGTGGCTGCGCTGCTAAGACCAAGTTCACGCAACGACCATTTGGGAACAAAATAGTCAAAATTACCTGGTACTCATGACCAAAATGATATAGCGGTTACCAGGCAATATCGGCTGCTTGGTCGTTGTACGAACTTGGCCCTTGCTAATTAATACTTTGGTTGGTGTCAACAGTACCCACAACATAAACACTACGCCAGGCATTCGCAGGTACCAGCTAAAAATAGCATGGCGCGGCGTTGGGGCGCATGCAACGTAAATAATACATGCCGAGTCTGTACCTAGACATGCATGCAGCGTGTTGTGCGTGTGCATCGGATATAGTCAGCGCGCAGCATCGACGCATCGATCGTCGTGTCGCTGTACCGTACGTATGTACATTACGTGGCCAGGGCTTTTGGTGGTCGTCAACACGCTGTCAAAGGGTCGACTAGCAAATAAAAAAAGAGTGAACTGAATACTGCCACATCCAAATGCATAAAACTTGATGTTTGTTTGGGGTTAACATTGTGTTTTTTATTTATTTTTAATTGGTGACATAAATTGTAAGTGTTGCAATACTGTTTTCATGTAGGCCTACATGTAATAAAACCCAAACGGAGACAGATAAAGGAAACTTTAGTCTTATTGGCATGTGCTGAATTGGAGTGTGTTAATTTTTCATTGTTTAAAAAAAAATTTTTTTTTAAAGATTGCCTTGGTGCCCTTTACGTTTTTTTTATCATTGCCGTGATGCCCTTTGAAAATTGCCTTGGTGCCCTGATTTTTAATGTTTTCATTATTGTTGTGTTCAGTTGGTTAGAAATAAAATATGAAATGAGCCTTCTTCATTTCAGAATTAACCAGTTCGCTTCGGAGGCCGTGTATACACGCAATTTTTTTTTGTACAGTGGATCGGAGAGCGTCTAAACACGCATTCTGATTTTTGTGTGTGTTACCGGGAGACTTGTCAACACGCCACACGTGGCGTGCCGTCATGGCGGCTGACTTGACACGCAATCGTTTCTCGGAATCCATGGGGTCACGGTTCGGTGGCCCCGGACAAAATGCACTGCAAACACTGAACGAGTTCACTCTTTTTATTGATTTTTGCCTAATCCCTTTATCCAAGACCTGTTCCTTTGACATACCAGCCAAGCATTTGTAAAGACGGATTTATATCCATTGTTTACGTTCGATCTCTCTCCAGGTATGCCGTCTTTTCGACCGGGCGCTGGTCGCTAATAGACCGTTGCTTCGGAGCTTGCCAACGGTCTAATTGTGCTGAACAAACACAACCGTAATTAAAAAACTAGCCATTTAATTCTCGAAATGTCAATGAGTAAAGGTGTTTATTTGGGTGTCCGAACTTAGTTTCATTGACAAACAAAATTATTAATGGCTAGAAATTTTTTCAGATTTTTCACTGAAAATAAACCCGCACGGGGGACCGGAAAAAAAAAAAATATTCCCGGCGTCAACTGGTTAAAGCAAAAGCATTACTGTACACTAATGTGCCTGATCTTTTCCTCTGTTATTAGAATAGAATCCGTTATTAATTAAAGAAACATTAGTATTGCCTCAGAAACAAATATGCACATAATAATAAGGTAACTGACAACTGTTGTTTATAATGCACGTTCTGATGCAAAATGCCTAAATTACTAAAATCAGTGATTTGATTAAAAGTATTTTTAAAAACATACGGGCGAGTGAAAAGGCTTGCGGGCTAGTGAAAAGTTTGGTTTACTAGCCCGGTTAAGGGAAAACCCTGATCTTAAGCAGAATGAGGTATCTCAAGTGAAAATCTTATTATTATTACTTTTTATTAAAATAATAATCTGATTTCTAACCTTTTCCTCTTTTTCCTGTGCCTGGTGTTAACTTCACCTTGAACCTGAGCGAATGGAAAAGAAAATACAAACATTTTAAAACTATTACAAGATCCAAATTAAAAGATCCGAGCATATGAATACAATTGAATATATTAATTCATAGGTTTTGTTTATTTTATAAGCTTTTCAAATTGTAATTAAAAACAACATTTAAAAAAATTAACTTTTGTTGTCTTCACATTTATAAAAATGAAGCTCTTGTGTAAAGAAAATCAGAAATTCTTATTTATGTGAAAGGATGTTTGAATATTGTAACTTGAGCTGCAATCTTGACTTACTTGTAATTATGCATAACAGAGTATGGAGCACATAATGGAAGAGCAAACAATAAGATATCTTCAGCATGTGGACAGCCTGATAATGTATCCACAACATTCAAACTTTCCTGGAGTGAAAAAAAGACATTTCACTGATAATAAACAACAAATTGTTCTAAAAAAAACACCTCTTAATCTTAAGTGATTTTAAAGGATCTTTGCTGAGATAAATTGTAAATTAATAAGCTGAATTCTCACTTTTTATCAATTGTTTCATGTCCCATGCATTTGATATGAGCCAAATTTCACCTTCAGCAATATCTAGAATGTAGAATACGTGTGGTGTATTGGGAAGCCATTCCAGCAATCACAACCACATGTTTGTTGTTTATTCTTAACAGAATAAAGATAAATCTTTATGTATGTTTCTTACTGTCATGAGATGTGACTGCTCCTTATCTTCATCTGATGCCTGTATTAAGAAAAAAATGGATATCAGAAATGACCATCAAGCCAAAAAAAAACCCCCAAAAAAGTCTCTGGTTTCTGGTTACCATAAGCATTACCTCAGACCCGCACCTCAGACCCGCACCTCAGCATTTTTAATTTTCTTTTTTTTGTTGCTATGAAACAATGTCCAAATGCAGCCAAAATTGCTGGATAGATTGGAATTCTGCCGTACTGTGCTTTAAATGACTTTTTCACATAGGGGTATGAACGTTTGCCCGATTTGTGAGGCCTCTCTTAGCCACCATACTTTGTATATGGGAAATTTGGTTCCCGCTAGACAATGTATCACGTATTTCCCTGTTGGCAAAAAAAAAAAAAAAAAAAAAAAAATCGCCGAAATTTTTTTTTTTGAATAACTGCACCGATTTTGAAGCTAACCAATGACCAGAAACTGTTTTTTGGGCCTTAGAACTAACTTCTGGCATAATTTAAGATGTGAGGACTATTGGATAATCTCCTTTAAAATTACAGTTAAGTAATATTTGTAGCTTTGCATGGTGAAAAGGATAAGTAAAGACTATTTGCAGTGACACCATGTGAAATTCTCAATTAAGTAGTAATTAGTTCTGAAAAGAACTGGTAGCTACAACTCGACGTTTAGATCAGTATGATCTGATCGTCTGATCATCACCGCAAACAACCTTTACTTAAGATGACAGTTGTTATGAGCAACAGATTTGACAATGGTCTTTGATGAATAATTCTGAAAACATTGTTTAATGTTCTTTTTACATATCCTGATAGACCAGTTGCTTGACAATCAATAAGGCTAAGGAAAGGGCTGAGAACAGAGATAAGGGTGTGATAGAACAAATTATGGGCTCAAGAAATTTGTAACATTGCACCAAGACATGGAGTGAAACCACAAACACACTATGAGTATCTCATCTCTTGATCCCTATCTCATGGTATTAGAAGTTAAACCAGATATGGCAAGCATGGTTTCAAGAAAGGAGATAAGTCTTGAAAGTGAACAATAATTCAGGGTCTTAAGAGACACAATCTCCTACTCACCTCAGCATCATCTTCATCCTTCTTCTTCCATGTATGCTTGAAGACAACTGGCTGTACTGTGTCTTCATCTTAAGCAATCAAAGAAATCAACAAATGTTAGCACCAAAGATTTATCATGTCATTTTGAAATTGGTGCTTAACAAATTTGCTAAATGACGAACATTGGTTTAATTGATCTGTGGGGAAGTAGCAAAATCTATAACAGAAATAGAATCCCACCCGAGTCGCCTGTGAAGTTTTTTCCACAGACACTCGGAAAGCACTGAGAATACAGTGCTATACACACATCGGCGTAGGGCAAAATTAAATCAATTAGAAATAGAAGAACTTCTGCTACTAGTCTGAGATTGAGTATTAATGCTTATAACAACCAATTCTTATGCTTATTAACAACCAATTTTTATGCTTATAACAACCAATTCTTATGTTTATAACAACCAATTCTTATGTTTATAACAACCAATTCTTATCACGCAGTAAGGAGCTAAACATGGCAATAAACTGTCACAACTACAGTAAGTTATCAGCCTGTATTAGACATGAGACTTATCCTGATTCTAATAGACTTGTGTGCAGAGAAACATAGATGGGTTATACATGATTAACATCTATTTGTATACCCATTATTCACGATACATACAAAGCAGGCAGCCAGTTCACAGCCGAGAACCTATCTGCAGAATTCAATTTGTATTAAATCACGAGCCTAGTCTCATACAAGCCCTCAATTTCACTTGGCTCCTCCATACATCCTTTTCTGTAAGTCTTACACATATTAACAATATGTACTTATTATATTATTTTGCATGGTGGAGTATACATCATTTCGGTTTGCGGTAACACCATGTATTTATCTCAACTATTGGTTCTCCCTAAACCATAATCTCACTTGGTAACAATAGAGATACGAATTGCCTGAAAAAGGTTCATTTCAGAACCCTGTTTCTCATTTAGCAATAGTTGAGATATAAACACATGGTGTTACCGCAAACCGAACAGATATGTATATTATAATGTAACGGACATAAAAACAAGACGTCTTACCTTTTTGATCAGTCACAGTCATCTCTTCCATCTTTTCTTCCATCTTAATCACATCTTCTCCAACGTTACCCTCTGTGTTACCTCCTCTGCCTGGCTGCTGTTTCTGCACTTCTTGCTGCTTCTTCTTCTGTTGATATTTTTGTTTCATCTGTTGATGTTTCTCTTCAAGAAGATGTTGTTTTCTTGCCTGTTTGGCTTTCTTTCCTTTGAGTTCCTTAGGTGCTCCAGCTGACTAAATGGGATGTAAGATATTGGAGTAAATAAATGTGATTATTGATAATTGAGATCAACTATGACTTTGTATCAATATTGATACTGTATCCAATGATTAACCCTAACTACCCCAAATCCTCAAAATCATTCTCCTAGTTTTGCCCGTTTTTGATGGATTCAGTAAACCACAGTATAGCCCAGTGAATAGAGCATGTAGCCATGTGTACCAAATCCATCAAACTCCACCGGCTGCTTTTGTTGGATTCAGGACTGTGTATGGCCAAGCCATGGATGCTTTGCATTTGCTACTGTAGCAATTTCAAAGTCCAACAACTGGGGTACCTTTTTACAGCATGTTGATGAATTTTGATTGATTTGGAATGGTTTCTAACTAAAATGCCTACGGTATTAGAGTTAAATGAACAGCAGATTATTTGCATTATATCAATACTGTATCAAATAAGCTATCAAAGTGTAAAATCATTTTATGGATATTTTGTTCAAGTATGGGACATACTTTCATGAGCTCCCATGTAGCCTTTCATAACTATGGTCTGTATGGCGTCTGTATGGCGTCTGTATGGCGTCTGTATGGCGTCTGTATGGCGTCTGTATACTGTCTGTATACTTCCAGAAGGATAAGACGGATCTAGGAATAATTTAAGTTTTGCCTGACCACTTGGTGGTAATAACAATGTGCCTTGACTCATCCTGATGCAAATGGTGTTATATAACATCATAATAGGTCAATGTTTGTGATAAACTAGGTACAGTGTCATTTAATGAGTTCTTACAGCAAGTATCTCCATCTTAAGACGTCGTTCCTCTTCATCCTGATCTTTGTATTTCTGTTTGATCTTCTTCAGTTTGTTCTGTAAGATGAAAATGACAATCACAACAAATAAAGTATCTCCTCTTATTAAGGAAATAATCTTAAAAACTATACAATTATATTCATTGAATTTGGTATATGAGTTTGATGTTGGAAAATAATACAAAATCTGTTTGTACTGACACAGAAAATAAATCTACTTTCTCTGAGTAACCCCATGAAAAAATGTGACGCCGTATGTCAAAACCAGGCACAATTGGGCAAGAGGTAAATTTTGAGTTACTGAAATATTAGTAAAATATAGACCTTGCACTTTACAATGCCGCTTTCTTTTTTCAAATCGGATATTCCATAGTGAAGTTATTAAGATTTGAAATCGGACTGTCCGAAACATCAAAACTGAGATAATATCCCTTTAACCCTAACTCCCTAGGCATTGTACTAAAACAATCAAAATCCTTCAAAATCCTACAACTGGCTTTGTTGTCTAGGGAGTTAGGGTTAAAGTTTGAGAAATAGCCCTTTAAGGTTTGAGTTTAAACAAAACAAGTAGGTCAACAATGTTACCTTAGCAACGGGCATGCAGGAACAAAGAAACTGGTCTATAGTTATTTTCAAACTTTTTTCAGTTATGAAATTGCATTATTTACCAAAGAAAGTAAGATTTTATTTTGTGAAATTTTATAACGCCTCTCTATTTAAAAAGTATTTAAAAAATAATTTGTCAATGAAATTTCAGTTAGAAACTTTTACAGAACATTTTAAACATTTGTAGCATCATAAATTTCCAAAAATCTCAAAATTGCAAAAAATCACCCCCAAGGCATTTTGCAGCTGTTCCTCTGTTCGTAGCTCTGCCCAATTCCGCCTGATTTTGACATACCGCGTCACAAATGTCCTGATAAACAGAGTTGTCAAACCATGTTGCTATATTTACATGGTGCTATTGTAAACCTTCCTAGATTATACTTGCACCATGGAAAGCTTCAATTGTTAATGTTATTAAGTGATTTAAAAAAGAGCTTCGGTCGTTGGACTCACCTTCTGACCTCGTTTAACTTGCTGAGGTTGATTTGGTGTTGGCACCTGTAAAAACAGAAAACACATTAAAAGAAAGATTTGTGTACATTCAGATTAACCCTTTCAACTCAGCCCTGTGTAAAAATTGATCGCCGGCGATCGATAAATTTGGAAGCTTGCATTTTTTGTTTGCCGCCCTCTATTTGCTTATGTTTGATACCAATTTGTAGCTTATTAGTCTGGCTTTCCAATGATCAAGTTTGTTTTGTGATTGAACATAATGGGTCTTGAGGGTGATACACAAAGGACACCAGACCGCATGTTTTTCGTGAACGTTCAGCCCATGTGTTTCACGTGTTAACGTTATACGTGACAGTCACATTCCTGCCACTGTATTCCAGTAAAATGCCCGTGTGAAAGTGTAAGTCAAATGCAGATGGCACATATCATCAAAAGAAGAGATTTTTCCTTAGAAAGTGATGTGAAGTTTTACAAATTTTTGTTTTGTTGTGGCAATGCATGAATGTACATGTACATTTCCAGTGTTTACAACTGTAATATGCAGTGAGTTACTCATTATTGCAAAATTTGCACCAACATATGCCAAATTTACGTTATTATTCTTGCCTATTATAGTATGAAAAATAAATACAATTGGATTTTTTTTTAAATTTATGCATGGAATGAGAGTTCTTTGAAACCATGCATTCAAATCACTCCTAACCATAGTGCATCATACACTATTTGCCGAAAACTCACAAAAAAACATTAAAATTACCCCAAAATTTGGTATTCAAAATGGTCGCCATTTTCAGGGGGGGGGGGGTACAATAGGAAAATTTTTAACCCCAAAAAATAATGCCCAAATCATCGGCATTCAAATGGTATATAACTTACTCATATATCTAGACAAATTTCACAAAACATTTTGCAAGATTTAAACTTAGTCAAAAAAGCTAAAAACAGTGCTGAGTTTAAAGGGTTAAGGAAACAAAAAGTACCATCATTTATGAAAATATAAATAAAGTTATAAACAGGTACCAATGTCATAATTCTGCTAAGCCATAAAAACACACTAGTCATAATAAGCCAAGTTACTGCCACAAAACAAAATCATCATTTACATCATTATCTTCATCCGATGGTTGACAATTCAACTCCTCTATCTCCTCCTGGCCATCCTCTAGTGTTGGCAGTCTTGCCTCATCCTCCAGTCTTGGTATTCTTGCATCATCTTCTTGTCTTGGTATTCTTGTTGTATCCTCTGAGATGACATTTCCATTCTCTGTCTCTTCCTCATCATCATTCTCTTCATTTACATCTACATTTTGCTTCTTCTTCTGTTTCTTCAGTTGTCTGTTGAATTGACATGAAGTCAAGCATTTTTATTTATTTTTGTTTAAATTTGTAATCATTTTGAGGTATTTCTGTGATGTCTTCATGACACCTAGATTTAGATGGGAGTTGTGTAAAAGGGAGTTTATACCATTGGTAAAATGTCTGTAAATGCATACTTTAGAATAATCAAGAGATATGAACAAAAAACAACTTAATAAATAAATACAAAATAAATACCAATTATTTATAGAGGTAATTTGGTTTCCTTGCATAACGGATCAAGCTCAAACTTGGAAATTTGCATTGGAATGTTTCTTCTAATAAAAATAATTGGGATGTGAATAAATCTTTCAGGAAAAAACTTTGTCTGCCACCTGTTTCATGTTTGAGAATAAATTGAAACAAATTGAATGAACATGTTATTGTTGAATTTCAAAATTATCATCCAAGGGATTTTTGTAGTAAAAGACATATTTACTCACCTTTTCTGTTTTGCGGACATATACGGTTTTTGATTCTGAAAGAAAAATGTTTTGAGAGTAAATTTTAGTTTAAATTGTCAGAATAAACCACAGAAACATAAATAGAACAATATCAATTTAACATCACAATGTTCTGTGATTTTCAATGAATTTACCTGTTTGCTTCGCTTGTTGACAATTACAGGCTGGTTATCACCAAGATATATTGTCTCCGTCTCCCCTTCATTAGAATGGTAGCTTCCAGAGCTGAGGACACTTGACCCTCGTGACCTCTGTGGTTCTGACCTGAACAACACAGACAAATGGCAACAAAACTGATTATTTTTGTGTTTTGGCAGGATTTTGAGAAATTCCTGTTTGTTTTTATTTCTACAGTCAATTAATATTTCATTTACTGTAATAATGAAAATGCTTCTCAGTAGTGCAGAAACTGAAGCGAAAATGTTTTAAAGATGGTTGCCTGCCCCATGACCAAAAGGCCAATTAAGATGGGGCCATAAAAGATAACTAAAGAGGCAGGAGTCTTAGAGAAAATAGAGATTCAGAAATGGGTTCCAATCAATGACAAGTTGATCGCTTACTTAGCTCCCTGTACATGGTGTAATGGGATAGCTGTGTCTGGATAGGCACTATCATCATCAGAGCTACTCTCAACTATCTTAGGTTTATCATCATCTCCATCTTGGATATCTTCCTGTGCCTCCTCGATGTCCTCCATTACCATGGCTGAAGAATCAAGACAAGATAAAGTCACGGTTAGAAAAAGTATGGCTGTAAATGACAAGAAAACAGTTTATGGTCTTAATAGACGAGCAAACAAATATCTTACCTTTCATTCCTTTTTGTATATGTGAAATATATGAGAAAGACTTTCAAAAATTAAATTTTATTTCGGATAAAGTTCTTGTGCATTGTTCTGAATACTATACTCACGGAATTTAAAAACGCATCATCCCAATATTTCACATATTTTTCAACAGCAGATTATTGCAGTGAGAAATAAGAACATAGGTTAACAATTTATGAGCGCAAATTTTCACATCATACTGACACAATAAAAGTGCTATGTACAATTATGGCTTCAATTTATCACTGCATATAAGTTATACATATTTATTGAGAAATATAAGTTGATGCATTTTTAAATTCCGTGAGTGTACATTTCAAAGAACTTAATGACTGTACTTGGATACATTGAGCTGTCTTCCCCTGTATCTGTTTGTCTGTCTCCAACTATAAGTGTTTTGTTGGATACAGTGCTTGTCCAATTGTCTGTGCATGTGTTTGCTTTTGTCCTTTGTAAACTTATAGTGTACATATGTTGTATTTAATCTTGTTTTCGTTTTGGTTTGCGGTAACACCATGTGTTTATCTCAACTATTGCGAAGCTGAGGTACAGGTTCTGAAAAGAACCTTATCGCACAATTCGTATCTCAACCTTCGTTAAGTGAGAAAGGTTCAAGGGAGAACCAATGTCGGGCAACTCGTTTTTCTCTACTGTCGCTAAGTGAGTAATATGGTTCAGGGAGAACCATGGGGACTTCACGGGTTATTCTCAATGTTTCGAATTAGCCTGCTCTAATCTTCGTCAGGAGAATGAAGAGGTTTGGAGATGCAAGTATTTGCAGGGATTATGTGTAGAATGGGAAGCGTTCCGATTGGTGCTACTGTTGTGTGATGCGTAATGATTGGCTGCCACCGTGGCATTGTGCTTGTTGTGTGGGTTGCCTGCTGTGTGTGAGTTGTCTGCTCGCTGAGGCGTGTCAGTTGACTGTGGGGTGTGAGTGTTGATGGATGGTAGAACCTGGTCGTAAGGTCTCTGCCAGTCTCGCCAATGTACACTTTACCACAAGTGCAAGGAATTCGGTAAACCCCAGCTTGACGGCTGGGATCATGTCTGTCCTTGTGGGTGTGTAACTTCGTTTCCAATTTGTTTTGAGTCCGGTAGTAGACCTTAATGTCAGCTTCCCTCAGGATATGCTGGATTTTGTGTGAAGTGTGGCCAATGTACGGTAAGATGGCAATAGGTTGGTCGGTTGCGTCAGAGGATCGTGTAGTGTTCCTATTCAGGAGGAACTTTAGTTTATCAGGTCTGTACCCATTGTCTCTTAACACGGCATTAAGTTGTTTCAACTCGGATGGCAAGTGCTCTTTATCACTGATAGTGTGTGCCCTTCGAAGTAGTGTGTGATTCACAGAGGATTTCACGGATGGTGGGTGGAATGACTGGGCATTTAGCTAGCGGTCTGTGTGTGGAGGTTAGCTGTAAACCGAATGCCCAAGCGAGCTATCAACCCGTTTGGAAATGAGTACATCAAGGAAAGGCAACGAGTCGGATGTTTCAGTTTCCATGGTGAATTGAATGCTCGGATGTTATTGGTTGAGGTGACCGAAGAAGTCACTCAGTTTTTCAGAACTGTGCTGCCAAATGATGAAAGTATCATCTATGTATCGAAGCCATAGTTTAGGTTGGTATTGTGCTGTCTTGAGGGCTTTCTGTTTAAAATCTTCCATGAAGATGTTGGCGAGGACCAGGGATATCAGGGATCCCATTGGAGTGCCCAAAGACTGCTGATAGTAAGCCTCTCTCCATTGGAAGTATGTGGACTTCACACAAGTTGAAAGTAGATCAACGATTTGATCTGGCGTTAGGCTGTTTCGTTCCGGGAGCGTGCTGTCATGTTCGAGTATCGACTTGGTCATGAGGATAGCCTTGTCTGTCGGTACGTTGGTGAATAATGACTTGACGTCAAAACTCACTAGCATGTCGGAAGGCTGCAATATGGTTCCCTTTATGATGGTGTTACCGCAAACTGAAACGATATCGATATTCCACCATGCAAAGCCTCAAATCTTATAATCTTGTTTTGTTTTCAAAGGCAATCCACTCCAAGCCTCTGGCTTCTTGGACTTTTCCTCTTTGCACATTAAATTCCTATTCTGTATTACCTGTGTGTAATGTTATAAGTATATAGAAATAATTGTGCACTTGAATTGAGCAATATTTGAACATATTAGTCTACATTTGAATGGGCTGACAGACCTTGAGCAATGGCTGACAGACCTTGAGCAATGGCTGACAGACCTTGAGCAATGGCTGACAGACCTTGAGCAATGGCTGACAGACCTTGAGCAATGGCTGACAGACCTTGAGCAATGGCTGACAGACCTTGAGCAATGGCTGACAGACCTTGAGCAATGGCTGACAGACCTTGAGCAATGGCTGACAGACCTTGAGCAATGGCTGACAGACCTTGAGCAATGGCTGACAGACCTTGAGCAATGGCTGACAGACCTTGAGCAATGGCTGACAGACCTTGAGCAATGGCTGACAGACCTTGAGCAATGGCTGACAGACCTTGAGCAATGGCTGACAGACCTTGAGCAATGGCTGACAGACAGCAATGGCTGACAGACCTTGAGCAATGGCTGACAGACCTTGAGCAATGGCTGACAGACCTTGAGCAATGGCTGACAGACCTTGAGCAATGGCTGACAGACCTTGAGCAATGGCTGACAGACCTTGAGCAATGGCTGACAGACTTTGAGCAATGGCTGACAGACTTTGAGCAATGGCTGACAGACATTGAGCAATGGCTGACAGACATTGAGCAATGGCTGACAGACCTTGAGCAATGGCTGACAGACCTTGAGCAATGGCTGACAGACCTTGAGCAATGGCTGACAGACCTTGAGCAATGGCTGACAGACCTTGAGCAATGGCTGACAGACCTTGAGCAATGGCTGACAGACCTTGAGCAATGGCTGACAGACCTTGAGCAATGGCTGACAGACCTTGAGCAATGGCTGACAGATCTTGAGTAATGGCTGACAGACCTTGAGTAATGGCTGACAGACCTTGAGTAATGGCGGACAGACCTTGAGTAATGGCATGTATTAAAATCCCCTTCATCCATAACTTCCCCTTCCTTCCCTAAAACACTTATATTTACCAGATTGATCAATTCCTCCAGCCTCGTCTTTCTTCTCATCATTGTCATCATCGCTGTCATCAACATCATCATCTTGTAGAGGTATCTCTATATCATCAACTGATTCATCAACCTATGATAAGACCAGAATGCTTGATATGTCTTCACATACAATCCATCAATTCTAACATCTAGGTAAAGCTTCAGCCTAAATATTTCAATTCATAAAATGATAGTATTTGCTCTTCGTGCTTGTCCATAAAATACATTTTTAGGGTCAAAACACATTATTTTTCTCGAAAACAAATGTATGAGAAAACATAATTCAAATACAAATCTCAGGATGTATTACCATGTTACAACCAAGTTAGCTTTTGGATAATTCATTCATGTTTATTTTGGAATTGTTTTCAATGGTGTACACTCCCTTTAATCCTGCCGACATCATTGGCTAAATGTCATGTTATTTTATATTAGTATGGAGGAATAGTGAAGATATGCCCACCCTATAAAAAGTCTCAGCTCAATTACTTCAAATTTATTTTCAATTTCTGACCCTAAATTAGTCATGAGTAAACCTTCTTACCGTTGAGCTTTCAGCCATTGACATTTCATCCTCTTCTAGGGTTCGGATCCTTCTCTCATCTTTGTGTCTCCAGAGACAAGAATCATCAACCTGCAATGAAATCATCATGAAATCATCATCAAATAAAATACAACATCAACAGAAAACACAAAATTTGATTCAAAAACCATGGAATTGTTTTCATCATGAACAAATATTAATACTACAAATGGTTGATATATCATACAAACTGTGTGATTGTAACATACCTTGAACAAAAATCCAAAACCCATCATGAGCTGAGCTGGTGGTAGGTAATTCTTCTTACCTAAGGATGGAAACAAATAATAGCTAAAATGTAGATTTGTGCAAGGAGGAATTGTGTCTCCGCAATGAAATAAGCGTATATGCAGGAGATCACTATAAATGATGGCCGCTTTGAATGATGCTGTGTTTTTGGGTCCATAGCGTCTGGTCTTGACTAACTGACCAATGATGCTGTGTTCTGGGGTCCATAGCGTCTGGTCCTGACTAACTGACCAATGATGCTGTGTTCAATCTGGGGTCAATAGTGTCTGGTCCTGACTAACTGACCAATGATGCTGTGTTCTGGGGTCCATAGCGTCTGGTCCTGACTAACTGACCAATGATGCTGTGTTTAATCTGGGGTCAATAGTGTCTGGTCCTGACTAACTGACCAATGATGCTGTGTTCTGGGGTCCATAGCGTCTGGTCCTGACTAACTGACCAATGATGCTGTGTTCTGGGGTCCATAGTGTCTGGTCCTGACTAACTGACCAATGATGCTGTGTTCTGGGGTCCATAGTGTCTGGTCCTGACTAACTGACCAATGATGCTGTGTTCTGCGGTCCATAGCATCAGGTCCTGACTAACTGACCAATGATGCTGTGTTCTGGGGTCCATAGTGTCTGGTCTTGACTAATTGACCAATGATGCTGTGTTCTGGGGTCCATAGCGTCTGGTCCTGACTAACTGACCAATGATGCTGTGTTCTGGGGTCCATAGTGTCTGGTCTTGACTAACTGACCAATGATGCTGTGTTCTGGGGTCCATAGCGTCTGGTCCTGACTAACTGACCAATGACGCTGTGTTCAATCTGGGGTCAATAGTGTCTGGTCCTGACTAACTGACCAATGATGCTGTGTTCTGGGGTCCATAATGTCTGGTCCCGACTAAATGACCAATGATGCTGTGTTCTGGGGTCCATAGTGTCTGGTCCTGTCTAACTGACCAATGATGCTGTGTTCTGGGGTCCATAGCATCAGGTCCTGACTAACTGACCAATGATGCTGTGTTTTGGGGTCCATAGCATCAGATCCTGACTAACTTTTACCAATTTCAAATATGCTGCGTTAAAATGTCAGCTTAGCCAATTTGTCTGGTTAGCTTATTACACTGGTTCTTGATGACATCGATTTCAATGACATAACTACAACAAAAGAAGAGAAACTACTTCATTTATCTCACCTCTGATCATGAAGCTACCAGTCGTAAGATATTCTCCACTAGGGGCTGTTTTGGATACCTGCACAAAGACGTGATAACAGTTTTGACAAAATCATCTTGGTTAGTGCATTAAGAACACAAAATGGTTATTTCCATTGGTCAATTAATAATGAGATCTGCTCACACAGTATGTTCAGAGAATGAATTTTTTACAATCAGTTTCATGTTCATGTTGTTTACCATGGTATATTTAACTGATATGATATACACACATATGGAGGAGGTTGTATTAATATATTATCTATTGTAAAAAAATAAATAACTGAAAAGGGGTCTTTCAGGACAATTGAGTTTACCATCCTAGTTTCACCAATCCAATCCCGATGATAATTGTCATGGCCCAAGGGTTTCAGTAGAAATCAGCCACAGTGCACTGGAAAACTACAAGTCATTAAGAGAAATCAATGATTGATTCTCACCTGATCATGGTAGACCCACCAGGCACTAGTAACGACCTTAGCATCCCATGCTACACTATAACACACAGCCATAACCCCACCCTCATGGAGGGTCTTAGGAGGTACTGGACCTCCAGTAGGATTCTTAATAATGACACTGCTAGCACCGTGTAGATCTGCATGAACATAGATGTCACCTGTGAATAAACAAGGATAATTCTGGATTAAGTCTTAGGTTTAATTTTCTATCCATAAGCCTTTTTGAAGTAGGATAGATTATTCAGAGAGTGAACTCTTTCTTATAGGAATTAGTATCCATCTCGTACATAATGTAATTTGTTCTACTTTCTACTTAATTGTTCCTACACCTCATTAAGCTTTATCTAACCCTTTTTCTCGTGTTTACTGTCACAATATTATATCTTCAGAAAACAGGCGTGACTGATCAAGATATTGTGATAACATCTTTTAAAAACTAAATTATGAACAAGATTTGAAATGATGAGTTGGATTGCTTCTTCTCGTTACCTGGTGTGAGGTATTTCTTGACGATAATTTCATTTTGTTGCTGGTCTCTTCCAGCAATGACCAGGTAGTTCTCTGAACTGATGAACCAGAAAAACTTTTCAAACCTTAAAAAGTGAAGAAAAAAAAGGAGGAAATTACCATTAAAGAAAACTCCAGAAAATTATTCTTTGCCCATACAATCAAGAAGGGGCAGAAAACCAATGATTCTTGCCCATACAATCAAGAAGGGGCAGAAAACCAATGATTCTTTGCCCATACAATCAAGAAGGGGCAGAAAACCTCCTATGCCCATACAATCAAGAAGGGGCAGAAAACCGAAAACCTCCTATGCCCATACAATCAAGAAGGGGCAGAAAACCAATGATTCTTTGCCCATACAATCAAGAAGGGGCAGAAAACCTCCTATGCCCATACAATCAAGAAGGGGCAGAAAACCTCCTATGCCCATACAATCAAGAAGGGGCAGAAAACCTCCTATGCCCATACAATCAAGAAGGGGCAGAAAACCAATGATTTTTGCCCATACAATCAAGAAGGGGCAGAAAACCAATGATTCTTTGCCCATACAATCAAGAAGGGGCAGAAAACCAATGATTCTTTGCCCATACAATCAAGAAGGGGCAGAAAACCAATGATTCTTGCCCATACAATCAAGAAGGGGCAGAAAACCAATGATTCTTTGTCCATACAATCAAGAAGGGGCAGAAAACCAATGATTCTTTGCCCATACAATCAAGAAGGGGCAGAAAACCTCCTATAAATTATGGCTGCAGTTGGACTCAAACCAGAGCCACCAGAGGTGAAGCTGAGGAAAGTACCACAGACCATCTGTCACATCTCAACCACTTTACATGTGCTTATTCATGAGATGGACAATATCAAGATAGATGAGAGGGGGGGGGGGGGAATGAAGAAAGAGAAAAGGAAGGAAAACCTTAAGAGATAGAGCAAGATGAGTAGAGAGGATACTAGCTGTCATACCAGTATGTCTTTCTTGTCTTATTGATGCTAGCGACTGTTGCTACATCTTTCAATGCCTGCTTGGTCTTACGCTCAGCTGACTTGATAGCCTATGAAATTCAAGAAAAAAGGTTTTAGTAGGTGAAATTATAATAAAAACTAAACTTTATTTTATATAAAAAAAATTTAAATAAAAATTACATGAAATTGATGATAAACACATTAAATCAGGACAAGCTTGGTTATGTTCGTATCTACAGATGATGTGACCTGTGACGTCATGCCTTAAGCAAACTAGCATGTTTCTGTCCGGTGGTATGAATGTACATCCTGTTATGGTTTAGGCGTAATGTCACATCATCTATAAAGTCACATTGTCTACAGACGATACATTGATCTTTATTATAGTGATGATGGAGATCAATGGAGATCAATGGAGATCAATGAGACAATGTGACCTATGACGTCACGTCTAAACCAAAACAGGATGAGTGTGTTTACCGCCGTGCAGAAAATGTGACCGCTATACAAACAGGAGTGCATGCACATTTTTTGTCTAAAAAACCAAAAGCAATGCCGTCCCTGAATAACAACTGGACATTAACTGTGTATTGTAACTCACTAACACATCTCTGTGTATACACCCATAGTTAAGGCATCTCCCACATATTGGAGTTCCTCTTTAATCATAGATAGTAGTGTCTCTATTAGTAATCACTGACTGCTACATACCTTCTGAGATGCATCTACTGTTCTCTGTTCCTTCTTCTTGGAAAACCTCTTCTGCTCATAAAATCTGAAAATATGAAAGAGAGATGTTAGTGGCAAACAATATCCTGCATACATGTATGGGTAATGTTATGTGTGCTAAAATGTCTGTACATATTTGTTATAATGCAACGTGGAACTCATAGTATAACACCAACGACCATTTTACCATTGTGGGCAATTCATTTGTTTAACAAAATTATTTTAAAAATGTAAAAATAAAATAAGATCCAGAATTCCTGGAAAATCTGGAAAATACAAATGATGACTAATGGATGTATGTAATGTTAAAATATACATGTGTAATGTCATCCACAAATATTGTGCAGAATGCTGATTATTTGAATTGAGAAGTATTAAAAGAGCTGTACCGTCTGGCATTGGCGTAGGCAGACAATCCAAGATCAATATCAATGTAGTTAGGTTTATCTTTCTTCTTTTGTTTCTTACAAGATTCATCTTCGTCATCATCATCCTGCTGTCCATCATAAGGATCTCTGAAAACGAATCACATCAATGTCAAAATATCAAAACTGAGAATAGAGATTGGCCAATCAACAAGTATTAATCTAAATCCATAATAGTCTATAATATGACACTACTTTCTCCAACAAGCTTGAATAGCACATGTTTTATGCGCACACATTGACTTTGTCAAAGTTTTACCTCATATATAGGGGTATGGCACTGACTTTATTTAGGTCTATAAAGGTATAACAAGCTTACAACTCTGTGGTGCATTGGAGAATATGCCAGCATTCCTCAAGGAGGCTGGTGATTCTTTTCTTTGTCTAAGTAGGTTGTCAAGGTGTCAGTAAAATCACATACTGTCAAATCCCTTCAGTCAATGACTGAACCCTAAGTGATTAGCCTTTCCCATCCCATCCTATCATTTTAAAATCTTTGTTCTTTCAAGATGTTAGTCATCTTTCATTCCCATTGAAATATCCCATGATCTTCACCAACTCAAAGTAGATTTAATGTTCAACTATGGGCCATTCTTCTTTCAATGTTACAAGAAGTTGAACTTACTTGAGTATCATTGTGATATGATTGACGTCTAGTTTAAGATTCTTGATGGCTAATGCTACTGGATCTTGTTGAGTCTGTGCTTCATGTATGATGTTATTAATCTCTGTCCAGTCAATCTGATTAGCTATGGCACTACGCACTACCTTGATAGCTTGATCAACCTGTAATCCATTAATCAATTATTCAATCAATTAATTATCTCTGTCCAGTCATTCTAAATGGCTATGACACTATGTATTACCTTGATAGCTTGATCAATTGATATAAAATAATCAATTAATTAATCAGTCAATCAATTAATGATTTCTCATGCAGTCAAACAGGCAGTTTACACTGTACAATGTTTGTAATTGCATCCATAATTAATAAGAAACACGATATATGTACAAAATTGCAATACATTTCACATTCTCTCAAAAATGTCAGACAGAATAATTTATCAGGATGTACCATCACCAACTTCACATCAAGTAAGTTTTTAGAGAGAAGTGATCATGTGATTTGCAGTTTTTGTAAAATATTTACATAAAAATAAAACTGGATGATACAAAATTAGTCCTGGATGGGGTATGAGCCCATCTTGGTAAGACTCAGATGTGACTATACTTACTAATGGAAGATTTATCTCAATTAGTTCTCCCTTACGTTTGTCAACATCCTGCAAGAAAAGAAAAGAAGAAAAAAAAGAGAAAAAATAATAGCCTTGAACAAATACTCTTGTCACAAAAAAGTGTATACATGGATAATGTTTACTGAGAATTGTTATTAATGTTAGATTTCACATAGAAATCCACCAAAATGTGCTGTAAAGACAAATAGAGTGAATGACGTACCTGTGCTTTGGAGAGTTGATCAAGACGTTTCTCATGATCTTTCTTCACATTCTCAAGTTTCTTCAAAGCATCTTTTTCCTGATGTCAAAAATGTAAAACTTATCAATAGATGTTCAACTATACATCTCGATTAGGTGTAGATTTGTGCTGTCACAAATCTAAAGAAATCTTTTTAACATTTAAAAATCAAATCAAACATGTAGACAAAAGACAATTGAATTATGGCTGTGAAGGGAATTTTGTACAATAAAAACCTCACCATATCTATGGTGGAATACCCATGATTGCACTGTCATAAAATGAATGGACAAATGGGTGGACAAATGGGTGGACAAATGAATGGACAAATGGGTGGACAAATGGGTGGACAAATGAATGGACAAATGGGTGGACAACTAAAATACAAAAAGATACACACAGGTGTAAAACAAACAGAATAGAGAGACAGAATACAGACTACTGGAAATAAACAAAGAGATAAACATAGGGATGAAATAAACATGCCGAGACAGAAGATAGATGGACAGATGGACAGACAGACAGACAGACATATAGAAAGACAGAGAAATAAGAACAGACAAGAATGGAACACATTTGAATACTTACTTGTTGAAGAACTTTAACATCTGCTTTCTGACTCTCTAACTTGGAGAAAAATTCATCCACAGCCTAAAATAAAACATGCAGTCAGAAGTTAATCTAATTATCATACCATCTACAGCAGATAAAACATAACAGGTAAAACATAATAAGATGAACACTCACCTTGTTGAATGAGTCAAGTTCCAGGTAAGGACAAGACTCATGTTGCTTATATAAAAACGGATGATATTCATTGTACCTGTGTACAAGGAAAGATAAGAATCCAAGAATGTATCATTGATATGAAGAAGTTGTCTTGTAAAATAGTAGAGTTGTGTCTTTCATTTAGCAAACCAGGGTCTTATCTAGGGATTGGTAATTTAATATTTTTCATCCTCCCACATATATCAATGAAACAGAATGTCAAGACTACACATGACAATAATACATTGGGCCAATCTCGTCATAATACCTAAGAAATTGTAGGGTGATAGTGATGGGATGGATGGGTGGGTGGGTGGGGGGGTGAGGGGGTAATGGATGAAAACACCAATTGATAGGCACGTTGCCATGAACTCTGTTTATCTATGCCAGTTTCATTCAAACTTTGATAAATGTACTAAAAACAGAGTTGCTTTTGAGAAGTACAATACATACACGGAAGAAAACAATTGATGGGAACTCACGTCAATAACTCTGCATCTTCACTTCCCTCCACTGCTGTTGGCTTCCTCTCCTTCTTCTGTATGATGTAACCCTAATTAGGATAATGACAAAATGTTACCCTGATTGGTATAATGAAAATTTTTTACCCTGATTGGAATAATGAAAAATGTTAGCCTGATTGAGATAATGACAAAATGTTACCCTAATTGAGATGACAAAATGTTACCCATGAATGGTATAATGAAAACATGTTACCCTGACTGGGATAATGAAAACATGTTACCCTGACTGGGATAATGAAAAAATGTTACCCTGATTGGGATAATGAAAAAATGTTACCCTGATTGGGATAATGAAAAAAATGTTGCCCTAATTGGGATGACAAAATGTTACCCTGATTGGGATAATGACAAAATGTTACCCTGAATGGTATAATGAAAAAATGTTACCCTAATTGGGATAATGAAAAATGTTACCCTGATTGGGATGACAAAAATGTTACCCTGACTGGGATAATGACAAAATGTTACCCTGACTGGGATAATAACAAAATATTACCATGAATAGGTTAGTAATTAGAAAATGCAACCGCAATTTAATTATGAAGGGTAAAATTGATTAGGATGATCAATACAAAATGTAACTTGTGTCTTCAAAAAGCATGCATTTAGTACACTCATCAAAAAGAAATATGGATGGCCCCTTTGTCAAATACGTGGCATACACTGTAAGGTCATAGGTCAAGCGCAAATATATAACTATGGATAGTTATATATGGATACAAAATGGAAAGATACCCTTACCTTGCCCTGTGAATGACCGGACTGTTCCATCAACTCATCTGCCTCCCTCAGCGCCAACAACAGCCTCGGAATTTCTGATATAGGTTGAAATGAAATAAGTTATTTGTTACAATGTAAATTTAAAATAAACTTCAGTTCACTGTTTAAGTAAAAGATTTAAATCTAAGAGGAGTTTACTATTGGTCAAATTAGAAATCTATCACCAGTGTTTTTTGCTATTTTACCCAAAAAATGTTTTTAATTGGAATTTTACTTGAGGAAAGGAAATGACACATTACACAAATAATCACAAGAATCATGATTTTACAGTAAATATTTCCCAAAATGAATTTATGGTGGGTCCTATCATAAATCTAACTTTGAAATATCTCATTTCAAATTATTTGTTCTCCTTTCTAAAATGAAATAAACAATGATCTGATTAAAACTTTAAACAAATATGTAAAATAACAAAAAGCATTTGTAATTCTTTCAGTCCCAGCACAAAAGTTTAAAATTAGGAAATGAAATATGGCACATTATTAAACACAATAATATTAACAGCCTTGATATCAAGTATATTTACCTTCATAACACAATAACAATAACAGCCTTGATATCAAGTATATTTACCTTCATCAAGATTAAAATCCTTGTCCATTTTGACATTTGAGGGAAAGCCTTGTCTCAATAAGCAGTGGTCAATAACTGCCGGCCCAAAAACTGGGGATCAAAATAAACAAACAGAAATGTCTATTCAGTAACTAGAATATTATTATATAAAGATACTTGCCTTCCTATCAGTGGTATAAATCCGTGTCAAAAAGTGGGGGGATGATATTAAAATTTGTTTGCATAATGTACAATGAAATACTGGATCTGAAACGTTGAATATCACTTTATATACCATTTCTCTTCTCATTTTTTTAATTTTTTTTTAATTTCTTGAAAAAAATAATAACAATAGTTATTATCGAAGGTTAAACCCCCTAAACCCACCCCCGTTGTTATGCCACTGGTGCACAACCAATCAGAAATCCATTGCTATCATAGAGATGAACGTTGAATATCACTTTATATACCATTTCTCTTCTCATTTTTTTAATTTTAATTTCTTGAAAAAAATAACAACAATCGTTATTATCAAAGGTTAAACCCCCTGAACCCACCCCCCGTTGTTATGCCACTGGAGCACAACCAATCAGAAATACATTGCTATCATAGAGATAAACCCAAACAGACAAAGAAACATGCAGACAATAAATATTTAAACAAACTAAATTTCTCCCTTTTTTGCACAAATTATTTGATTATTATTATTTGTTTTACCACATGAAAATTATTAAGTAAGACTAATTGAAAATTATTATTATTTTTTTTTTTGGGGGGGGGGGGGGACAAAAAAAGTTGGGGTATATATCCATAAAACCCCATCCTCCTCCTCCCCCAGGAAGTCCATGCTTCCTACTGAGGAAGGTAGGGCGGAGAGGGAAGGTAGGGCGGAGAGGGAAGGTAGGGCGGAGAGGGAAGGTAGGGCGGAGAGGGAAGGTAGGGCGGAGAGGGAAGGTAGGGCGGAGAGGGAAGGTAGGGCGGAGAGGGAAGGTAGGGCGGAGAGGGAAGGTAGGGCGGAGAGGGAAGGTAGGGCGGAGAGGGAAGGTAGGGCGGAGAGGGAAGGTAGGGCGGAGAGGGAAGGTAGGGCGGAGAGGGAAGGTAGGGCAGAGAGGGAAGGTAGGGAGGAGAGGGAAGGTAGGGAGAGGGAAGGTAGGGCGGAGAGGGAAGGTAGGGCGGAGAGGGAAGGTAGGGCGGAGAGGGAAGGTAGGGCGGAGAGGGAAGGTAGGGCGGAGAGGGAAGGTAGGGCAGAGAGGGAAGGTAGGGCAGAGAGGGAAGGTAGGGAGGAGAGGGAAGGTAGGGAGAGGGAAGGTAGGGAGGAGAGGGAAGGTAGGGAGGAGAGGGAAGGTAGGGAGGAGAGGGAAGGTAGGGAGGAGAGGGAAGGTATGGCGGTGGAGGGAAAGGGAGAAGGGAAGGGGGTGGGGAATGACAACAGCTTTTAGCCTGATTTGCCAAACAAATATTTGTCCAAACCAAATTTCTTGAACATCTGTAATGGCAGCCCCTGGCAGACGTCATTACAGGTCCAGGCTATTGGCCTTTTTGAAAGGTATTGCTGGCTAATACTATGATGAATAGGTCATAATGTCTTGGAAACAATGTTAGCTGGAATGTCTGTAACATAACTTACCAAAATGAGGATTAAGGATTTTTCGGATGTTGTCTCCCTGTTTGCCTGCTGTGAGTATTTCCTTCAACCTGGATAAAATGATAAAACGGTAAATGATGAATTGACTATAGGATGAAGGATAACTTGTAAAACCTCACACAAAGAAAGATACTAGAAATATATCCATCAATAGAAGCATCAATGTAAAACAAGTTTGAGCCAATATGAATATTTACTTTATTCCAATGAGAAAAAATGCATAGGCCTTTTTTTTAAATTGTTGGTCATTTGCAGCTATACAGAATTATGTCTGAAATTATAGACATTTTCAAAGTAAACTAGACTTTAGGTGTTTGTCCTTTGGACGAACACAGAGCTGTTCCGATGCATAATGCGTTCGTATGTTTACCATTAATGACCTTGAACATTGATACCTATCCAAATTTTGTATCACATTGCTTGTATTGTGTAATAAATGCAGACAAACATTAAGTGTTTTTATATCATCCTGTTTGGAGCGGAAGGAAAGGTGAAAGTGAGGTCAGGTTTGTGAATGAAAGGTGACATGGGTATTACGGTACAAGACGGCACAAAGATTAGGAATTTATGACGTCATTATGACGTTGTGAAGATATGATGTGTTTAGGTAATAAGCATAGAATTAATGTAAACCGATACCTGATGATGTCATGACCCTGTAAAATGTGTGGAAAACTAAGTTTAGTTACAACGTACAATCCTGCCAAGTTTTGTGACAATCCGATCATGTCCGGATTATGTTATTACATGATGCGTAAAACGCACTTTATGTGATGTCATGAAGACGGGACAAGACCTTTGAGGGCATAAGACATTATGTGGAGTATTCCACAAATGTCTATATTTCTTGAGCTATGGTGGGAAATGATAGGGTCGTGATACAGTATTTTGTTAATGCGTGTAGTGTAAATTTTGATAAATGTATACATGTAAGCAAACAAGTTTGGTACTCTCAAATAACAATAACATTGCAATGGTCCATCATGATGCGTTACATATTAATGCAGTACAAATTAATGGGGCTAGAAAATTATTCATTCAAGAAACCGTTTGGGATCATTAACATCCATAGGAATACAATTAATTGGTTTAAAACAAGCCTCTCGTAACGGTGCTGCATGCTATATAGCGCTACAAAACTCAAAATCTTGACAGTTAATGAGGGCGGCATACAGCTTAAACGGTCTTTCAGAGATTAATCCTTAACGTACGTAGGAATATATTTGTCAAGAACATGCATTATATAAATGGCCTGTACGATAACTAATTGGCCCTGAAGCCGGTTAGCAATCGAATAACTACACACCGTGATTCAGCAAGCCTAAAAAATGACAGATTGATCCATTGCAACAATCCACTGCAATAATCAACTGAAATTGAAACGTTAGGGATACGTATTAGCCTGGACCCCGCTCCATGAATTTACCTAGTGAATGGTGTATATCAGTGTACCCATACGTCACAAATGTTAAACTAAACGGTGAGCTTTTTAAATAGAAATTTATTAATTAATTATTTGTAATGGCCTGGAATTAACTGATATTAAAAGCTGATTTGTTTCAATGATAATTTATGTAAAATATGACACGGATATTGTGATTATGACAAAAAAATGTGTTGGCTACCACTTTTTCAGTGCATGTGTTTTGTACACAGATACAAAACGCGCTATAAATGATGTCATGATGACGTCACAAGACATTGTAGGCCAAAAGGCACATCTACAGTACCTCACAAATGTATAACTGAAAAAAGTTTGATCATCGGGTGTATACTTCTTGAGCTATGGTTAGTATAAGATTGCCTAATTAAATATTCACGTGACTATAACTAAGCTAATTAATTAAGAATTTTAGTCTATTGACATTTAATAACTAAAAACAAGGCATACGCTTCCATATGGTATATAAGTTGACTCTTTCTGACAATGTTAAGAAGGCCATTTGCCGCCAAGAAAGTGCACGTGTTAAGGCAATGGGGTTTTGCCGGAAAGAATAATAATAATAATAATAATAATAATAATAAAAATTTAAAATCTTGACAGAAACAATAGCTCTTCCGACCACCAGGTCGGAACAGCTAATGATGAATGAAATGATACCACATACCTATTTGGTTCTGGGAGGGGTGAAGGTTTCTTGGCGATATCAAGAGGGTATGTCTCCCTGACAGCAAACCTAACATCCTCACTGTCTTTCCTTGTTCTCAATAGATTCAAGATGGTGTATTCACAGTCTGTCAGAATGACATTGCCCTGGAATAAAGGTTGATGAAAGTCTCACATGAGGAAATATTATATGTTAGTTTCATTTCCTAATATTCAGTAAAATTACTAAACATAAGGAAATGAAATCAATTTTCCTATTAAATGAAATCAATATTCCTAATGATTAATGAACAATATTTCCCTATACTAAATCTCTGGACTGATATAAAACTTGTTCAGTAAATTAACTGAATTCTTTACTGACGCAGTCTATAAAATTTCAATTTCAAGACATTTACAAGGCAGTTTTATGGAATTTAGTTGGAAAAGAACAAAGGTAGTTTCAGTGTAAAGTTTCCTTGACTTAATTGTAGAGTAACTAGTCTACAAATACACTTACCCTGTCATACAACTCCACAATGAGATGATAGGCAGCCTCATCAGAACCAAACTGCATATCAATGACTCGATCCAAGCCAACTTGACGAAGCTGATTCAGACGTCTACTCTTCAGATGTTTTCGTAGCTTCATGCTGAAGTTAGATGGCATGTTACTCTTCGGCCATTCAAAATCTGTGCTGTTTATGCGGGTACCAGACTCAATATACAACATCTCTTTCTGGTCGGTGCTGAAAAAAAATATATCATGAGACAATTAGATTACTAATTATTAAACCCCAAAAGCTAAGGTTTGTGTGGGTCTGTGGGATTAAGATTTTGTCGAAACAGAATAATGTAAATCTAGTTATGTAAATATAGTCACATTTGTATTTTTTTTCTTCCCTAGAAATTAAAGAGACCAAAACAAACCATGAATGAAAATAGCCTTTCATGTTTGAATATGAGGGCTATGATCATTGCCAAGAGATACAGCTTTATAAAGATCTATTGTCATATTGCTTCCAAAAGTGGTGACGATGATGTCATATATATTGATAACTGGATAGGCATTTCATCCTGATTTGACTTTAATAGAACATATCATTTAAGCCGTGTTGGCAAAACTTCTTGAGTGTACCTACTTGCTTTGAAGATAAACAGTACAATAACAACCAAAAATGCCTGTTTCACATTAGTATGTTTCCTTGTAATGGTTTTGTTACTTTTCTATAAAAGTGACAGGGAAGATTGATATCATCATCAGCTTAACAAGTTTACACAAAGTAAGTTACATTAAAATTGTACAATTTGTTTATTTTAAACTACCAATAAACCATATCACGGTAATATGTGCCATGTTTTTGACGGGGCAAAATTATTTATTTTGAACACTTGTTGCTATCTGTGACCCGGTGCACAAACTTCATGCCCCCTCCATGTGTGAAGTTTGTGCGCCGGGTCACAGGCGGCAACAAGTGTTCAAAATAAACAATTTTGCCCCATGAAAACATGGCGCATATTACCGTGATATGGTTTATTATTAACAGGTTTACTTTCTTAAGGAACACAATCCTGATATTATTAATTGTTTGAGCTTACCCCTGCAGTTTAATGAGGTATGTTTTGTTATTGATGTCATATATGTTGATGACTCGAAGACCCATTAACCTGTACAAAACAAAAAACAATCAAACTCATCATATAAATAATGCTAGATATACTCTACATGTTGGTGAAACATAAAATTGTTAAAGGGACACTATTGTCATGATCAGAGCAGACTTTCAACAGGGCATGGAATCGGTGTCCTAGTTTAAGATGAACACAGTGACTGAAAATTACTGGCTCATTTATGCAGCAGCAACAGTAATATGGCCTTATCATGTGGGATATTTTATTCAGTGACTGAGTTAATGTAAAACTAGCAGTAGCACTTCAATTCCATGCCCTGTTGATCGATACAATGAAAAACACAAACCATTGAAGTTTTCAACAAAACAAAACACTGTGACTAGCATTACATGCTCATTGTGAAAAACATGAAGAGTGTCTAGCCATGATCTTGCAATTTTGTCTATATTCCAACTCTTGGACATTATTTATGTTATTTTTATTGTAAAGTACTCTCGTACGAGTGATTGTAATTGACTTCGTGCGAAGTACGGGGTTCATCGGTTGAGCCAAAGATTGAATAAACACACAACAATGAGACAGGATTACTAGTTGACGATCACTTATTTTATTAGTCACTGATGCAAACTCATCAGTTCCTCTCTTTATCCCGATCAATCTCCGACTGACTTCTTATTCCATCCGCAAACATATTTAACCTCTTTACTTATTATTATCTTCATTCTAGAACAAAATATTATTATCTTAGAAAGATCAACTCACGCATACGCTTACACACGCATGCAGCACGCGTACGCATGCAGCTCGCGTGTAAAGCAAGGTAATCATTTTAATAACAAAAATTAATTGTCTGATTAATTTATGTTATAACTCCATATCACTACATTATTGAGTCAGTTCGATAATGCTATGTTAATAAAATCAATGATACAATCACCTGCGGTGATTGTATCTCAAATGTCTTGTCATTGGGTTGAATCAAACCTTAGAGCTACAGACTTTTACATAGGAAATTTGGGAGATCCATTCTTAAAACACTATTCAAAATAGACTGGTTACACAGATTGATTGATATGTTAAGATACAGTTTGTAATATGGGTTCCAGACTATTGGGCTTGGATGACTGCCTAATGCAAGGTGAGTTGTTCTGTCAAAAAGAGTAAAATTTTGGGCATTTCAAATCGATTTTGGTCCTTGTTGATCCATTCAAATGATAAAGGAAGTATCTTGGGGTAGAATGTCATATCCGACCGCCACTTTTTCTCATTCATTATAACCAATAATGTAATCTTACCTACCTCATAAGGTGGAGAACATATGGATGATGATGGACATACTTCAAATTATTCAAGGATATTTATTTCATGAATAATCACGCATTTTTGGTATATGATGACTTCCTCAGTCATGTCAGTTTGATCTTGTCAACGCCCCCATTAGTGACCAACACAGTCATTGTACATGCGCAGTGGCAACTATTAATAGGATCCTTCTATTTTCTGAAGGTGAGGATTTTTTTAGAAGGTAAATAAAGTCCGAAAATCATCATAAAATTGGATTTTAAAGATAGTTTTCGCTTTCTGTACCCCCAAAAATCGATAGAATCATTTTTTTAACTGGTTACGTTAGTGGTTGCAAAAAAATTCCCCAAAACCTTAAAAAGTAGCGGTCGAATACGACATTCTTTCCAAGACCTTTGCGATACAGTTACAATAGATTGCAATTGAATAACTGTTCCAATAATGTTAGGCTATATGTAGCTTTTTGTTATCTATTTGACATGCTTGAGAGGGGATTGTGTGATAATGTTAATTCATCAGGAAAGAATGTCGTATCCGACAGCCACTTTTTAAGGGTTTTTGGAAATTTATTTTACAACCACTAACCAGTTAAAAAATGATTCCATCGATTTTTGGGGATACAGAAAGCGAAAACTATCTTTAAAATTCAATTTTATGATGGTTTTCGGACTTGATTTCCCTTCTAAAAAAATCCTCCCCTTCAGAAAATAGAAGGGTCATTCCGTGTCAAATCACCTAAATTTTCAACATCTCCCCTGGTGACCCCCTCAGATTTGGCTGAAAAAAATTGAAAACATAGCTTCATCCTTCAAACTCAGACAAACAAAATTTCAGAGCCAAATTCCAAGTGGATTGGGATTTACGGCCCTCCAAAAGGGGCGTGTCACCTCCCTTTTTGACAAATGCAAATGTTGCCTACACTTTTACACCAATTTCATTTGCTCATAAATACTAATTGAAAAAGATATGAATCTCAAAGTTGATTTATTGGGTAAACACTGCCTGTTCTCTTCATAAAAGGCATCAGAAATACTGTACCTGCATCACATCTTGAGATATTATCACTCGAAAACCCTGCTTTAATTCTTCGACAAGTACTTAATTGGAATTTGGACCCCCCCTATTCTTCACAAATAATTTCAGAAATGTTATACAACACTACATTTGTATAATATAGCAACTGGTGTATCATATACAGCAAGCACATCAATTTTAAAGGGGCATATGTGTTTAATGGTGGGTCAAATATGGTCCGTAGAGAAAAGAATACTAAAATCCCGTTTTCTGACCCAGGGATGACCCCGTGGTCAGTTAAATTTTTGTTTCAAAGTTTAACAGTAGAAACATACATATGTAAACTCCATTTGTGCCAAATTAAACGTTTTGTTCTCACCTCCTTCATATTTAATTGATTTTTTGAAATATCACCTCCAGCATAATTTGGCCCTGTAGGAATGCACACATTGTTGCCTATTGCAATGCGTATTGCTGTAATTACATGTAGAAAATACAAAGACAAGTGGACTTTACATCCTTTTGCAGTGTACTACATGGAAGATGGAAAAGTGCAGTGTTTCAGTATGTGTGTAATATCAGACTATCTAAAGCATGATACCACAGCTGTCCATGCCTACATCACAAGAATGATCCTGAATCTGAAGAAGAAGCTAACCAAAATAACGAAGATCATGTACTTCAGTGATGGTGCAGCAAGTCAGTACAAAAATTATAAAAACTTGACAAATCTGGTACATCATCAGAATGATCATGGCGTATCAGCTGAATGGCACTTTTTCGCCACCAGCCATGGAAAGAGTCCCTGTGATGGTATAGGAGGAACTGTAAAACGCTTAGCAGCAAGAGCAAGCCTACAAGCAGCAACAGAAAATCACATTCTCACTCCCCATCAGCTCTTCACTTGGGCCAATCAGAACATTACTTCAGTATCCTTCCTCTACGTGAGTTCTGAAGATATTAACAAACATGCTGAAGTTTTCAAATTGGAAGATCGCTATGCAGCAGTGAAGACAATTCCCGGAACTCGTTCCCACCATAGCTTCATTCCAGTTTCAAACCGAGAATTGGAAATGCGTCTAATTTCACCAGATGAAAAGTTCAGCCATGTTTCACTTCGTAATGAGGATGAAAAAGTTCCATCTCCAACTCCAGTGGACACAACTGCGTACCAGCCTGGAAAATACATTGCTTAGTTGTAGTTATGATGGGGAGCTCTTTATTGGGATCATCGTTGAACGCTCTGAGGAGAATCGTGATGTAAACGTGAAGTTCATGAAACGGCAAAAACTAACTCTGTCCTGGCCAGCAGATTCTGCCAGAAACCAATGCTGGGTGCCATTCGCTCATGTTATCAGTGTCATTGATGCTCCCCTTGCTCATGGTCATGGTGGCCGATACTACAAATTCCCAACAGAAGAACTGGCACAACTACAGACACTCCTTCCAAGCCATGTTTAATTTTGTTTTAGCACAGTCATCAATGTCAACTGTAGGTACAGTATTATTCATTTTAATTCCCTCTTTCATGGGAAAGCAAATAACTTCATTTTTCTGTTCCAACAATAGTATGCATTGTACATAGGCAACAACGTGTGCGTTCCTATAGGGCCAAATTATGCTGGAGGTGATATTTCAAAAAATCAATTAAATGTGAAGGAGGTGAGAACAAAACTTTTAATTTGGCACAAATGGAGTTTACATATGTATGTTTCTACTGTTAAAATTTGAAACAAAAATTTAACTGACCACGGGGTCATCCCTGGGTCAGAAAAATGGGATTTTTAGTATTCTTTTCTCTACGGACCATATTTGACCCACCATTAAACACTGTATGCCCCTTTAAAATTGATGTGCTTGCTGTATATGATACACCAGTTGTTATATTATACAAATGTAGTGTTGTATAACATTTCTGAAATTATTTGTGAAGAATAGGGGGGGTCCAAATTCCAATTAAGTACTTGTCGAAGAATTAAAGCAGGGTTTTCGAGTGAGAATATCTCAAGATGTGATGCAGGTACAGTATTTCTGATGCCTTTTATGAAGAGAACAGGCAGAGTTTACCCAATAAATCAACTTTGAGATTCATATCTTTTTCAAATAAGTATTTATGAGCAAATGAAATTGGTGTAAAAGTGTAGGCAACATTTGCATTTGTCAAAAAGGGAGGTGAAACGCCCTTTTGAGGGTCCGAATCCCAATCCGCTTGGAATTTGGCTCTGAAATTTTGTTTGTCTGAGTTTGAAGGATGAAGCTATGTTTTCAATTTTTTTCAGCCAAATCTGAGGGGGTCACCAGGGGACCCTTAGGTGATTTGACACGGAATGACCCAGAAGGATCCTATTATAGTTGCCACTGCGCATGTACAATGACCGTGTTGGTCACTTATGGGGGAGTTGACAAGATCAGACTGACTGAGAATGACTGAGGAAGTCATCGTATACCAAAAATGCCCGATTTTTCATGAAATAAATATCCTGGAATAATTTGAAGTAGGTGTCCATCATCATCCATATGTTCTCCATATTACTAGGTTGGTAAGATTACATTATTGGTTATATTTAATGAGAAAAAGTGGCGGTCGGAGACGACATTCTACCCATTCATCATTTAGACCAGTAGTACTGAGTAGTACGTTAATCATATTTAATTAATTTATCGTTATTTCCTAATAAATCTCACATGTCTCACCTGGTGCCTAACTCAGCAATAGCGGCTCGCAAGTCAATCGTTGTAAACCTCGACTTCATGGCAAATTTTCAGATTGTCCACAGTCAGCTCAAATATAACCCTACTTAAAATAGAAGTAGTTCAAAGTCATGAAAGTGGTTTACTAATTTATTATTTAAATCATGAGTAGAAGTTCATCATTAATCTCAGTAAGCACACCTTTGCTTCGTGTTCGACAGGAAAATATTTGCGCCCTCAATTCATTAGTTCGGTTTTGTTGATGATGGCCTGGGTTGAAGTCGCGAGCAAGCTACCCATCCATTTAATAGTTATACCGCCCTCTATTTACCCAACCTTCAGCTAAACTTATCATAGCCTGTTAATTTATAGTCTTGGTGCAAGACGTTACTCGTGATTTTATACGTATACGCGCCGATCCGCTGTGATTTGATAAACCAATCGCCGCTGCGGGCGCCATTTACTCCTGTCCACGGCCGCGCCACCTTTTGTCCAGAGTTATACGTTATTAGCGGCCTTGATCGTAAAAAATTGTATAGCGCCAGCTACGGTGGGTGATTTAGGACTGGCGCGGGATCGTGTAACTAGGATCCGCATAATAACGGCTTGCACAAGACTAGTTAATTTACCACTCTCTCCCATTTTAATTTTATATGAGGGTATAGCTTATCTGTTTTCCTTCCTCCATGGCTTAAGTTAACCAAATCGAAAACCCAGAAATAGAGGAAACTACTGCCGGTCACAGCCGATGCTTCCGACCACCCTAGACTATTCTCCTGTTTTTAATCCTCAAACAGTGGCCAGGATTATCAGAGTTTGGGGCAAAACATTTTTGGGGTTAATTTACCGAGGCAAATTAACTCAAAATACTGAAGTTCAGAAATACCAACAAGTTTGTGAATTTACTGACAGATACTTTTTTGCCAACAAGTGGGTGTCTTTGGCCACGCCACTGTCCTGAAGCATAAAGACAGGCTCCAGCTGTACCATTCAAGGGATTTCATAGAATGCGTTGTGCCAAAGATTTGCCATGATTCGCTACCAACCAAGGTCAAAGTTGCATCTCCAGGAAACATGGCGGTCGGTATCTGGCGTAATACACGAGCCTCGAAAGTGTGACGTCAGATTTTTAGGCTACCCCACCCCGATTGAGATAGTATGCACTCTGAGATAGCATGCACTCTGAACACATCCGTTCGCTCTGTTATTGTCTCATCTCCAGATTGGCCACAACAGACCTTTATCACGGCTCAAGTACACTATACAAGTACAATCATAACGCGGATTCTCGATACATAAAAGGCACCAGACTATATTTCATTCCAGCCTCGGTTTGGTCACATGCATTTGAATTGAAGAAAAACAAGATGATTGCAGCGTGATGAGAGCAGATATGTAGTGATGTCACTCTAGAGTTACAGGTAGTTCATGGAATCATGGCTTCGCAAACTGACCTACTACTTTACTTTCAATTTTACCATGCAAACCCATAATCATCTACGTATTATTTCTAAACAAAATATAGAAATTATAAATAAAAAATTAAACACACTCTCACTACAAGTTATTTGAACATAAGAATTAAGTACGCAGCTACAAAGTGGCCGGAAAAAATAATTAAAAGAAAAAACAAATTGATAATATATAAATAATGATTCATACAAGTAGGCAAGAAAGCCTCCAGTTACGTCTTTTGTTGAACATAATGTGACTAAGGGTTGGAGAAAAGCTAATACTTGCACGGCTTTGTTGTACTGCTCCTCCCACAATAATGAGATAACAAAAAAGACCCATTAAAGTGTCCCCTTAGCAAAAAGAGATTTATCTTAATAGTTGGAACTTGTCAGATCTCTTTGTCTTGTCATTTTACTCCAAAGTGTTGGTCCTCTTTTCGAAATAAAACAAACAAGGCATGAAAACACGAGTTACGTAATTGGGATAAAGATAGATCAATGATGCAGTGTTTGTTGTCTTGTCTCCTGAAGAAATAACCTGTCAATGGGCCGAATAAATAAAAAGTAGCATTTGCTTTTTCTAGGCTTTTTCTTGAATATTTATAAATAAAACTAAGTAATTGCTCATAAGCAAAAGCTTCTGCTTATCAGCAGAAGCACAAGCTCGTTTCTTGTAAGCAAATGCTTTACAAATTAGCAAATGCTTGAAAACATATAAATAAAACCTATCTTTTACTTGTAACCAGAAGCATTTGCTGGTAGTTTTGCAAGCTCCTCCATACCAGCTTGATCTTTTACTCACGCCTTCATGCTTAACTGTCAGCACCATTTTCATGCATGTAAGAGAAGGTCCTAAGGTGTATAAGAACAGGATTAATCGTGCTGAGACATCTCCTGGCACCTATCGAAAATTGTTTCGATTTGATAAGGAAAATGTTGAGTGGCTTGCACAAACATTTCTGCCCGAAAGGCATGAGACACATGGTGGAAGCTTGTCACCAGTGGAGCGCATGGAGACAACTTTGCGTTATTTAGCAGATCCAGGCTACCAGACCTCAGTAGCAGAGGTGATGGGGATAACCCAGCCCACTGTAAGTACATACGTTGCAAGTACTTTGGACCGCATATCTGCCCAACGCCCACTGGATAAAATTTCCTGTGTCTAATGCTGATCTGACGGACCCAAAGCAATGGTGGGCTGATAAGCTCGGTTTTCCCTTTACGCTTGGGGCCATCGACTGCACTCATGTACGTATTGATAAGCCAAGTGGACAGTTCGGGGATGAATTCATAAATCGCAAGAACTGTCCTTCATTCAATCCTTCGGAATGAATGCCGCTATTGTTGTTGACCTAAGCATTTGCTAGGCAAGATAAAGAAAAAGCTATTAGTCAAAGCAAATTATTATTTATACGTTTTTAAGCAATTGCTTTTGCTTCTGCTTCTGCTTGGTAAGCAATTGCTTTTTCTAGGTGCTTCTTCTTGTAAGCAAATGCTACTTTTTATTTATTCGGCCCAATGGATCCGATTGGATCGAACAGGACAAAATAATGTTAACGTTATTATATTAGGCCATATATAGTTGTTACTTTGGTTTCAACATTTTGATCGTTAACTCATTGCTGAATTGATAACAGAAACTCAAATTATAGAACTGAAGGAGAAGAAGAAACCCTAGTAAGATTATCTCAAGGATGATTCTTCTGGTTGGGGAGTTAAATGTAATACCCCTTTGTTTTGTGCTCCGCCCACCTCTATTTGTTCAATTCAAATCAACACTTCCTTCCTCCATGGTATGAATAGGCTGATGTGAGTGACGTGGATAGTCTACCCTCTCTCATGAGATAGTCTACCCTCTCTCATGAGATAGTCTACCCCCTCTCCACAAAATATATAAAAATAAAATAAATTCAGTATAAAATAACATTGTTGGATAGTCATGAATACAAAATAATAAGGAGTGAATTAATAGTATCCACTACCGTATTCAAACCTTTCTATACTCAGATGAGTGTATCAAACTATTCTCCCAAACACATAGAAGAAGAGAACTGTAACTTTTTGCTCATCAATTTGAGTTTTCACCAACAATGCTCGTGTTTCTATTGGGACTGCATTGGGTTAAGCCGAAAATGAGTCAGAATCCATATGAATTGAGAGTAGGGATGGAACAAATAGGTACATTTTTAGTTTGGGTAAAAGGAATCGATAGTAATTGTCTGACAACAATTTACGAGCCAACTCCAAAATAATGGCTTTGTAACTGCAGTTATTTAGACATGTTTAGACCATGTTTACGATTCAGTTGAGGACAAAAGTATAGTTGTGTTCATTGTATAATTCATTAATTGACTTCACCTCACACTGGGTTCCATGTGATGTTATGTAACTCAATATGAACTCTGCTTATCAGAAAACAGTGAATCTGTTTAACAAAAGTGGAAGTGACACCCCTGTAATCAAGATCGAGAGTATATAAATCACTCAATAATCGGCTTAAAGATTTAGAGTAATCTTTGATTGACGTGGGGTAAATTAGCAAACCCTACTTATTTTCTGCGTACAACTATTACTAGGAAGGAAGTTAGGCGTTTTTGGTACGTTGTTTGCATCATGGGGAGCTCCTTCAGTAGTGATCACTGATTAACATAAAACTTACCGGTACTTTATGCATGGAGGAAGGAATTTTCCTTCCTCCATGCTTTATGTAAAGTTGATGATGGTATCAAACATCCCTTGAAATAAAATAGAGAAACTGAAATATTTATGTCTAAGGTAGGGCTCTCATTTTAGTATATTTAGTGAGATACGGGTGATCACTCTTCTCTTACCAATAAACGACCATTATATTTTCTGCTATATTTTCTGTATAGGAAAGCAGGAGGGAAACCAGCAGAATGCATGGGCATAAATACCTCCATGCGGGGAGTGGGTTGGTGGATAGGCCAACGCCTATTTTTATATACACCTACTCAGTTTTGTCCAGGGAATGCATGGTTCATAGGACCTTTTCCCAAACAATTCCTAATTCCCCCAAACTTGGCCAAACATTAAACATAAATCACAAAATGTTAAAATGTTCTCAAAATGTATTAAGAATCGTTCCTAATCCTAATGTTTCAAACTCATAATGTTTTATTTATATTTTATTAGGGGTGGTTACAGGACGGGGCACATTCAGTAGTAGGACAGTGGAATAGGTAATGTTTATTCACCCCCTGACGTCTGACAACATAATTATACCACAGGCAGAATACCTCTGTCGCTTTCACTCAAGACAGTGAAGTTATGCGTTCCTTTTTCTGTTGATGTTACGATACCGGTAATATGTGTATTATTACTCAGATAATGGTGAAAATAATACATGACTTAAAGGGAAGTAACAACAGTAAAGTATCAATCATAGAGTTTTTTTTCTGAAATGCTTTTATTTTAGAAAAAATACAATATTTTGTTATGTTAATTTATCAAAAGTTGTCACCCGGCAATGTTTTGTTTAACTTAAAAATAAAAATACATTTAACAGTTGAATCGTTTTCTCAAAAACGTGAGCACTTACAATAGTGACGAAACTGTCACAGTTTTGTTTTATTATATAAATTGTTGGAAACCAGAGGAGTAAAAATTTACGTAACCTACGTTTCCAAAAAACAGTGTTGTTTCTTCCCTTTATGAGTAAGGTTTGCGGTAGTACTAGTATAATGAAAACAGTCTCCGATCGGATCGTCTACTCTGATCGTCTTCAGGATCGTAAAAACAATAATGACTGGCTCCTATGGTGGCGCCGTTACTACCTTCCGAACCCTCCTTTCTGTGATTGTCCCTTGTTTACTTCATCCTGAGGTACTCTGCGCTTCCATTTGTCATTGAATAAAATATAATATAAACTATATAGAAACAAAATATAACTGTGATGTTTATTTGTTTATATATGGGTCAAACTGTCGAATTACTTCAAGAGAAGACACAACATTCAAGTAGGCCATATCCTCCACAAAAATAAGTGACATGGTTTTTCTGCATATATAATTTAGGCAGTATGTCTCCTATTTCTATCTATTTTTCTTCTTTGACATCCTGTGGAATATATACACACTATAGAAACTAGGACCACCCTCACTGTTTAATCCTTATGAGTTCTATACTCTGTTTGTCAGAACCCCGGAGGGAGTTTTTTTTACAAGATGGTCCATAGTGGTGGGTACAATGGAAACTCAATCATGACTTGAGATAATCTCTTCATTTTGGCGGTTCTATAGGATGCAATTAAGCTTTGATCGATTCTTGGAAATAATTCTCATTGTAATCTTATAGAAAATTAAGCTACCAACTTAGGCTGCTTATGCATCTAATGAAAACGGAAATCATCTTATCTGCTTCCATTACGGACTTTAAACAATTCACGGGCGACCTATGTTCTGATGCAAATACCACTCGATCAAGTAAACATTTTGAACATGTTTTTCGATCGAAGAAGTAAACCATCTCCTTAAAATAACATAAACAACTCATGGTACATAAGATCGGATTTATATTCATAGACAGTGGGGTAACGGGGGTTGGGAGAGGGTTTACCCTCTAAGAATTTGGATTTCTTATAAGCAAACATAACGGACTGTAACAAAGTGCTCCAACTCAAGTGCCTCCGTCATGACAATCCTGATTCTCCCTCAAGTGGCCCCATACTGAACCAAAATCCGTTACGCAACTGTTAATAGAAAAAGAAGTTCCGACTATGTAGTAGACTATAGTTTATTCTCAGACCTAAATGGATTCAATTCTTGTGTTGGGTGATAAACAATTGATTGGATTTTTGCCCTATACACTGACGTATGTATGAAGCGCTGTAAAATCGAATCAATTATTCCAATTGGTCAGAAATGAATAATGACTCATGTTTAGAATTACTTTTCACTCTAGGTCCTTATACATGACTGAAACAGAATTTCGTCAAAAATTTGTGTTGGATACTAAAGTGGGCTAAGTAAGAAGACGACAAAAAGAAAGACATGAAAAAGAGATATGGAGTCAGCCATTAGAAAAGAAACTAGACGACATCTTGGCCTATTAAAAAAGAAAATTCTTAAATTTCTATATGGTTGGGACATAATGCTACTTGAATTTAATGGGAAAAGCGTTAAGTGCTTGTTATTTCTAGACGGCACTTGCCATACGGATAAAAGTATTCGATCCATTTTGATCACTTTGAACCAACACAGACTGTCCTCAATAATATAGAAACATTGTCCCTAACGACAACAAAACATCTTGCACCTCAGGCAGTGTGGGTAAGAAAAGATGTCCATCCATTTATATTCTGAGGACATAATAGTCTGATGTCCGGGAGACGCGGCGGTGATCGAAGGCTTTTTTAGCCCTCCTCTGTCTAGCTGTCTTCTCTTATGTATTTCGATTGAACATTGTATCCGGTAACGTTCCTGGTGCTGCGAATTCGATTTATCACTAGTACGTGTCTGTCTGTATACGGAACGAAATAAGACGGTACCCAAACAGTCACTGCTTCTAGGCTCCCTGGACAGAAAATCATCATTTTGATAATTTGCCCCCAAAACAACGAATGACATCGAAAATATGGCATATGTTCCTCACACTGATCTTCCTGTATCTCGATACTCTCTATAAAACAACGAATCATATTTGTTGTAATGTCAAACCATGTTGTGTTCTACTTAAGTTTTCACAGCGATGCCTTATATAGCCAATTGTGCATTAACCAGGTAGCATGGGCGGATCCAGAACATTTTTTAGGGGGGCTGAGAATCAAAAACAATTTTTTTCAGTACTACAAAAATTACAATGAAATAATCAAAGGGAGAGAAAAACAAAGCACAGTGAGGGGGAAATGAGAGTGCGTTCTCCCCTCCCCTCTCTTTTTCTCTCCATACTGAAGTTGACTAACACTAGATGGCGCTAACTAGCTGATATAATAGCTCTGGATTCAATGATTCACCCAACTTTACCGATTTACCCACGCTGAAATGGATCAACCCAAAACTTAAACGCTGCAGGTCTTATTAGCATAATAGAGTGACATGCGCGCTGTTGTACACGACGGCTGATCGATGACGTACTTGAGTGTGTCGTCACACACTGCGATGCTGCGCTGGTACGTACATGCATGCTGTGGAATTACAAACTACTTAATTCGAAGCTTCGCATCGCGATCGCACACGTACACATGCAGCAGATGCAAAAGCATGCAACGGACCACGCGGAATTAATAACGCACACACACATTGTGACTCGTGTTGGTGCTGGACGTATCTTTTGAAAACTGTTGTTAGGACGTTGGTTCCCTTTTTAGTTATTACAAAAATAGGAAATATTTCAGCTAAGCATCTAAGGAATAGAGGAAATGCAGATAAGTTCTAAAATGGTTATTGTATCAAGTGTCACCTCACAGATGGAGATAATTTATTGAAAGTTTCACAGCTGGGACTCTCGTCTCTTCCTTCCTCTGTGATCAACTTGACTAAATTTTGCAGAAATAGAGGCCAAACGGCCTGTTCATATTTAGTTTACTGATGTGATTATCCGACAGCAGGACCCATCACAGCTGTTTTATTAAACTAGTTTCTACATCCTTATTTGCAAATGGTTCTCGCCGGGTTTACAAGGGAATACCGCGATCTGGAGTCATATCACCCATATAGCCCGACCACAACTAGTGCAATCATGCCGCCGCAAGCTCAGGCATCTACCACCCACCACCACTCACCCGCCGTACCGGTCGGCGTGGTGACATCTCGGTCCCGTGCACCAACAACTACCTCCAATATCTCCAGAACTGATTCTGCTAATGAGGAGGACATTGAAACCAAAGTGAAATGTGTGCTAATAGGTGACGGGGCCATAGGGAAAACTAGCTTAGTGGTGAGCTATACAACAAATGGATATCCATTGCAATATGTTCCAACAGCATTCGATAATTATTCAGGTTAGTGTTTCATTTTTTGTTTTATTAAAACGAAAACTATGATTAACATAACTTTTTGTTATGTTAATCATTAAACAGTTTTCTTGCCAGTTGTGGAGTACCTAGAATGCAGGGCCAAATTTTCAACACCTTTTTCCCTTTTTCTGAATTTGACCTAGGATTAGGAACCGCAGTTGTGTATTTTTAAGTCGGATTACGTAAATTTATAAGAAGTAACCTTCGGTGTGGCCCTGCATTCTATAGTTGTACCATGGAGGTAGAATTAATTCTACCTCCATGGTTGTACCAACCAAGATATTATACACAGTAGGCCTATCATCAATTTTACACCAAGTAAGTTTATATTAAAATTCAACCACTTGGTTATTAACGAATTACCAATTCCAACTTCTAAGTAACCTTATCTTTAAAGGAATTAACCATTTAACATTTATTACTTTATTTTCATGAGTTTCAAGGCATTTATATTAAGTTAAGTATGTCACCTTAAGTATTTTTTACATGTATTTAGTGTTTCCATGACATTTGATGTTAGGAATTGCACAAATAATTGACTTAAATAGAGAGCATTCTCTGCCATGTTCGAGGTAAAAAAATGAGAATGCACTTAATGTGTGCGTGCGGCGTGTGAACGTGAGCCAATGAGAGACCTTCTTTTGAGTAGATTTAAGCATGATTTAAGGGATGACTATCAGTCATGTCTGATATTATAAACTACAAATCTAAATTAACAAACTTAGACTAGATGTTCTTTCAATGTCAATGTATACACTGTATCTCAACCAGTTCTTTTGATCTGTTTCCATTCTGGTGTGAATGACCTCTTGAAATGATCACAGAACCCTTTTCATTCCCACTTCCTAATACACCAAGGCCTAGCCTGTAGCCCAATCCATGCCCAATTGTTCAGATTGCATAAGCCTCACATCAAGGAGAGCTAATTTGAGGACAGTAACCACAATGGTTTGGATGGGGAGGCTATCTGTTTGATGTGGGCAGACTATCTGTTTGATGTGAGCAGATATACATTGTGATTAATTTGGGAAGGAGAAATTGTTTTGAAAACTTGTCACATCAGTGACAAACCACCAATGACTCATTTGGTTTAGTAGACCACTGGAAGGAGAATCCCTGAATTTCTGGGTTGAATTACCATGAAATGTGGGTCTTTCTAAAGGGAGTATCTTGTTGACACAATTGAGTCATCTTGAGAAGTAAAGAAGCTGAAATGAAAAAAAAATGAAAATGAATAAGTCTTCATCTTCAGGTTTGAACTAAATTATGTAATAGACTTCATTTGACGATCTGTGCTTCAAAAGATATGAACCAATGTACAACATTGGTAAATGTTGGCAAAAATGCTTCTATGACTACTTGCTCTCATTGAACTAAGATACATGTGAAAGAAAAGCTTGTTATTACATCAAGTCCTTCGTTTAGGAATTAGTTCTTCTCTTGCCTAAATTCAAACTGGAAATTATTTCATTTTTCGTAAAAATGGCGTCATTCAAACAGCATTATTTCTTGAGAAGAGTTGTACCATCTTCACTCTTCAGCCTTCCCCTATTAAACTTGAATTACCAGTCATATACATGTACCTGTATTTGTTTTCTCAACACAAAAACGAAACAATTTATGACACATCTTCAAAGGAAAACATTTTCAAAACAACCACCAATTACATGTAAATATCTACATGATTAATGCTGGCAGTATTTCTCCTTCATGGAATAAATTGTGGAACAAAATTGCAGTACATCAGAAATTTAAAAAACAAAACATAGCAATTTGTCACTTTCAAAGTTGGCCTCTAGCATTTTACTTTCTGCTCTAACACATTTTTTGCCATTAGTTGGTCAGTAATAGCCTCCCTTCCCAACACCTTACACACAATTTATCCCTGGGGAAACATTGGTCTGTGTTTATGTACAGATGTACATGTGCTGTGTAGTGTATGTACTCCAGGCAATGTAAGCATACCTCCTTGTATTTACTTCCTATCATTATACAAATAAGCAAGGAACAACTCTTATTTGACCCATGAGGCCCATAGACAACCTTATATGTATACAACATGAGCATGATATAGAGTGTAGCTTTATCAATAAAAATGCTATGACCTGCAGTATATATATGCAGTACATACTAGCTGTACTCATGTATGGCAATGAAAGATATGTCTGCTATTTTAATGCAGACCAGACCAATTTCAATCAAAAAAATGTTGTAGGAATCTTGATTTCACAGCTGGGTGGATAAATGTTTCACCATGTGTCTACATAGTTGTGAGAGAACTTACATGTAGGAAAAAAATCCCTTATGATTTTTAACATGTACAGTACTGTTGACAAGAGAGCTTTTACTTGACTCAATACACCAATAAATGGCTAAATCAGCAACAAAATATGATTTCACACAGCAGACATTTTCATATTGTAACAATTAACAAGTTTTGATACTCTGATAATAAACAAAATCTGCAACACATTCACCGTACAGTCTGTTGGTTTTATTGGTTACATTCACTCATTCACTGTAGTACTGTACAGAAGGTTGTGCTTGCTGGGTATTTCATGTATACCCATTGGTTGGGCCCCTTCAGATATTGTTGTCAATTGAAATTCAATAGAGCCATCCCTTGGAGATTGTCATATTGATCGGTCTACCGATTACTAATGTACAGCATCAGCCAAGCTTAAATAAAATCATGTTTGAGGTGGTGTGCTGACTCAACAAAAGAGAATTGATTTATTAGAATTGATTTTATTAGTCAGTTGCAGATGTTACATAGGCCTATTGCTGAGCATTTAACAATATTTAAAAATGCATTTTACATACTTGTAGTTGCTGATGTACATGTATGTGTGGAACCAAAGGAATTTTTTTTCTCTAAATTCTAGGTCCTTCAGACGTGTTTGTAAGAAATAGTTATCAGGAAATAATGCATACTTGTGTAAATCCACTAGAAATTGAATTTGTTGAGTAATTTTAAATGTTTTGTTGTTTTTCTTGACATTTCACAGTTGTGGTGAGAGTAGATCGGAAGCCTATCAAGATACAAATATGTGACACAGCTGGTCAAGTAAGTATTCACTTAAGTCAAAGGAGGATTCAGGTTATGTGTAAGCAAATGGGCCTAGGGAGCTAGGATTCAGGTTATGTGTAAGCAAATGGGCCTAGGGAGTTAGGAAGGATTCAGGTTATGTGTAAGCAAATGGACCTAGGGAGTTAGGAAGGATTCAGGTTATGTGTAAGCAAATGGGCCTAGGGAGTTAGGAAGGATTCAGGTTATGTGTAAGCAAATGGGCCTAGGGAGTTAGGAAGGATTCAGGTTATGTGTAATCAAATGGGCCTAGGGAGTTAGGAAGGATTCAGGTTATGTGTAAGCAAATGGGCCTAGGGAGTTAGGAAGGATTCAGGCTATGTGTAAGCAAATGGGCCTAGGGAGTTAGGAAGGATTCAGGTTATGTGTAAGCAAATGGGCCTAGGGAGTTAGGAAGGATTCAGGTTATGTGTAAGCAAATGGGCCTAGGGAGTTAGGAAGGATTCAGGTTATGTGTAAGCAAATGGGCCTAGGGAGTTAGGAAGGATTCAGGTTATGTGTAAGCAAATGGGCCTAGGGAGTTAGGAAGGATTCAGGTTATGTGTAAGCAAATGGGCCTAGGGAGTTAGGAAGGATTCAGGTTATGTGTAAGCAAATGGGCCTAGGGAGTTAGGGTTAATTAAATACTATGTAATATTTACACTGCACAGTACATGTTACTAATGGTTTGTGTAGTGCAATTAGCATCAAAGCATCCATGTGTAAATCAATAATAAGATGTGAATTTTAGGGCTTATAGGAATGATTTATAAATGATTTATATGTGCAAATTGGTAATATGCATTGCCATTATTGATTTCATATGTGGGTCAATCAGATATTAATAAGCATACATAGAGGTGTGGAGTGAACTTTGGCCTTACTCATTGACTATTGACGAGTGTAAGGTATTGAAAAAGTACAAAACTACAGAAATGTACTGTATATAGGCATACAATGTAGCTGAGCTAGATTGGGACAATTTGAACATGTTTTGGCCTTGGTATATTTAGTGACTGATGGTCCACTAGCATTGCCAACTTGAGATACCTTGCTTCATTGGACAACTTTCTGGTGAATAAGACCTTAACAAGGACAGTGACCTGCTTAATCCATAACCTGGAGATTCATATCCTTGGCTCAGCTAACTGACAGTGTCTGCATTTGGGGGGGGGGGGGAGTTGCAGGAGCCCTTATGTGCAGGCCCCCTTATGTGCAGGCCCTATTGAAATAGGTGATCATTGTGCTGTCTGCTTGTTTTCAATTCATAGATGTCTCTGATTGAACAATCATTTTATTTTCGGCCCCCTTGAAATAAAACACTAAGAAAAGACTCCCACAGTTGCCACAGGCAGAATGATGGCATGTACTGTATGGATGACAATAGGAACACTGGGCATTAATACTACCCATAAAGGTTACTACTAAGTACTGCTTGCCAATTTAGTAGGATTCATGTGGAATCTTTTGTTTGTGTCACCAGTTTCAATCAATGCACTGCTTCCTATTGTAAATCAATGCACTGCTTCCTATTGTAAATCAATGCATAGCTATAAGCCTTGCCTTGATCAGATCATTGAGAGCAACCTTACAGAGGACAGAGACCTCAGAAATACGAAAGCTGGAGGTCATAATGTCAGACACTTATTATCATCCAGGCCTGATAAAAGTATCCTCACAAATCAAAACAAAACAAAACAAGAAAATTAACATGGAAATTATCCAAACTAAAACACCATTTGGCACTTCAACACATAAAACAAAAAGGTTCCCACGGCCACCTTTTTCTCCAAAGTGTTTTCTGTAAAAATTGTGAATGCTTTTATACACATTTCTCATGACTTTGAGCTGAAACTTTCATGATTTGGTTGTCTTATGTATTGATTCAAAGAAAGTAAGCAAACTCATTTCCACATTGTTTATTTAAAAAATAGTTTATAATATTTTTGAAGTGAGTTTTTCAAAGACTAATTACCTAACCTTCCTGGTTTGAATGTATTCTCTAACTGAGATTAAATTGCTACTTAATGAAACCTTTGAGACTGTCTAATGTGTACATTGTTCATGAAGGTCCTACAAAGTTGTATAAATTTATAATCAGCTTGGTTTTTGTAAGTTATTTTGAGGTGTTTAATTGAAGTGCTATTGGTTTCTGTCCAGTCACTGGCCTGGTATTTCTTCAGCTGTTCATGCTTGATGTATTTTAAGCTTCTGTAAGTCACCTGGGATTCTGATGTGTTTGTATGGCTCTTGTTTCAGACTTAGTAGGATTTGCTAGTTGTTATGAATAGCACTTCCATTCCTGTTGTTACTTGTATTAGCAATATGTACAGTGTAAAGCTACATGTACCTCAAAAATATATGTTAAGGAGTCCTCAGGGCTGTACATGTCTTACATAATTGATGAACATGTGTAGTTCACAATGCTTAGAGAAGCTTGTTGGAACGAAAACGATCAACAATGCATTATCCATTGGAGTAAATGTATTTATCATTTGATGAATGTTTGTTGCGTGTGGTCAGTCTATGTAATTGTACACACAATGACCTTTCTCTTATCAATATGAATGTATAATAACCTGTAGTAAATGGGATTGCTGATATCAAATATCATTCACTACCCTACAAAGCAACCATGGGTCTGGACATATAAGTATTTAATCTGTGCCTGGTGCAGCCTTTCCTAATCTCTGCAAAGCATTATAATTATTTGTACCAGGAATACTGGTTCTGTGAGTCCCTTAGGGAAGCTGTAACACTGTTTTGCCTACTGTAGTAATTGTGAAGTGAGAAAACATGTGACTGTTCTGTGATGTGTGTACACAGCTAACCCTAATGAGCTATCCAGACAGCTGGCCTTAGGAAAGGTCAGACAATGTCCCTATGAACATGTCAAACTTTTGCTAAGTATTTCCAAGAGGGGAGGTGGTTCTTGTATAAAATAAAAACATGTCTTATTTTTGTCACTTATTCTATGGACAAGTACACATGTCATGCGAAATGCAAGTTACAGTTGAAGCTTTCAAATAGAAAGCATCAGTTGTTTTTAGAATCAAATTTGTTTCAGATAAATTTCCAATTGATTAGCAAAAACAGATGCATACGAGAACAATGTATGAGAACACTAAGAAAAACATATAGGATTAGATTGATGGTGTAGAAAGATATGAACATTTGGTGAGTTAAGTTGTTACCAATATGTGCAGTATGTCACCCAAATGTCAAAATACTTTTTGCATATGCAATCCAAATAACGGGATTTCTATTTTCAACATATCGAAATTGGATGAAACACCCCCCCCCCCCCTTCGTCTGATACAAGAAGAGAGCCTTAAGACTGAACATGCAGTTCTCACACACTGTCATTTATTGCACTGCTTGGAGGCAATTCTTATTAAATGCTCTGTCATCAGTTCCTATGAAACGCCCTCAAACAAGTTTTCTATTAAAATAATGCAGAGGCCACATCCTGGTTGAAAAGAAATAAGGTGTTGAGAATTTTTCACACTTTGCCCAGCTACATGTTCACAGCTGGGTTCTTGTATTTCTTGGAGTCTTGCCATGTTTGGATTATTTATTTGTTTATTCCTCTCCAGAAAGGCCGTCAGAATAATAAGTTCTTGATCTTTTTATTCAGAGGCAAGTTGTAAAGAGGAATGTTAGTAAACTAGAATTGAGAGTTTTGCATGCTTAGGATTTTTTTAAAACTTGTTTAAAGATAGATGTTTTTTTTTTCTTCTTTTTATTCAGGATGATTTTGATTCATTGCGACCACTATGCTACCCACAGACAGATGTATTCCTGTTGTGCTTTAGTGTTGTATCACCAACATCGTTCCACAACACTCTTGAGAAATGGTTGCCAGAGGTACGGAGGCACAACCCCAAGACACCTATAATCCTAGTGGGCACTCAGTGTGACTTACGGACTGACGTCAATGTACTGATTGATCTTGCTAAGTATCATGAGAGGCCGATAACGGAAGAGGAGGCTATTTACCGTGCAGAGCGCATCAATGCAGTCAGTTATGTTGAATGTTCAGCATTGACGCAACACAACTTGAAGGATGTCTTTGACACTGTTATCTTAACTGCTCTCCAGTTTACAGGGCCCCCCAAAGGCAAGAGTAGAAACCGCTCCAAATCGAAGGGAACTAAAAGTAAGCCATTAAAAGTTAAGAATGATAAGGCATTGCCTGCCAAACCTAAATCTTCAATCTGGAAGAAGCTTTGTTGCATCGTTTGATTTCTTGATGTTCCAACACTTGCACTCCGCACATCCCGTGTCTTTCCCTGTTAATGTGGATTTGTGACGTGTGACATTCAGCTATTGCCTGTCAGTGTGATGGGAAACCATGGACATGATGTATTAACACTAGTTCTAGAGCAGAAAATCTCCTTGATACAAAACCAGGTATCATGTGACTGGTCTGTCTTTGCCTTTAGTCTTCAGAAAATGGAGTTTATTATGACTGTCAAGTGACTGGCTTATCCATCAACCCTCTGGCGTATGGTTTGATAACGTGAATTGTGGATACATTTATTGCAAAAACTGAAGCCATATTGATGAAAAGTGTGTTCTTAAAATGTGTGTTATGTATCTCACATGCAGCCTTGGAACAATAAAGCAAAATGAATGAGCAAAAGTTACATTTAAAGATCATTTTTTTTAAGGTACCATGGATAAAGTGTAACATGTAAACAATACATTGATTTCCTAGAAACAGACTCTCATTCTTTTTCAAACTTTTGCCATAATGCCTTTACTAACTAGTACTTCCATTGTGTATTAAAGATTAATGTATACATATTCCCATTTAATTTATTGTATCAGCCATATTAAGTACTTATTGGAAATAGTACAAAAGACAATTAAATTATTAGCATGATGACAATGCCAGGGTTTGATTATTGATTGATAATGAGGAAGTATTTCTGAATTCAGAAAGATTGTCAATTATTGTCAATGGAGGGCCAAATGTGAAAAGAAAGTAACTATTGTGATACAATGACATGTCAGTTGGGATGTGGTGTTTTGCAAATATTACAGGATAAATAATATAAACACTATTTATGGCAGTCTTTATGAAATCGTCTGCTATTCCAAAGCTTGACTATTTATAGTTAAACTGTAATTGCCTTTAAGAGAAAACACTTGATTACTTGACTGGTGTTTACCTTATGTCTTTAATTTGTTTATCTTGTTTTTATTCTTGATAGAATACAAAATATGCCATACTTATATACAAATTAAAATGTTCAAACACAAAGAACGCTTTCCCTTGTTATTGCATTGCAAAATACTATACAAATTTCACTATTTGTTTATCAAAATCCAAGAATTGCTATTTAAATTTAGTATTAAATGCACACAAATATTACTGCTGAAATGTTTTGCTTTGCAAAAAATCGTTCCCTGGAATAGTATTCTCAAATCTCATGCAACCCTTGTATTCAGTAAACACAACTGTTCATTCGTCTTATTTTGGATCAAAATTTTTAAAGCAGGTTATTATAGAAATGTTAAATTATTAAATAGTTTTAAAGTTCCCTGAATGGCTCTAAATGTAAAATTACAGGCGTGTTTTTAACAGTATAATGTATATGAAGTCTTTGACAGTCTCAATAAAGTCCAGTATATTCAATATCACAACCATTGTAAGAGATCTTAATGCTCTATGTCCACAGTGGATTGTATATGTTCTCTGTCGGAGCATAGAGAAAGGACAGAGTAACTATTTCTCTCATACTAGAATTCAATGGTTTGATGAAGGAATTTTGTTCTCTTTTTATTCCTGAATGTTTAAAAAGCTCAAAAAATAATTTTACACTTTTATCTTATCTAGTTTTTGATATTTATTAAAATATGGTTATAAATATATTTGAAACATTTCATATACTAGCATAAATACATGTACATTGTCCATGATTAAGTATTGGCAATATTTACAACACTTTTAACCTTTCCAATTCTTACGAGAAATCATTAGATATTTGAAATGACATGAAAATGATCAGCAAAAGCTTAACATCTACATGTATATCTTTGGATAACTTGAAATGGAATACAAAATTGTGTGAACTACATGTACTAGTAGCAGTTACATATGTTGATACTGAATATATATCATTCTGTGACTAGAACATTCCAACCATTTGGCTATATTTCAACCATCAGAAATATTCAATAAATGACATCTAGTCGGATAAAGATATATTTACAGTATGCTTCTAATTCCATGCTCTGATTTTCCTCGGTGACATTGAATATGACCTCTCAGCTGTGGCTAATCTTTGAAAATTGCATTTCCATCATATTAAAAAAGCTATAAATATGTAAATGTACAGTGAAATTTTGAGACACATGAGTGTGGTTCAAAGAAAAGTTATGTGTATATGGGCATGTTGCTATGAGTATCTTGTTTATTTTATTATGCCATTTTTGATGATGTAAATGGTGACAATGGTTGTTTCTCTATTTGTGTTAATACATTTGTAATATTGTGAAATAAAACAGAGCAAAACTATTGAATTAAAGAACAAACTATTAAGTTTCTTGATTAAAATGAGTGGACTTGTAAGGTATTAAAGTAAAATCCATGTCAGTTTTGACTTCTGATATAACCCTTATATACATATGTAACTGGGGAAACATGTATACACTTAAGTGAATACAGAAACAAGTAACAGAAACAATTTTGATGGATTTATCATTCAATCACCATTGTTACAGCAAGTACATTTTGAGGACTACATTTCTATCATTTCAAGTATGATAAGTAACCATTGGTAAATGCAGTCCTAGTGTAGCATCTTGCCTCAATATTGGAAGAAGGGACTGTCATATGCTGAGTGCACTATTACAGAACTAGCTTATCACTTGTGATAAATTCAACAGAAAAGCACAACATGAAATCCCTATGGTAAGAATCAGTTGTAATCTCCATGCCAGGCATAGAGTGAATGGATTCTACTTGATGACAATGATAGAAGACTTAAGGAATCTTGCCAGTAGTGTAGGGTCTTTTATGAAGGTGGTGATTTTGGGTAGAATGAAAGGTGTTATCAGGAATACAAGAGCCACAAAACTAACAATGACAACAGTAGACTAGTCAAAACTTTGAAAACAAACCAACTGGTTCTTCTTGGAACCATCACTTTTTCCAAAAAGAACTCAATAACATCTATTTAGGGCTTTTGACTTGATACAATGAACAGAATTTCTTTTTATGCAGGTATTTTGAAGGGGATTGGGCGGAGTTATTCCCTTTCAGTTTTGCAGGTACAAATAATTCTTTAGTTTCTGACATATTCTTTAATGGTGAGCAGATATAGAGAGTTGTAATAAGTGCTGAAAGGTTTTGTATAGAATAGCACATCCCACAACAATTTTTTTGGTTCCAAAAGCGTCTATGAATAACAAATAAAATATTGTCATAGCAACCTGAAAACAAATATGTACACATGTATGTGTGAGTGCATGGGTGGGTTAATATAAGTTGGTATGCATTTGTATACATATTCAAATCAGGGATCATGAAAGGGTTGAAACATGAAGCCATTATTACAAGTAGGACCGCACAAGAAGTTGGACACTTTCACTCGTAAGCTAAAGCAGGAGTTTGTGGGCTCGAGTCCTACCCAAGTTACCAGTAGAGTTTTCCACTGCATTACTCGGAAAGCACTAGGTATACAGTGCTTCACAAGTCAGTCAGTGTAGGGCAAATGTGACCATCCACCACAAAGGGGCTGTAAAGTCGAAAATTTCACATTTGGAGGTTCATACATTTTTGGAAATAGTATATCATAAGGTTTAAAATGCTACCAAACACAAGTCATTCCTACATTCCTACGCGAAGTTATGGTGTATCAAAGTCATTACACTAATTACTTACACTTTCATATAAACTTGTGCGATTCTCGCGTCAGTTTCGTAAGTTTCTTACATTTTGTACAGATTTATGAACTCATTGCCCGAAAAGAAAATGTGGATTTCATGATTTTTAAATTGAATTTAATTCTGAAATTTTCAGAACTAAAAGAGAATATTTCAAACTTTTCATTTCAGAAAAAATACCAAAATGGCCAACTGACTGATTTTTCATGCATTTCAAGCCGTACTGCTAAATCAACGTGTGCGACTTTACAGCCCGTTCGTGGTGGACGGTCACAAATATCTAAATCAATTGTTCGATATCCTCCAACTCCAACCACCCACTAGAATCTCATAAGACACAATAGATTTTCAGGAGTTGGTCCACTTAAAAGGATATACAACTGGCGTAATAGTGTACAAAACAGTTATACAAAAATAAAATAGATTCAAAGCATTCAAATATTTCCAGTTATATGAACTCAACATTTTATTTTATACAAAACAAGGCAAACATAATTGTTTTATTAATTGAAGAACACAAAATCTTGTTAGTGTCCTGTTTGTGCACATCCAGGATACATTACATTGAAATTGTTAAAGATCATCATTCAGAGTATGTTAAGATTAATACAAGTCTTATTTATACCACTCCATAACGTGAGAATGAAGACAAATTGCTATGTCAACTCATTAACCCTTCTGTGACTGCAAGAGTCAAAATCAGTCAAAATATTGATATACTTGCCAAGGTATATCTAGTACACTTAAAAGTCAAACACTGTCAAACCTTACGTGTAGTAAGTACATTTACAGGTTAGAATGAATCAACCATATTTGACTGGTAAAAGCATCACCTTGTATTGTTGAGGGTGGTCAAAATGACAGTAAAAACCAGTCCAAAATGCCCCTGTGTGCACATTTGGGTCAACAGTCAAAACAGGCAGTTGACTGCTACATTGTATAGCTACTTGCCACTAAAGTTCAGCTGTAGTAGGAGGGTTAATGGAAGAAATGCTATGAACAAAATCAATAGAATAAACCATTAAGCAAACAGCTATACACACCAATGTGTGCCAAATATAAAGACTTTATGATTAGAATACAAGGGTACAAGAATGTAAGATGGAAAATATGTGTGCATCTTCCATCAACATCATCGGTAAATACGCTACATCCTGGGTGTAAACTCTCCAAGGAGAAGGACCTTAGCATGTACACATGGTTAATTGGAAGGTCAATCAAGTGGAAATGATCCCTGGCAACCACAGCCAATGGAAGCATCTTAATGATGCTTGTGAAGTTTTACGACAAATAGTGGCAAAGTGTGAATTAGCACACACAAGACACATGCTCTTTAAATAGTTTGTGCAAGCTATTGCCCCAAAATTGAGTGTTTACTTGAGATGGGTAAAACACAGTATAGAAGGAGGACATGCTGGCGCCAGAAGAGATTCAATAAATCACAACCAGACAAAGACAAACAATGAAATTACCTGATAAAAGAGTTTTAAGGTTGATTTCCTCTCGGGAAAAGGGCCATGTAATTTTGAGAACATTGGGCAATTTTATGATGGATTATTGCTAGGTAGAAATCACAGTTAAGTGAAGGTACAACATTAGTAAGGTTAGTAAAATACATGTACCTTGAACAACCAACCTGTAAAAATGTCAACTTATTACGTTGTTTCGTTCACAAACAAAACAATGGAAACGCATTCATAATATTTTGGGTAATATGGAATTTAGAAAAGAGACTCCTTTCCTAAATTAAATTATTTCACATTTTCTTGAAAATGATAGGCCCTCAGATGAAATATAATTACCAATTATATACCTTACCTTCAAATACAAATAACTGTTCATGTTTCCTGTCAATAATGAAGTGACTCATTCATGCACAATTATCAAAAATATGGCTCCCAAGAATATATTTAGCATATTAAAATAAATGTTGACATTTAATATTCAGCATGAATTATACAGGAGTTTATTGAAAAAATTTAATCAAAAATAAGAAAAAAAGGCAGTGTAACAAAATTATAAAATATAAAATAGAGAATTTCACATGGTGTCACCGCAATCAGTTTTACTTAAAATATAAAATGTTAATCAAAAACATAGTTAATCCAAAACATTGTTGTAAATATTTTACATGATAACATGAAATCAAACTGGTATTTCTTGACATTGATGTAAATCTTATGACATAAATTACAATTCGTAAACATCAATTTAAATAATTTCGGAAATATTTCAATTTCAATTTCTTTAAATAAGGAAAATTTGACCTTAGATCAAACTGGAGTAGGCCTACAAAGACATATGACTACTACTCATTGTCTCCATACTGAAAAGTTTGTTAAAATGGGCAGTAACCACCAACAAAAAGGGGGTTGTTATGGAGGTTCTTTGTCAATGAAAGTGGCGAGGTCATGCATGATCAGAGTTTGAAGGAAAGATGGATTTTTGTACTGTGTCATTTACAACTTGAATGGGCATTTGCGGAGGTGGGGGTCGGTTGTGGCATGTGAAAGAAAAAGTGGAAAAAAGTGAATTCCATGAGCCTCTATTGGTATGGCATGCCATCTATTGGGTTGGGTTTTCTCTTAAATACAATGCAATAAATAACTGCAATATTTCAGTATTGAATTAAGTATGCAACATAATGGGACATCTGTGTAAAAAGATCAACTTGATTATAATGGCAAGGCAATGAACCTTGAAGGTTGTAGTTATTTTACTTAGTGTACTCCAATATCATATCAATTGACATTGGGGGGCGGATTCAGGGTGGCAAAAAAAGGTGGAGGGGCACACTGCCCAAAAAGAGGGGCTCAACAAAATATATTGTAAATTACATGCACGACAATAGAAAAAATGGGGGTGGGGAGGGGCTACGGTGTTCCCCTGGATCTACAATGTATTAATTGGCCATACATGTTTCTCAATAGGACTGTGACAAATCAAAAATTTAGAAATGTAAATATACCATTTTTATGTGCCCTCTTTTCTTGGCACTGTGCTCCCTTCCAGCTGTTCTGGATCCATCCTTGGCCTTCAAAGTTTTCACTTTATTGCATTTACTGTGTACATTCTGACTGATCATGTACTACATGGAGATTTAGTTCTATCATATAGAGAGGCAAGACCCTACAGCCAAACGATGACGTATTGATTGTAGCTGATGGATGTTAGTTCTATCATATAGAGAGGCAAGACCCTACACGTATTGATGTAGCTGATGGATGTTAATATTGACATGAGCTATGTACTGATACCCTTGGTGTCTTTCCAGAATGAAATAAGATTGAATTGGAAATGTCACGTAGAGTCAGTTATCTCCATCTAAGCTACAATGGCCTTCACAACAAAATATCTCTCTAGTACATGTACATTAACATCAATGAAGTTATACCATATATGCATATTCATGATGTGTTTACCACAAGATCACATGACACTAGGAACCTTTTGGGTGACTGTTGAAAGTTTCAAATACAATGAACATAAAACAAAACAAATATAAAGTCTGGTTTATTATCCTAGACATTGAACCACAAATGTCTAGAGAATTAAACAAATGTTTATTGTAGAAATAGGCTGTTTGCCAGGTTGGTACTGATGTTCCTCAAAGGAGTTTTGTTCAAGTTTCTTACATGTATATCATGAGTGGATTATAACAAATCAACACACACACAAACAAACAATGCTGAAAACCTGAAACCCTAAACACTCTTACTAAATATTACTAACACAGTAGGCCTATGTTGGATTGATGTTATGTTTCATGTTTGCTACACTTTTCATTATGCCTATCTCCTTGGAATTATTTCAATGATAACAATAATTTAATATTTATCTCAAATGTTTTAAACCACAAGAGGACAGTGGTCAGGGAAGGGGATAGGAGGAAAATGGAGGTCAAATCAACTGATCATTATTGTGCATTCAAAGCCTTTGGTCTTAACCTAAACTGACCTTTCAATCCAGTGGTCAAGCTCCAACAACCTCACCAAGAAATGATGGTCAGAATTACACACTGCGACACCCTTCATTTGACACCAAATTTACTAATTTTTCTTGATCAAAGACAACTAGTTAAGGAAACAACCTTGTCATCTCAGCACCTGGTCAAATATGTAGGTGTCTGGCTATGGGGCACCTGTGGAGAATTGCATCTCACAATCTTCGGAAATCTGTGAATTATTTCCACCGGTGGGCTTCCCGGGGGTGTGTCAACCTTCCTTATTCTGGTATCCTGTGGTGAGACAACAGCCAGCGGTCATCATGAAGTCATTTTGAGAATGAAACTCTTACTTGATTCCTGTATAATGACAACAAATACTTACAAGTTACTTCCTCAATGAAATAAAATCCAATCCTTTTTAAAAATTTAAAATTCAACCGATTGTGAAAAATGTTTGATCATTGTACATACAAGCCACTCTTGAGGCAATTCTCTTTCTTAGTATGTGTTAAGTTCCAGCCAGAATGATGAAAAATAATCCCTGAGGGCAATATAATATAACAATTACAGGCAGTTAATCAGCACAAAATAACAGACAGGCCAACACTCTAATTGGGCTTCCATGGCAGCCAATTGGCCATCAGCCTAAAGCAAAGCACGTATAGTCACTTCTTGATCATTCCAGTCTCCACTCCCTGTGGATCCACAATGAAACTAGATCGGCTACAGTGGAAATTTCTCCTTAAACAGGAATTATTTTTAATAAAACCCCCCAGAGACTACGAGTTACAGGTGTTCTATCTTTGTGTTCAGACTTTCTTCAGTGTAGAATCTGAATATAGTTCTGTTTACAATAAAAATAGGTGCTAAAAAGTTAGCCAAAAGTCTTCAGTTTAGTTTATGAGAAGGACAGGGATCTATATTTTCTGACTGCAACATTTAATAAGATGCTTTGATGAGTGTATAGTGACTTGATTAATGATGATGTCTGTTCATAGTGCACACAATACACATGCACACATTACTATTTATGAGAATGACACCACTCATGATGATTTTCATAGTGCGCAGCACAGGTCACATGATAAGCATAGGTTGGCCAATGAGATAAGTCAGACTGATCAGCAGAAACAAGTTTAAACATCATTTTTCCAAAAATGTGAAGGGGGGCAGTTCCAATTTCTTAAAAAATGTAGTAACATATTTCCTTGGTAACCATGTAGAAGGCAAGGGCTCCTGAACACCTCCCCTATTTGGTTATCTCTGCTCTAGTGCAAAGCTGACTATCAATAATGGTATAAGGAACATTGAGACATCAAGGTTACTAGAAACATATATAAGGTCAAAGTAAATTATTTAAATTATTTGTATGATTGTAATAATTTCATGACATATTTAATTAACGTACAGGTTGCGTACATGTATAATTTCATAGGCAAAGTTATATTCTCTTCCTCTCATAATGTACGGTACCTCACACACAACATATAAGAAGTTTGTCAGCTGTTGGTATGGCATATCTTATTGACAGACAGAAAATTGTTATGGAGTTTATCATATTGAGAGTATGGATTTACCTCTCACAGTACCTCCTATAACATGAGTAGGAATTAGTCAGTTGGTATGACAGACCTTAGCAGACAGACAGTTGTTAAACTTCATTATGGAGTATGGACTCTTTATGCAGAGTGACCCTCATTATGCCATGATATACATGTACCTGTCACAGTACCTGTCACAGTACCTCTCACAGTACCTCCCATGAACAGATATTAGTCAGTTGGTATAGGTATGACAGACCTTAACAAACAAGACAGTTGTTACAGTTTATCATACTCAATAACTCCATACCAGCACCTGGGTCTCTTAACTCTCTTAGTACAACATTGATGTTTGGTAATAAAATGTCTTCTTATCATATGAACTAGTTTACTGGTCATCACAAAATATGAGAACTTAGCAACAAAAAGTAACACAAGCCAGACTTATAAAAGGTTCCATGGAACCTTACAGTTTTAATATACATAACAGCAAAAGAAACGGTCACCCCTAAAAATATTTATTATTTTCATTTTATAATTAATATAATTTGTTTAATGAAGAATATTATGAGTATGGAGTGTAACACGAACACAATGTTGCAAATTTGGTTGACCACAAAATTCGTCATGCATGACATCTGAGGACACATAAGCTAAACATGTTCTCATACTTATCAAAATTTAGGGGGTGACGTTTCTTTTGCTGTTATGTATATTTTAGATGACCATTTATCATATCATTGTGCCTTGACATAAACAAACCTTGACATTAAATAAACCCTTTGATATTATTGAAACATACTGCGATTATCAACAAATAAAACCGGGATTCCTTAGAAGTCTCTAGCACTGTAGCTTGCAGGCCTGGAGAAATGACCTAAATTTAATAACAAACTTCCATGTAGCTTGCTGGCGATTTTCACACTGGCACACTCAATCATGATAGTTTGACTATTTGCAGCATGTTTGTGCTGAATGTATATTTGTCATCCAATCCCACCATGCAGTGAGATTATCAAAAATGTTGATTGAAATCAATGAGAAACAGATAGGCCCAAAGCTTAACAAGAATAAGCATAAATATAAAACAACACCAATATGAACAAAGATGGTGCTATGTTGACATCACTGGCCTTTTGCAGTTAGTGAAATACTCCATTAGGCATTTACTTCAAGTAATAATACACTGAATAATTAAAAAAAAACAGACAATCTTATTCTGTATTTCACTTACATGTAAGGTCAAAGTGAAGCCGACATATTCAGTAACTAAAACTAAAGCAGCTATTAGTATCAACCGCACACTCTGCAGACTTGTCCCCATGGGGTTAATACAAATAGCAGAAGATGCTACATGCTGGGTTGACAATTTCACCACCGCAAACTTGATATCGCTTTGATGTTAAGTCAATACTATAGCACTGATGTCTACATGCATGTAAGGTATGGAACCCATGAAGGCTGACTTGTCTGTATTTGATTGCCATCCAAAGCACCATACTGTACAACATCTCTTAACAAAATGTCAATGGTTTTAAAATGTCCAGCAATACAGCCACATATACATTCTTTTTAATCATGACATAATGAACAAAGATGGAATGTTTTCGTTAGTCAACAACTCAGTCCCATAGAAATGGGAACATCTAAATATTGTTTTGTAGGTTAACTGTGGTTAAAATTCTTGTCTGTGGCTCATGTAGTTGTAATGTGTGAGAGATTTTTTTTCTTTTTTCAGCAAGAGAAAAAAAACCAAGAACAAATTCCAAAAGTTGCTTTCAAGTCAGCAAGAACAAAAGCAAAAAATAATATAGAAAAATCTTTAAAAAAATTAAAAAAATATATAAATCAAACAAAATCAAATAAAACCACCATAACTAGACTAACAGATCCAAATTGCTGGCACCACAACTCTTTCTGCTTGTAAAATCCTATTTTTTTATAAAAACTTAACGTTAATTTTATATTTTGATACTTGATAGCTATGTCCATGCATTATTTCTAAGCTCCAGATGTTCCAGTCAAGGTCCAAGTTGGAAGTAACCATCTCCTGACCATACAATGTTAAAGAGAGCCCCTGGTATCAACATTAGATATCTGTTCAATATCAAACTAAATCCCCTGAAGCTGTTACTGTGACAGTTCCAAGAAAACTCAATCACTTTTCTATCAGGTGTTGAAGCTTTATCATTTTATGTCCATGCGGTAGTTTGCAAGATCACAGTTTCATTGGGTTAGAGTGACCAATCTCCATTATACCTTGGAACTTGTTGCCAGACTGTTTCAGAGTACGGCAATTTAGTTTTCTATAGTGTCTTCATGCTCTGTTCTGTGACAAAATAACTCAAGGATTCACAGACAATAGTACCACTACACAACAAAGTTATTTCATGATGGATTTCTACAGAATGGATGTCATTTGGGTAATTATGGAATATTAGATACGTTCTGTAGGTCCCAAATGACAACCCATTCTTTGCCTTTCAGGAATCACTTCCTATTTCTTAAAAGGGGAAATAACCCAAATGAATGAAGATGCAATGTGTGGCCATTTAGATTTATAATTAAATTGTGACTGGTGTTCTTTGTGTAAGAGCACAAATGAGAAGGGGCTTAGAGAGACCATAGAGGAGAGACCATCGTTGTGGGCTTGAGGACTAGGTGATCTGATTGGCAGTGTACATGTAGTTTACTTTCTGGAAGGTGTTTATCAGTATGCAAGATTCTTGAGTATTTAGGTCTTCATGATCATAAAGACAGTCTGATGACAACATCCACTCTTTCAAAAACAGCAGAAGAATAACCCAACAGCAATTTTATTAAAACCCTGCAGAGTTTGCAATGAGTTTGTTATGACTATCATGGAAGTTGAGACTTGTATAGATATCAAATGAACTCAGAACAACCACAATATAAACAAACTATTTCCGAGGTCAGAGTCAGGGTCAATGTTATTTTTATTTGTTTAGAGGTTGAGATATACATGTATACACTAAACAGACATTGTCCAAGGTGTTAAAAGAAGCTGTGATCTTATTTTGCTTCTGAGGTACATCCATGAAGAAAACTTGCACAAACATAATCTCAAATGCAAATATTTATCCATTTAGTGTTGTGTGTAATATTTATGTTTAGTAGGAAAACATTTTCTTAATACAGGCAGTGTATACCTTTGACATTTTCAAAATCATATGTGATCACAGTATAACAACTGACTTACTTACATTAAGTTGATGATGGTATTAAATACTCCTTGAATTTTAATTTTTAATTTTGTTTGAGAACGTCAAATGTTGAATAATTCCTTTCTATGCATGTCTGATTTCTGACGATGAACTAGTGTATAATGAATACAATACCTCTCTATTCAACTGAGACACAGCATAATGTAAGTTTATCTATGCTATAAGTAAAGACTATTTGTGGTGACACCATGTGAAATTCTCAATTGAGAAGTAATTAGTTCTGAAAAGAACTGGAGTTTACAACTCGACGTTTTGATCAGTATGCTCTGATCGATCAGAGTCTTTACTTATCCTCTTCACCATGCAAAGCTACAAGTTTTACTTATCTATGCTATATTTTCCCTTGAAGTTGCAACATTTTAAAATCAAATTCACTAGTGATACTAGCATACAGTAACTATTGCACACATCAAGGCTCCTGAAAATAAACATTTGAAATGCTTGTTTTTTTTGTAAACTCGGCTTGTAAAGGTACACAATATACTGCATGCATAAAACCCTGAACGGAACTCTGTACAATGGGACAAAGTGAAATCAATACTGTCTACATCTCTCTTGCTTATATGATAGGCTTCCCTGGATAGCAAACCAGACTTGGCCTGGAGCCAATAACTGTGGGTTTCCATGTTGTTGTAATGGTCTTTTGATCTGGTACCTGCGCTACCTGTGTATAAGTCAATATTATTCTGAATATTTTAAAGGACAGATGAAGTAAAGGAATGCTTTATTGTAGGCCCTAAGTGCTTAGAACAAACACAAGAAACTAAGTTACTGCTATAATCATGCTTTAATGGAAAACTTTGAGATTGGTTCTCTCAAAGATGGGAAATTCAAACTGTTGAAAATACTGGGCTGTTTTTTGGTTTCTATATATCATACATATAAGAACTAAAGATTCCTATATCCATCATAAAATGTATGAATACAAAGGCCATTGTATCATGTCAGATGCACATTGTTATTTATTGTATAAAAGTCCTTCTCAATAAGCAAATTGTAAAGCCAAAAATAAGTTGTCTAGAGATATGTTGCCATGTCAGAGTTGTCTGTTACTGAGCTACATCATCATTGTGTTTCACTATCTGATAATGTACATTACATCAAAACAGCTTCATAAAGATAAGCCATATAGATTTGACGTAAATAACTGATGATGATATTGCATCAATAAATAGGATCCAAGCAAATGTCACCCTCATAATTTAGGCAAGTCTATAAAAGCAGGTAAAACTTGTAGCTTTGCATGGTGGGGATGATAAGTAAGACTAATTGCGGTGACACCATGTGGAATCTCAATTATAATCTCTATAAAAGCAACTAAAAAAAAAATTGAAAATTTGGTAATCAGAAAGTTGGTCAATTAAATTTATGATGACAGTTTTATACCTTTGATTGTTCTCCTGACATCCAACCCATAATATAAATGTATGTCGCATTTCTTTGATTGTATTGTTGATTTTTGATTGTCTCCAACTATATCCATACACAAATTTAAGTAATGTCAAAATGTTAAACTTTTTTTTGGTCGAATTCTGGACAATTAGGAGCTCCAAAATATAAATATAAATGTAATAATAGTATATGGATCAAAGAGCCTTTACTTTTTACACATCTTCCAGACTCAATTTAAACAACAAAAATCAAACCCTAAAACTGGATACAAAGTCAAATATTTATAAGCACCCATATAAATTCCTGATATAATGAACTGCACACTTGTGTATAAAGTAAGTTCCCAGACAAGTCAAATTAATTGTTCCCCATTGAATAGCAGCGGAAATACCTAACAAAAAAGCCACCGCATAATCCCTTGTTGGGCCACCTTGCACAAAAGAACGGGAAATTGAAAAAAAGCAATGTAAAACAAATTTCCTAACACCTTAGGCGAAAGAAAATATGGGGGAAAATGTCACTTTGCCTAGAGGGATGGAAGTCTCTTCTTACGGTTAACATGTTAGTCTGCATGACTACACTGAGTTAGGCAAATAACAAATGAACCATTATTCTGTTATAATTAACTTGGGTCATTGCACTGGGTCTATTGAAAAGACCTAACTACAAAATTATGTTTAACGCTAAAAACAAAATCACACACATTTGATTTAAATAACTTACTAGAGACTAATTGGTTTATGAGCCCTTTGTATTTTTAGCAGTGAGGTAATTTAATATTAGTTTTGTACTAAAATATTTGTTAATTAATGAAAAGAGGAAACTGACTCAAACAGAAATCACTGATATTATCAGTTCCTTTGTATATGGTGCTTAATGAAATTGAACTTAAGCTTCCAAGCTATTCTAGCCATAAGCCTGACAGCAAAAACCCATCACTAGAGATAACCAACCCACATTATGTTTTTAAAGAGAAAAAACCAGATCCAAGTTAAATCGGATAATTGATGATCATTAAATGTGAAATATTTCAATCGTCAGACTTTGATTGTTAAGACAAAATGTTGAGTACAAGTAAATAAAATAACCAAACTATCCTTACAAAGGGTGGCACAATTATCATAAAGCCTAATTTAATAACTAGAAATATTTCTGGGTTATAAAGACTCTTATAATAGAACAGATTATTGCATTGGTGGCAGTAATTCTCTTAACTCTATGACGTATTTAATGTCTTTATTTGGAGTAATGCTGGCTATAAACAGACTAGGACATCAAACTGAAATTCCTCAGCATAGTAAACATTCTTATTTCACACTCTTTATATTTCAATTGTTGGTGATAACTGGTCTCTGTATTAGTATTACTATCATGTAACTTGACAAGGAAGCAAAAACGGGAATGTATGGGGGGAGGGGGGAGCGTGGGTAGGGAAAGGTTAGAAGAAGTTTAACAATAACACAACTAGGGATGGTTTTGTGTTTATACATATTCTCTTCCTTTCCTCAGATATTTGTCTAAAGAACCCTTGAGAAAGTTTTCTTTACTCTGACCGCTTTGTATAATTTGATGTTTCCAGTCTTCTGTCTGATTCTTATTTAAACTAACTTGATTAACTGAACCCACACAAATAATATGGAGAGCATGAAATGAGACAACTCTATATGCATGCCCATGCATGGCAATACACTGCCCGTTGGCTGTGTTTGGCGGTTGTGTTATTTGGACGGTTAAGTGCTCTGTTTTGCTGAGCAGTTATTCATTTCTACTGCCTCTGTAGGGTGCCATAACCTCACAACAAACCCCCAGTCACAGACTCTTGATATCACTTTGAATTTTTTAATGTAAAGATTGTAAAGATTGAAATCAAAGTAATAATTCCTTGTGAAAGCGACCAACAATGAACTGTTCATATAAGTTACAGATTGCCAGTATATTGACAATTAGGTAAAGCCAGCCCTGACCGATGGCAAGAGTTAGTACATTCCCTCCAAACTTTCTCCTGAATTGCGGGACTTCAAAGAGACAAAACAAGTTGCACCCCTATTCAATCTGAAGTATACCCTCCTCCTTACCTCCCCTGCCATTGTAGGAGTGATTGAAAGGGATCAACATTGGGGAAATTGACCTTTTTTTTGGCCTTTTTGTGGTCATTTGGTGTGTCTGTGGGGGTCTGTTCAAAGGTGAAATGGGCGAGGGGGGTCATTGGTAAGCAACTGATGGATTTTGATGGTAATGGTTGCAGCTATACGTAGGAACACTTTGGAGATGTTACTTCATTGGCTGTAAGTGGATCCACCTGTAGTGACCCATCTAAATGGTTTATTTTTCCCATTTCTTCTAACCATTCTTGGGCATTTCCATTAGAATAATGTATTTAGTTATAGTTTTACCAAGGATACATAGATGGATGAATAGAAAATGTATTCTTTCTGATAACTGCACAAGTCCAGGAACAAAAAGCACAATTTGTGCCAATACTACTTTTTATTGACAAATCTGTATTAATTTAAAGGTCTTACACAAAGAACTCTGGTCTGAATAAAATGAGATTATAACCTCGATTATGGTGACCTTGTCATGGCAAATCAAACAAACTGAAGAAAATATGACCCTTTTGAAAATTGATTTCCGCTTGCATCTAGCAAACAATGAAATGGATTAAGGCTAAATTCACCATTCATATCAAACCAATTGAACATTTATAATAAATTGAATTGGCTTTATTTGATTGGGTGTAAGCAAAGAGGTTTAATAAATGCAGGCTTTAAAAACATCCTCTTATTTGAACCAAGGCACTCATTTTGCTTATTTTCCAGCCGAACAAAAAGAAGGAATTAAAAGTCTTTTCTGCTAAGCACTATTACACATATTTTGTTCAGTGTTCCTATGCAAACCCTCAGCCAGTGGAACAATTTCAACTTTTTGTTGTGTGGTTTTGTTGGTTTAGTTGTCAATAATGACCGCTGTCATTCCTCACAGAAGTGATTTACCTAACCTACATTGTATATCCTAGTTCACTATGAGTATACTACATGGTATGACCCACAAACTCCCAGCAGATGGCATGATATGGGAGATTAAACCATTCAAAAGAACCAAGTGGCTTATGGGTAAAGGATGAAAGGTTAATAGCTGGTCAAAATAGAATCTATGTATGTTTAGGTTGAAGGATGAGGTTAAGTTCGTTTCAATAGGATTGATTGCTTTCTTAATACCTCTGTTGTTCAGGAACCAAGATGTCAGGGACAACTTTGATAGAGCTCCAAAGAGATTATTCTGGAAATATATTTGGAAAATCAAATTAAAACAAAATAAACAAATAAAAGGTAATCTATAAATAGGAATATAATAAACAGACAGATTAACCTCAAACAAACTGAACTTGCAAAAGACAAAATGTACTTATACTAGCTTATTATTTTGGTATGACTGACTGTGTATCTTAATTATTGCTGAAGGAATCAAATAAATAAACTGCATCATAAGTTCATGGCCTCTTATATTAGACAGAAAAAAAGAAACATTATAATCCTTGAAGTTCACAATGATTTCATACAAACAATTGAACCAAATTCATTCAATTCAATTACTTTCATATGATTAGCAAGGATATAGTAAATATTCAGCAAACAACTGAAGTAAAGTTAATGGAGGTATATTCACAAAAAACTCATACATGTACTTCCATAAAGAGAAAGGCCTTAATGTCATATTTAACCCTCCTACTGTTTGACCATTTGAAACCATTCAAAATTTCCACTTACCAAAATGCCCATTGGTTTTGTACACACATGGTGATACCATTTGAACAGTGTTGGTAGCAAGCTTTACTACCATTCAAATCCATTCAAATGCATAGAGGGTCCATTGATTCACCACTTAGAAGTATCCAAACAAGGTTTTGTATTAGCTGTACTACCATTTGGAAAGATCCAAACAAGGTTTTGTATTAGCTGACCTAATGTACCATTCAAAACCATTTGGGGGAATCAATACTGTACACAGTTATTTCACCATTCAAAACCACAAAAGCGAAAGGTACCAGAAGTAGGAGGGATAATAGGAAAATAATACCAACACTGTCATAAAAGTGACAAACACAAAGTGGTCAAAGATAGATAATTCAATGACAAACTAACTGTTGAATACGTACATGTATCAGTTAATGATAATTATACAAACACTATACAGGTATGAAGTGTAATTTGTTTTAACCCGACCCAATTAAATCAAACATTGGACTAAGAATACAAACGATGCACCTTTGATCACAGATAGTAGACAAATTACGTGAACATATCTCATCATCAGTTATGTCAAAGATACCAATCTATCCACCTTCCAGTATTATCTCTATATCTTCTCCTCTTGATCTATGCACTGTTATGTCAATGTACCTAATTGCATTCCTGTACATGCAGTACAATCCTCAAAGTTGACAGATTACACCAATGCGGTCTACTACAAAAGATTGGAGGTTCCAAGTTTGGAATTTTGATGAGTTTATTCATTTTTTAAATAAACATTCTGAGATGGGATTATACCATTGATATTACCATTGACTTCAAGAACTGGAAACCTCGAATTTCATCTGGTAAAATATTGATAATTAAAGATATTAGATTAATTTGCTATTATCCAGATGAATCAAACTGGAATTAACAAGAATCACAGTTTCTTCACAGTCCTAATACAACATAATTGGACACTGTAGTAATGTTATGACATTATTTTATCCAACTTCTAAACACATGGAGTGTCGTGGCCGAGCGGTCTAGCTTACCGGACTCAAGTTCTGGTGTTAGCAGCAGAATGTGGGTTCGAATCCCGGCCGTGACACTTGTGTCCTTGAGCAAGAAACTTAACCATAATTGCTTCTCTCCACCCAGGGGTTAAATGGGTACCTGTGAGGGCAGAGTTGGTTGATTAGCCCTATATGCGCTGTAATGGCAGCAATTGAGCTGTATACTCCCCAGGGAGCTGAGATGGTTTCAGGAATGATTTATGAGCCTTATGAGCAGGGGTAATGATATAATGCGCCTTGAGCACCACTTAGTTGGTGGATACGTGCGCTATATAAGTCCACACATTATTATTATTATTATTATTATTATTATTATTATTATTATTATTATTAGATAAAACCAAAAGCTATTGATTAGCAATTTGAAAATAGCAGGTAATTTGAAAATCCCTATTTTGAGTTCTTGTCTCAACCTTCGAACTTGAATTGAGATGATATTTTTGATCTGGTGGCTTTCTAAGCATACACCCATACGGTGGCGCAGTAAAGTAACTACAAGTATTTGTAGTTGTCCAACTCGGAAATGATTGGATCTTTGCAGTTGTTAGGTCACACTGATCAAATATTTGAGAAAGAGAAATGCACCAAAGGTACACATCAGTTATGCTTCCTGTAAAATCTTTATCAAATAGATGTATTCAATGGCATTTTGAACTTTTTACAATGTGCAATGAGAATAATTTATAATAAAAGTTGTTTGTGTAATATTTGCTTGGTTCAGAGCAGTTGCTGAGGGTATGCTATTGTGGTTTTTCTTTATGATCTGACCATACAGATGACATGATTGCCAGAGCCCAGGGCATGAATAAACTGGTACTACTGACTACTAGACAAGATGAACATCACAATCAAGAACAAATTGTATAAAAAACCGACTTGTGAAGTTTCAACTCAATATTCTTGTTTTTGAAAAGACGAATCCTTGAAATGTCAGAAGCTACCAGTGGATTTGAATGGTTGTGTGCTAGATACTGTTACACTTAATAATAATAATAATGTGGACTTATATAGCACACATATCCACCAAACTGGTGCTCAAGGCGCATTACATTATTACCCCTGCTCATCAGGCTCATAAATCATTCCTGAAACCATCTCAGCTCCCTGGGGAGTATACAGCTCAATTGCTGCCATTACAGCGCATATAGGGCTAATCAAACAACAACCAACTCTGCCCTCACAGGTACCCATTTACCCCTGGGTGGAGAGAAGCAATTATGGTAAAGTGTCTTGCTCAAGGACACAAGCATCATGGTAGCGGTTGGGATTCGAACCCACATTCTGACGACTCAGCCATCAGAACACAAATCCAATGCACCAAACTGCTCGACCATGGCACTACACTTAAGGGTGGACGATATCACAAAAATATTGTAATGATACGATATTAAAAAAATTATCAGCTAAATCGATTATGGTTTTGAAGATATCGAAATATCTCCATATTGATGATATTCCAAAAATATTGCCGATATTCCAAAAATATAGCCGATATCAAATTTATATCGCTCTTTTTAGTTAAAATATCACTGGAGTGATAAATTGTCTCCAAATTTCATGTCATTATACGGTGATATCAAATAAGTTACGGTACAGTTACGGTACCGAAAAACAGTTCAAAATCACAATGCGGTGCCACTCGTGTTCCCACTACTTGCGTACATGGTCTTATTTTTGTGCGTTGTGTTAGCTACTCGTTGCCGCGTGGGCCTTAACTAAAGGCTAGTCCCAGGATCACTGGTGCTGGTGTATACTGTGACGTTGTTCACATTCAGCAAATGTCGGATACAGGATAAAAGTGTGGATGATGACCGCTGAAATGTGTGTGCGCGATCGATCAATTGCCCGTTCATTATCAGCTGTTGGATGGGGGGGGGTTCAATGTCGATGTACGATACATACATTTTTTTCATGTATTTAAAAAATCCGCGTATTGAGTTGATAATATCGTATATCGCCAATATCATCGCCGTCGATAATCGACTATAAAAAAAAATCAATATCGTCACCCCTAGTACACTTCACTTTTGGTAACTGATAAACTTATCTACATTGTACATAAGGGTATCCCCTTGCAGGCTCACCATCCCCAGGCCAGTCATTTCATGATAAATTCTAAAAGTTGCCAAGAAACTTTTGTCTGATACTTCACACTACACATAGAGTATGATTGATTCATATTGGATAATGATGATTTTAAGTATGTAACTGTCCAATGAATATGTACATTGTCTGTGAGCTATTGTTCACCTATGTACTATAAATATATAGTGGTGAGGCTCTTGCATTATCATCTTAACTATCAATACACTCAACACTAGTCCACCTCTGCTCTCCACAAACATATTTGAAATCACCCAAAGTGTGACAGACTGCAAACTCTTTCAGATTCTTGCATTATCATCTTAACTATCAATACGCTCAACACTAGTCCACCTCTGCTCTCCACAAACATATTTGAAATCACCCAAAGTGTGACAGACTGCAAACTCTTTCAGATTCTTGCATTATCATCTTAACTATCAATACGCTCAACACTAGTCCACCTCTGCTCTCCACAAACATATTTGAAATCACCCAAGGTGTGACAGACTGTAAACTCTTTCAGATTCTTGCATTATCATCTTAACTATCAATACGCTCAACACTAGTCCACCTCTGCTCTCCACAAAAATATTTGAAATCACCCAAAGTGTGACAGACTGCAAACTCTTTCAGATTCTTGCATTATCATCTTAACTATCAATACGCTCAACACTAGTCCACCTCTGCTCTCCACAAACATATTTGAAATCACCCAAAGTGTGACAGACTGCAAACTCTTTCAGATTCTTGCATTATCATCTTAACTATCAATACGCTCAACACTAGTCCACCTCTGCTCTCCACAAACATATTTGAAATCACCCAAAGTGTGACAGACTGCAAACTCTTTCAGATTCTTGCATTATCATCTTAACTATCAATACGCTCAACACTAGTCCACCTCTGCTCTCCACAAACATATTTGAAATCACCCAAAGTGTGACAGACTGCAAACTCTTTCAGATTCTTGCATTATCATCTTAACTATCAATACGCTCAACACTAGTCCACCTCTGCTCTCCACAAACATATTTGAAATCACCCAAAGTGTGACAGACTGCAAACTCTTTCAGATTCTTGCATTATCATCTTAACTATCAATACGCTCAACACTAGTCCACCTCTGCTCTCCACAAACATATTTGAAATCACCCAGGTGTGACAGACTGCAAACTCTTTCAGATTCTTGCATTATCATCTTAACTATCAATACGCTCAACACTAGTCCACCTCTGCTCTCCACAAACATATTTGAAATCACCCAAAGTGTGACAGACTGCAAACTCTTTCAGATTCTTGCATTATCATCTTAACTATCAATACGCTCAACACTAGTCCACCTCTGCTCTCCACAAACATATTTGAAATCACCCAAAGTGTGACAGACTGCAAACTCTTTCAGATTCTTGCATTATCATCTTAACTATCAATACGCTCAACACTAGTCCACCTCTGCTCTCCACAAACATATTTGAAATCACCCAAAGTGTGACAGACTGCAAACTCTTTCAGATTCTTGCATTATCATCTTAACTATCAATACGCTCAACACTAGTCCACCTCTGCTCTCCACAAACATATTTGAAATCACCCAAGGTGTGACAGACTGCAAACTCTTTCAGATTCTTGCATTATCATCTTAACTATCAATACGCTCAACACTAGTCCTCCTCTGCTCTCCACAAACATATTTGAAATCACCCAAAGTGTGACAGACTGCAAACTCTTTCAGATTCTTGCATTATCATCTTAACTATCAATACGCTCAACACTAGTCCACCTCTGCTCTCCACAAACATATTTGAAATCACCCAAAGTGTGACAGACTGCAAACTCTTTCAGATTCTTGCATTATCATCTTAACTATCAATACGCTCAACACTAGTCCACCTCTGCTCTCCACAAACATATTTGAAATCACCCAAAGTGTGACAGACTGCAAACTCTTTCAGATTCTTGCATTATCATCTTAACTATCAATACGCTCAACACTAGTCCACCTCTGCTCTCCACAAACATATTTGAAATCACCCAAAGTGTGACAGACTGCAAACTCTTTCAGATTCTTGCATTATCATCTTAACTATCAATACGCTCAACACTAGTCCACCTCTGCTCTCCACAAACATATTTGAAATCACCCAAAGTGTGACAGACTGCAAACTCTTTCAGATTCTTGCATTATCATCTTAACTATCAATACGCTCAACACTAGTCCACCTCTGCTCTCCACAAACATATTTGAAATCACCCAAAGTGTGACAGACTGCAAACTCTTTCAGATTCTTGCATTATCATCTTAACTATCAATACGCTCAACACTAGTCCACCTCTGCTCTCCACAAACATATTTGAAATCACCCAAGGTGTGACAGACTGCAAACTCTTTCAGATTCTTGCATTATCATCTTAACTATCAATACGCTCAACACTAGTCCACCTCTGCTCTCCACAAACATATTTGAAATCACCCAAAGTGTGACAGACTGCAAACTCTTTCAGATTCTTGCATTATCATCTTAACTATCAATACGCTCAACACTAGTCCACCTCTGCTCTCCACAAACATATTTGAAATCACCCAAGGTGTGACAGACTGCAAACTCTTTCAGATTCTTGCATTATCATCTTAACTATCAATACGCTCAACACTAGTCCACCTCTGCTCTCCACAAACATATTTGAAATCACCCAAGGTGTGACAGACTGCAAACTCTTTCAGATTCTTGCATTATCATCTTAACTATCAATACGCTCAACACTAGTCCACCTCTGCTCTCCACAAACATTTGAAATCACCCAAGGTGTGACAGACTGCAAACTCTTTCAGATTCTTGCATTATCATCTTAACTATCTCCTGAGGACGATCAGAGCATACTGATCGAAACGTCGAGTTGTACCCCCAGTTCTTTTCAGAACTAATTACTACTCAATTGAGATCCTTACATGGTGTCACCGCAATTAGTCTTACTTATCATTCTCACCATGCAAAGCTACAAGTTTTACCTATCTTAACTATCAATACGCTCAACACTAGTCCACCTCTGCTCTCCACAAACATATTTGAAATCACCCAAAGTGTGACAGACTGCAAACTCTTTCAGATTCTTGCATTATCATCTTAACTATCAATACGCTCAACACTAGTCCACCTCTGCTCTCCACAAACATATTTGAAATCACCCAAAGTGTGACAGACTGCAAACTCTTTCAGATTCTTGCATTATCATCTTAACTATCAATACGCTCAACACTAGTCCACCTCTGCTCTCCACAAACATATTTGAAATCACCCAAGGTGTGACAGACTGCAAACTCTTTCAGATTCTTGCATTATCATCTTAACTATCAATACGCTCAACACTAGTCCACCTCTGCTCTCCACAAACATATTTGAAATCACCCAAAGTGTGACAGACTGCAAACTCTTTCAGATTCTTGCATTATCATCTTAACTATCAATACGCTCAACACTAGTCCACCTCTGCTCTCCACAAACATATTTGAAATCACCCAAGGTGTGACAGACTACAAACTCTTTCAGATTCTTGCATTATCATCTTAACTATCAATACGCTCAACACTAGTCCACCTCTGCTCTCCACAAACATATTTGAAATCACCCAAAGTGTGACAGACTGCAAACTCTTTCAGATTCTTGCATTATCATCTTAACTATCAATACGCTCAACACTAGTCCACCTCTGCTCTCCACAAACATATTTGAAATCACCCAAGGTGTGACAGACTGCAAACTCTTTCAGATTCTTGCATTATCATCTTAATTATCAATACGCTCAACACTAGTCCACCTCTGCTCTCCACAAACATATTTGAAATCACCCAAGGTGTGACAGACTGCAAACTCTTTCAGATTCTTGCATTATCATCTTAACTATCAATACGCTCAACACTAGTCCACCTCTGCTCTCCACAAACATATTTGAAATCACCCAAAGTGTGACAGACTGCAAACTCTTTCAGATTCTTGCATTATCATCTTAACTATCAATATGCTCTCCACAAACATATTTGAAATCACCCAAGGTGTGACAGACTGCAAACTCTTTCAGATTCTTGCATTATCATCTTAACTATCAATACGCTCAACAGTAGTCCACCTCTGCTCTCCACAAACATATTTGAAATCACCCAAAGTGTGACAGACTGCAAACTCTTTCAGATTCTTGCATTATCATCTTAATTATCAATACGCTCAACACTAGTCCACCTCTGCTCTCCACAAACATATTTGAAATCACCCAAGGTGTGACAGACTGCAAACTCTTTCAGATTCTTGCATTATCATCTTAACTATCAATACGCTCAACACTAGTCCACCTCTGCTCTCCACAAACATATTTGAAATCACCCAAGGTGTGACCATGGAGGAAGAATGGTGTGACAGACTGCAAACTCTTTCAGATTCTTGAATGAGCATCAGGGTAGTGAGCAAACAGAATATCTGAGTAGTAACTGAAAGAGGTCTAGCATGGATCCCACCCCCCACCCCCCCCCCCCCCCTTGCCTGGCAGTAGAGTCTACTTCACCCTAACTATTGTATCCGGGTTAATCTATAAGGCAATTATGTTGTATGGCACAAAGGGACACCCCATAGCTAACTGGATAATAGGTTGAATGGTAAAGGGTATGAACCTTGTTTGAATGACTATAACAGAGCTACTAAACCACATGAATAATAAAATCGTCTATAATGTGAGATTTGTCACGGTGATAATGGACTGAATTAAGTCAAAAGGTGAAGTTGAAACAGGTTATCAGAGGTCAGGCACGTGTTCATAATTTTATAATCATACAAATGAAATCAGGAAGAGACTTTCAGTTGTTAGAGATTAGGGTCAAGGAATACGATGAAAGATCCTATTTAGTTTAAAAAAAATCTTCTGCTGAGTTTTTTCTGCATTTTTTAATAACAGTCAAATCTACTGTGGATATGCTTTTTCCCACGTGCTGCATCTTTATGGAATTCCTTGCCTGGTGCATGTTTCCCTCCATCCTACGATCTACCTTGTTTCAAGAGGAATCTCAATGTACCTTGTACCTTGAATTCCTTGCCTGGTGCATGTTTCCCTCCATCCTACGATCTACCTTGTTTCAAGAGGAATCTCAATGTACCTTGTACCTTGAATTCCTTGCCTGGTGCATGTTTCCCTCCATCCTACGATCTACCTTGTTTCAAGAGGAATCTCAATGTACCTTGTACCTTGAGTGGCATTTAGCCTTGTTTAGGGCGAATATGCATAAAAAATGGACCATGACAAAGCAGACACCTACTCAATAAAAGGCAATCTCAATGGTCAATGCATATATACTTGATTGGCATCTTACAGCTGTACAGAACACACTCTTCTTATGTTGATGTTTATACATATCTCTTCATATTATATAGTATTAGTATGGATGCATTTAAGACATTTTACCAAAATGTTTAGTTTTCATTAGAACGTTGAGTAGATCCTGTTAGAAAGGAAAACAAATACTTTGAAGTGAGATTTTCATAAGAAAGTTCAGTTTAATAGTATAGTTGGGTATAAAAAGGAAACATTTAATTAGAATTCCCAATAATGGTTACATTTTTAGATTATGTTTGTACCAATGAAACTCCAACTGATGGATAAGTCATTTGACTAAAGTCTATGCTGACTTGGCATGCTATTTTTAATTCCCATAGAAATATATGACAATTCAGCAGAAGTAGACAGAATCAAGAATTGTAATCAGTTTGGGGGTTTAAGACATCAAGTACAGCAAAGTGGTTGACATATTTGCAATATTTAGGTAAGCTAAAAGTAATGCACTTTGCAGATATTATAAAAGAATGGAATGAAATAGCCTAAGGTTATTATTAACAGGTACATATTATAGCAATGAAGCGCAACGTTTTGTATGTCATCACAACACTTATTTATGAGGTGTTTGAACTCAGACTCCAGAGGTTCAGATAGCTGACCTTGATGTTAGATCAGTCCAAAAGATATTCACCTTTGAGAAACAAGGAACTCAAATAATACAATGGGAAAGTAATTGCCATTTTAGTTAATTTGTTAGTTTTCTTTATCATTTGGATACAAAGGTTTGATGTAAATTAGTTAAAGAGGTATTGTGCTCATACAAAGTATTCCGAGATTAAAGATTTTTTTGTAAGACTTAAGCCATTGGAAGTCTTTTGTAAAATCTTTTAAAGGATCGATTTTCATTCATTCTTTGGAAAGAATTTTGTTAAGTTGGCTCACAGGTGAAGCAACGTAACCATTCATTGACAAGCTAATAAAGAAACTCCTATTTGTAAAAAACTACATCCATAGATCTCAAGGGAAGGACATGACTACACTTTACAAAACAACAAACATTTGATAAAATTCATTGAGCTCTTTAGATACAAGCTAAGCAGTTATATTTTACAGTGGGTTGTTATTCTACTGTATTTCTGCAAATAATAACATCACAGTTATTTCAGATGACACCTGCACAAGCAGCATGCATTACCGGTAAGCCTTCACTAAAATAATATCAAAGTAGAAACAAAAAATATTTGGAATGATTAATTCCTTCAGAGAAAAGAAGATTACATAAATTATGTACTACCACACCCATTAAGATTACATAAATGATGTACTACCACACCCATTAAGATTACATAAATTATGTACTACCACACCCATTAAGATGATATAACTACATTGTTGGATATATTTCTCTAAGAATGAGAAATTTAATCTATTGATAAATGACATCAGCTTTTATCTGTTTGAGTCAGTCTATACTGAGCATAAGTTATATTGCAGACCAAAACATATGTCTGTTGGGAGTATTTTATCATCGGGTGTGGTGAGGTTGTGGTGTGGTATGGATGACTGATCAGTGTGTTTTCATACAGGTGTGTGACAAGGGGTGGATCCAGGGTGACTAAATGGGGGTGGGGCACACACAACAAATGTTTATCAGTGTGAGCCAGACAGACACACAGACCATGGAAACACAGACAGACCGACTGCCCAACAGACAGACAGACAAAAAGACACACATATAGACAGACACATAAACTCTGTAAAGAAACAGGTCATGATCCTGGCAAAACAATATAAACAAACAGTGGATAAGACAATAAGACACATAGAACTAAATACACTAACAGACCAACAGCAGTGCTGAGTCTACAGATTTGTATAGGGAGAGCACCCCCTTCTTCCCTTTTTCATAAAAAGTATAAAAAAAGCATACCATACACTGTACCTACTCAATTTGTAATCCACAAATATACATATGTATAGCCACAAAGGAGAGTGATGAGTAGACTAGAATCTATTTTTATTTTAGTACAAAGGACAGGCCTACCCAGAGTACTACATACACTGGATTTCTTTGGTGTGACATGTGCATGCTTGACATCACTTGTGGATAGCTGGTATGCATGTACATTTGTACCAAGCACTCCTAAGCATTCCCACTTTGTGTCACTCCCACCCAAAAGTTTGCGGTTAACTTGCCAAATACGTCTGTACAATTGGTATGAAAACTTGAATGGGAACCAACAGAAACCTACTAAGTAGTAATGTTTTACTTTAGTAATAGTAGCATTATTGAACAGGTGCAGGTTAGAGATAATAAGCTATTGTGATATTGATACTTTCTCTCTCTGTGACCTGGGTCACACTCAGTTCATTAATCCTACTCAGTTCATCAAGCAAGCCTGACCTACACGTACCTGACCTTATGGGTACAGACGCTAAGAAAAGGTACCCACCCTGTACTGAGAATAGGACTATTAAAATTCTTTCATGTATTTACCAGGGAGGACTTTCTTGGAAATCAGCGCTGATAAATTTATGAAATTGATATAATTCAATCCAAATGCCTAAACTCACCCTATAACTATAAAACTCTACCTTTGAATTAAGTCTCTGATTGTATAAATATCAAGTATTGATTAATAAAACCCTTTGAAAAGTCTTGAAAGGTAAAAAGTAACTGCCAGTGATGTTATGTGAATTCTTGTGGGAATGTATGTAAACTGTACAAAGTGGAATGTTCAACACAGTTATTCCACCTTTCAAAACCTGACAGCTGAAGTATCTGTTGATGAAGAAATAATTGAGCTAAAAATGTTAGGCTTTGTATGGGTGAAGCAAAGAGTGATAACATATATATCTGCTGTGTAACCATTTCAACATCATGAATTCTTGCTAAAATACCCACTCAAGAACCCCCAGACTAAATATAGTGGAGGAGATCAAACTAGCTATCTCAACACAAGCTCAACAACCAATAATAGATCCATTGAGCACCACCCAGTTAAAGCAAACATTAACTTCTAATCCTTATTGAATAACAAGCCAAAATCATGATACAATTTTTTAAGTCGAACGACAAACTTCTGCAGCCAACTTGTCATTCCTCACTCTTTGATGTTGAAATGATGAGATTATGTGTCTCTATTTAACCAGAAGGTAACCCTTCTAATGCACTCAGCAAACTGCTGGGACACAATTACACATACAGTACTTGAAATGTGAACTCAGATGTACAGGATACTGAGAATAGTTCATCAGGGTAAAATCAAAAATGAAATCCCCATTTATGTATAGGGTAGATGCCATTTATACAAAACATATTGTAGCTTCATAGAGAGACCTGAAGTTTAATATTTTTTCTCTAAAATCCATCTGGACCCCCCCCCCCCCTTTCACAAATCCTGAATCTGTTCCTGGTATTCATGATACATGGTACATTGGCCTACAAGGACTTTGGATCATAGTGATGTGTGGTGGTTTAAATCCTGGCAGTAAGAGAAAAAACACTGGGCTGGTTATAGTTTGCTGGGGAAGTTTGATGGCAAGCACTTGTCAATACTAGACAATCACACTATCAAGGTTTATCTTTTTTGTGCAAAAAATTTATACAAACCTACAATTGTCCAAAAATAATCAAACTAAAATAAATTAAATAAAACCATGCATGGTTTAATTGAAACCAGACGACTCAAAACTGACAATGATTTTATAATAAAAGTACAAACTACTGGTCACTGAAAAAACATAAAAGTACATCAAACAATACAGTATTCTTGAAATCACTTATTATTACACAAGCTTTGGGCAAGAAAAACATAGCTTGTTTACCTCTGCTATTGTTGCTTCCATAATTTGTTGACAATTGAAAACCCTAAGGATGATGGGATAGCCTCCCTACGGATATTTGACATTGTATCTCGATCAACAACCATTACTGTTACATTGTCAGCACAAAACAATCCAAATATTGGCCCTGCTAACATGGCCTGTGGTTAATCTTGGGGGAAGGTTTGGGCCAATAGATGGCACCTATTCCCCTTGGTGGTTGCTTTCACACTGTGTGAATATCACAGTTACCCTGAAGGCTGAACATGTCAGGTCATTCATATTTCATTCTCTGCAGATGAACTATGCTGCATTTTGAACCAAATATCAGAACTTGATTTTTATTTTTCATCAATGAAATCTTCATATGAAACATTTTTTATATGAATCAAATTTCTTAGCTAAAAGTAAAAGGCCAAAATTGGAACATTCCTTGACTGACTTGTTATATCATGCAGAACTATCAGGTTGAAATGTCATGATTTTGCACTCAAAATTATTCATAAATAAATCAGTTAGTTTCAGGACTATTAGGAAACAATTTGAAGCCCTCAATTGTTACCTTAATGTCTGGAATATGACCGAGTCACAGCTTCTCTGTAAGCCTTTAGCCTATGTATAATTAATCTGATAAAACTGACGCATAACATTCTTAACACCCATTCTCTTCCACTTTGATCCAACATGCCTTGTAAAGCAACCATTTTTCAAATTTACGCCCAGACTGATCCGTAACTTGACAATGATGTAATTTATAGCAACTCTGTTTTAACAAAGGGAGGCACTTTTCACAGCCTTTTATTACCAATATTTCAGCTGCTTGGATGAGAAGCAGACTGTAATTGTTTAAAGTTCAATGCACATCAAACAAAGGCATTGTTATTACAGAAACAAGTAGGCCTGCTTTTATTAAATGGTGAGTTGAGAACAAGAAAGAAAAGAAAAATCAATTAAAAACAAAATCAATAACAGCTCTGACCAACTGCTTCAGAAAACAATGGTTTGAAGATCACAATATTCAAAATGAATATTTATGAAAGTCTTGTCAGAGGGTTGTTATTCTATTGTATTTCTACATATAATAACATCACAGTTATTTCAGATGACACCTGCAACATGCATTAAGCCTTCAGTAAAATAATATCAAAGTAGAAACAAAAATATTTGGAATGATTAATTCCTTCAGAGAAAAGAAGATTACATAAATTATGTACTACCACACCCATTAAGATGATATAATAATAATAATAATAATAATGTGTGGACTTATATAGCACACGTATCCACCAACTGAGTGGTGCTCAAGGCGCATTATATTATTACCCCTGCTCATAAGGCTCATAAATCATTCCTGAAACCATCTCAGCTCCCTGGGGAGTATACAGCTCAATTGCTGCCATTACAGTGCATATAGGGCTAATCAACCAACTCTGCCCTCACAGGTACCCATTTAACCCCTGGGTGGAGAGAAGCAATTATGGTTAAGTGTCTTGCTCAAGGACACAAGTGTCACGGCCGGGATTCGAACCCACATTCTGCTGCTAACACCAAAACTTGAGTCCGGTAAGCTAGACCGCTCGGCCACGACACTCCAACTATAACTGCATTGTTGGATATATTTCTCTAAGAATGAGAAATTTAATCTATTGAAAAATGACATCAGTTTTTATTTGTTTGAGTCAGTCTGTATTGAACATAAGTTATATTGCAGACCAAAACATATGTCTGTTTTGGAGTATTTTATCATCGGGTGTGGTGAGGTTGTGGTGTGGTATGGATGACTGATCAGTGTGTTTTCATACAGGTGTGTGACCAGTCAACAGGGGTCGATCCTGGGTGACTAAATGGGGGAGGCAGGGGGCACACAAAAAATATTTATCAGTGGGAGTCAGACAGACAGACAGACAGACAGACAAACTGACAGACAGACATATATAACCACAAAGGAGAGTGAGTGATGAGAACACTGGAATTTCTCTTTATTTCAGTAAAAAGGACAGGTTGACGGGTACTTGTACTAGTATACACACTGGATTTCATTGGTGTGACATTTGCATGCTTGACATCACTTGTGCATAGCTGGTATATACATGTACACCCGTCACAACTTCTAAGTTCCCCCTAATATTTTTAAAGAATATCTCAACAAGTATTGCATGAATTTTAAAAATTCAAAAAGCAAATGACAGAATAACATGTTCTACACAGTTCGTAATGAAATGGTTCAAATTCAATCATGCATGCACAATTGACAGTGATTTGAATGAAAATTCAGCTGAAAAAAAAGTTGCAGTACAAAGCATTGCTTCAATGGCATGTTACACATGTAGTTTTCTGTAAGAACTCATGCATCAATAACAATGGTATTGATGGCTGTTTCATAATAAGAAAAGAATATTCAAAGAGCAACATGCATGTCCATTGTTTTAGAAGGGTAGAGCAAGAGTTTAATATGGAATTGGTCCTCCATTATTCTCCATAACTGAGTTCTTACAGAAAACTACATGTGTAACATGCCATTGAAGCAATGCTTTGTACTGCAACTTTTTTTTCAGCTGAATTTTCATTCAAATCACTGTCAATTGTGCATGCATGATTGAATTTCAACCATTTCATTACGAGCTGTGTAGAACATGCCATTCTGTCATTTGCTTTTTGAATTTTTAAAATTCATGCAATACTTGTTGAGATATTCTAAAAAATATTAGGGGGAACTGAGAAGTTGTGACGGGTGTATTTGTAACCATGACATTCCCCCTCCTCCCTAAATGAGATTCTATTGGTTCCATTGGTAGAAGATATCTGGCCTCTATCACAAGACTGACTGTGTGACATCATGTGTTCGGATGAGGGAGGGGATATGGGGTATTGGGGTTAGGTAAATGGGTGGGAGTGGGGGTGTGATGTCCTGTATTTGAGTTTAGGTGGATGGGGGTGTACCATATTTTTGTGGGCTATGTGACTTTTGGGAGGGGGTGGAAGTGTATCCTATGTTGGCCATATGTTGGATCTGACAGAAAATTTAACATTCACATTTGTCACCATAAAGTACAAAGGCTAATGAAATTAATTCTCATAATTTATTAACCTGAACATGACCCCAAGAAAAACACCTTACTTGTTACAAACAGCTGTTTAAATACATACCAACAACAAAATATTGATTGTCCAGTATCCAGTCATAAAATAAGAGTGATATGAATGACACATTATGAGGTCAGAGTAGGCCATTCCCTGCATATGTGTCATTATGATCAATAGTGCATTGTAACACATTGCACCATTTCCACCAATTATCAATTTCCCAATGATAAACGAGGTCTAAAGTGCTGATAGATTTGTCGTTTATTAACAACGGTTTAAATATGAAACGGTTAACACAAAGGATTGTGGGTAACACCTGGGGAATGACTGATGTTAAGTATAGGACTGTTCCACTAAATCGCAGGGACAAAGCTTTGACTTCAGTGTACAACTAAACATATTTCAACACAAGGAAATAGAAATACGGTATACGTCCTTCAATTACATTTATGTAGTTTCTTTTAAAAGAAAATATTTGGCTTGATTGCTACTCACAGTGAGATTTCATCTTACACATTACCACATCGTAAATAGACAGCCAACCTTGTCTTAAAAAATGGGTCTTAGGTGCAACAGTTGACAAAATAGTCATCAAGAAATGACAAAAGTACCAAGGACTGCAGACTGAAGAAAATGTTACCAGAGGGCAGAAGGAGATAATTACAAATCATAGTTCAAAGTTACTTTATTGACAAATGCATTTCTTAACTCATGGACATTCAACACTTGCTACTGTCAACAAAGACTAAGGGCAAATGGCTACAGCAAATATATGGTAACATAATTCCTCACTGAAAGATCAATCTTAGGATGAATGGGCAAGACTCCCAAGGCAACTTGAATACATAAGGACCATCCAAGATATTTCAGTTGAAAATGTGACTGAGAAATAAAGGGATGATTTGATAGAAAATCCATTTGCTATGTCATGTCATTGTAAGTTTGCCACTTTGGCGGATACTTTTCCAGTAATTTCCCACACAACAATTTTTAGTTTGGGGTTAAACCAAGGGATAGAAGAATTATAATGCAATTCTCAGAGCTGTCACAGAAATAGAAAATCTTGGAGGTTTCATAATTAAATAAACAATGTCATGTCAGTGCAAAATCTTTTGCACAAAGTATAACCCCCCCCCCCCCCCCCCACACACACAAATTAAAATAAAATAAAATAAAGTTGTATCCTCTTCTGAAGATAGTGATCCCCAGACTGTCACTTTCAGGGTTGAATTGTATTGGGCATGATCCCTGGCTATACAGCATGCTTTGCCTCAATAATCCCCCCCCCCCCTCCCCCACTAAATTTGTTATTCTTTGACGGCCACACAAACCAGATTGTTGGCAAATAGCACAATGTGTCAAAATTAGCAAAAAGCATCAATACACTTCTCGCAATGATTGTTTAATAACCAATGCGGCAAAAATGAAGAACAACAAAAATGGGTGGAAAATTCTTTCAAAATTGATAGTCGGATTTTTTAAATATTGGTTTTGGTTAGCTGGTTAGCAAATATAAACAATGCGTATGTATTTTACCAAACTGCATGAATCTGTAGATCAAGTAGATTCACAATGGAATATTACATACGTTATTTTAATATGTTTGAGATCAATTCCAGGAAATATTGTTCTGAAATTATTATTTTTTAAACCAAAAGATAGCTTTCTGAGTAATTAACTCAGCACTATAGGGTTGTAAACATCGTAATTCAAGGAATTTTGACAAAAATAAGGATAGTGATGACTTCAGTGTGGATATTAGAATAGTTGTATTTCCATTGGGACCATCAATCCTTGTTGCATTGGAATGACAGAGGAATCAAACAAAGTGAGATTATAATGTTATGACACTGCATAACCCACATAACTATCCTAGCCCTTCATTCCATCAGTCTACTTGAGTAATCACATAGCAATTACTCCTGATTAATCGTGAACAATTTTTAACTTTACTTTTTTAACCCTTTTTGTATGCATTACTCATACTAGTCATACTATGACTAGTGGCCCGGATCATACTATGACTAGTGGCCCGGATCATACTATGACTAGTGGCCCGGATCATACTATGACTAGTGGCCCGGATCATACTATGACTAGTGGCCCGGATCATACTATGACTAGTGGCCCGGATCATACTATGAATAGTGGCCCGGATCATACTATGACTAGTAGCCCGGATCATACTATGACTAGTGGCCCGGATCATACGATGACTAGTGGCCCGGATCATACTATGACTAGTGGCCCGGATCATACTATGACTAGTAGCGGATCATACTATGACTAGTAGCGGATCATACTATGACTAGTAGCCCGGATCATACTATGACTAGTGGCCCGGATCATACTATGACTAGTGGCCCGGATCATACTATGACTAGTGGCCCGGATCATACTATGACTAGTGGCCCGGATCATACTATGAGTAGTGGCCCGGATCATACTATGACTAGTGGCCCGGATCACACTATGACTAGTGGCCCGGATCATACTATGACTAGTGGCCCGGATCATACTATGACTAGTGGCCCGGATCACACTATGACTAGTGGCCCGGATCATACTATGACTAGTGGCCCGGATCATACTATGACTAGTGGCCCGGATCACACTATGACTAGTGGCCCGGATCATACTATGACTAGTGGCCCGGATCACACTATGACTAGTGGCCCGGATCACACTATGACTAGTGGCCCGGATCATACTATGACTAGTGGCCCGGATCATACTATGACTAGTCGCCCGGATCATACTATGACTAGTAGCCCGGATCATACTAGTAGCCCGGATCATACTATGACTAGTAGCCCGGATCATACTATGACTAGTAGCCCGGATCATACTATGACTAGTAGCCTGGATCATACTATGACTAGTAGCCCGGATCATACTATGACTAGTAGCCTGGATCATACTATGACTAGTAGCCCGGATCATACTATAACTAGTAGCCTGGATCATACTATAATAATAATAATAATAATAAAGATTTTTAGCGCGCACATATCCACCCTGCTGGGCGCTCAAGGCGCGGAAACAAAGAAAAACATTAATACAAACAATATACAATGATAGCATAGGGAAAACAAATTATGTACCGAGATACATGTACCTACAATGCAATTACAAATATACATCATCTTTGAAGAGTTGTGACATAAGATGAGTTTTAAGCATCGACTTGAATCTGGTTATACTATGACAAGATTTGAGTTTAGTTGGAAGATGATTCCAGAGTCTCGGAGCTGCGACAGAAACGACCTATCACCCCAGTTCCGTTTTGAAGTTGCTTCCTTGAGGAGTGACATGTTGCTGGAGCGCAAATTGCGTGATGGAGTGTAGACTTTAAGTAGTTCAGAAATATAAATTGGAGCAATGTTATTAAAAGATTTGTGAACAATTAGCATAAGTTTAAAACAATTCTCTGTGAAACAGGAAGCCAGTGCAGTTCTTTCAAGATTGGCGTGATATGGCATGACTTTCTGGACAAAGTCACAACACGAGCTGCTGTGTTTTGTATGTGCTGAAGGACGAGATATTTGATTCTGCGGAAGACCGTAAGGAGAGCATTCCCGTTATCAAGCCGTGATGTGACAAGCGCATGTATAATTTGTTCAGCAGCACTTTTATTCAAGTATTTCCTAATTCGACATATTTCTGATATGAAATGATGATATGCGAACAATGTTGGAGATATGTGGTTTTAAAGTCATTGTCGAGTCAAATATAACACCCAAATTACGTGCATGTAATGAGGGAGTTATCTGCAGTCACCAATTGTAATAAATGGAAGAAACTTTAGACAATTGCTGACGTGATCCAAATAGAACAAATTCTGTTTTTCATCGTTCAATTTCAGGAAGTTTTGTCTCATCCAACTTCGAATCTCTTGAATACATTTCTCCAGTGTTTTAATGCAGGAATCAGCAGGTTCTTGAGAAGATTTAAAAGTAATGTAAAGCTGCGTGTCATCAAGCGTAAACATGGTAATTTAAATTATACTTCAAAATGATATCACGAACTGGAGGTATAAACAGTAAACCACTGTGGGCGAGCACAGAGCCTTGGGGTACAGAATAGTCAAGAGTAACAGGCTCGGAGATAGCGTTACCAATACAAACATGCTGAGGCCTATTTAAAAGGTAGGACTTACACCAATCCAGGGCTGTGTCATGTATTCCAAGATGATATTGACGGAGAGAAGGATTTTATGATCGACAGTGTCAAAAGCGGTAGCTTAAGTCTAACAAAACTAATGCAGTGATTTTCCCTCATCCATGGCAGATAAAATGTCATTATTGACGAAGAAGAGCAGTTTCCGTTCCATGAAATGGTTTGTAGGCTGACTGAAATGTGTCCGACAGGTTATTAGCTTACCGAACATGGTCAGAGATCCGTGATGAAACAACTCGCTCGATTGTTTTCCAAGGTACTTTAAATTCGCTACTGGTCGGTAATTTTGAAAACTTCCTTGTCCAAATTGGGTTTCTTTAGGAGTGGTTTAACATGAGCAACCTTCTGGCTATTAGGAAACAACCGGAAGAAAGAGATCTGTTTACAATAATTGTGATATACTTAGCAAACACATCAATATTTTGTTTTATTAGCGAAGTTGGCACTGGATCAAGTTCACATGATTTTGATGGCGATTTCATGATGAGTTTCTTGATCTCCGTAACACTAGTAGGCTCAAACATGGACAGTCTACATTGTGGATCCTTGCGTGATGGTGTTTGTGATAGAATGACAGGAACTGAGGGAAAAACGGCGGATATTCTCAATTTTGTGACAAAAAGTCTGAAAAAGCATTTGCGAGGTCCTGATCGGAGTGTGTAGATGGAAGCACTGGAGCTTTGGGTTTATGAAGCAGCTTTTCAACAATGTTAAAGAGTTTTTTCTGATCACCAGAGCTATCTTCCACAAGAGATGAGTAGTGAGTTATTTTTGCCTGGTTAATCATGTTCTTCACAATATCACGTTGGTTACAGTATTCTTGCCGATGTACTCCAAGTTTCCCATTGTCACGCCATCTATGACTAGAAGCCTAGATCATACTATGACTAGAAGCCTAGATCATTGGTTTTTCACATATTTCAAAAGTATACCATTTCAAACATACTTTTTACTATGTTTTATGATGATTATTCTGAAAATATCTGATATTGTTTTGATTTTATATGTTTAATAAATAAATGACAAAAGAATAAGTCATTACTTGAGAATGTGTTACTACTCACGAGTACTTTTGAGGTAATCGCAGCAGGACAGTTAATCAAGTAGTAAAAAGATGTGGGTATGAGTATGATTAGCAATTACTACTCATGAGTACTCAAGTAACTGCACTACTCACCAAGCACTAAATATCAAGTAATCTATTTGTCGAGAACCAAAATACTGTATGATTTACATTCTGATGGGGTTGGGTTGGAGGGGAGAGAGGATGTTTCCACTGTTGTAACTCTGTTATTGGTAAGCTCTGTATAAGCCTAGACGTATTCATGATCTGGGCTTGCTTCGGTCTTTCACCCAAAGTGACCCCAACCCTTACCCCAACCCAAGATGAACAAGCAAAGAACTGCTGGCTGTGGGATGGCTAATCCAACCCCCTCAACCCTCTACAGCAATGTTGGATTACTTCGCTTCACTGGTCCAACATTTTCACAACTGTAAAACATATCATGGGTTTACTCCCCAGGGATTACAGTCTAACAAGGAAAAACAGCTAAGTTTACAATGACTCATGCAATAACTACCAAAGGGTTTGCTGTGACCTTGTTGATAGTTGTTTTCAGAGGAATTCTGGATTGTTAAAATGAACCTTGTGTAGTGTGATGGAATACATGTATCCTTGTCTTTACATTGGTATTCATTAATGCCTTAATGAAGCATCCTGGTTGAGTGAACAGTAATGCCAAAATAATTAATAGTTAGATAGTTGCAAAACTGATTGATTGACACACCAATGGATGGTGAAAAAAAAAATGATTAGTTTGAAAATTACATCATAAGTTATGATGCTTGTTACACACCAAACCAGTGGCGTTGCCAAAGGGGGGGGGGCAGGGGATGGCTGCCCTCCAACTTGTTGGCAAAATAGTGTCTGTCGGTAAATTCACAGAATTTACCTCCAAACATGGTTTGTCCCCACCCCCCACTCTGAATATCCTGTCTATGCCACTGCACCAGACTGGCCCCTAGGGTTTAATAGTGCAGCCTATAGGAATTTTGTGATTTTTCACAATTTGATAAGGCTAGGAGAAAGGACTCAAAATATGACTGAAAAAACTATGAAATAAAATATAATTGACCAATGTGGCCTTAACAGCCTGTTGAGGGCACTGTCTGTTTTTGTTTCTTCATAACCATGAGGGTATGTAGTGAGTTTAGATTAAGGTGATCATGCACATATTCACTTGCTGTGTAGACCATTGGCTGTTAGAATTCTGCTTATAAAATTGTGGTCTTTATGCAGTCACGCATGATACATTAGTAAATACTCCCAACACTGTGTCATGATGTCCACTAAGAAGACGAATAAAGATATAGATATATTAGGATTCATATAATCCTTAGCCAGAAGGACTCTAAATGGATTCTAAATGCAAATTATTCCCAGCGTGGTCGAGCGGTCGATGACCCAGACTGTGCTTATCCAAAATACATAAATAAATACCCGTAGATAAAATAATAAAGGTTAATGCAAATGTACACTCTGCATGTATTGAGAGAGATTGGGTAATAAATACAAAAAGTGCCTGGGTGGCTCAGTATTTCCTGGCTCAGCAGGAAATGTATGGCTAGAAAGTTATTAAAATGAGTCCAGTGCAAAACTGATAACAGACATAATTATATTTGGTTATCTGGTCCATGCTCTATGGTTATACTGAACATGTCCCCCAGTTTATGTATCAGCATTGTAGCCATGATTCACTATAATGAACGACCACTGTAGGGAACATTTCATGTGGACCTCATGATCATTGCCGTGGTGTTCCATTGTATAAACTATGGTATAATGACATACAAATACGAATGGAACATGTGTAATTTTTTGTAATGATTATGAGAATGCTGTCAAATCACAAGAAGTGTTTCTTGTAAGCTTACACTTACAGAAAAATTACACATGCTTCTGGTATGTTTTTTTTCTTCAGGAATGTGGTGACCAAATGAGCTGACACTTGATTGATTTCCATCGATCATCATAAGGAGTGCATATGGAGATGGCTAATAGATACCATTATTGATTGCCATCGATCCTCATAAGGAGTGCATATGGTGATGGCTAATAGATACCATTATTGATTTCCATTGATCCTCATAAGGAGTGCATATGGTGATGGCTAATAGATACCATTATTGATTTCCATTGATCATCATAAGGAGTGCATATGGAGATGGTTAATAGATACCATTATTGATTTCCATCGATCATCATAAGGAGTGCATATGGTGATGGCTAATAGATACCATTATTGATTTCCATTGATCATCATAAGGAGTGCATATGGTGATGGCTAATAGATACCATTATTGATTTCCATCGATCATCATAAGGAGTGCATATGGTGATGGCTAATAGATACCATTATTGATTTCCATCGATCCTCATAAGGAGTGCATATGGTGATGGCTAATAGATACCATTATTGATTTCCATCGATCATCATAAGGAGTGCATATGGTGATGGCTAATAGATACCATTATTGATTTCCATCGATCATCATAAGGAGTGCATATGGTGATGGCTAATAGATACCATTATTGATTTCCATCGATCATCATAAGGAGTGCATATGGTGATGGCTAATAGATACCATTATTGATTTCCATCGATCATCATAAGGAGTGCATATGGTGATGGCTAATAGATACCATTATTGATTTCCATCGATCATCATAAGGAGTGCATATGGAGATGGCTAATAGATACCATTATTGATTTCCATCGATCCTCATAAGGAGTGCATATGGTGATGGCTAATAGATACCATTATTGATTTCCATTGATCATCATAAGGAGTGCATATGGAGATGGCTAATAGATACCATTATTGATTTCCATCGATCATCATAAGGAGTGCATATGGAGATGGCTAATAGATACCATTATTGATTTCCATCGATCATCATAAGGAGTGCATATGGTGATGGCTAATAGATAACATTATTGATTTCCATTGATCATCATAAGGAGTGCATATGGAGATGGCTAATAGATACCATTATTGATTTCCATCGATCATCATAAGGAGTGCATATGGTGATGGCTAATAGATACCATTATTGATTTCCATCGATCATCATAAGGAGTGCATATGGTGATGGCTAATAGATACCATTATTGATTTCCATCGATCCTCATAAGGAGTGCATATGGAGATGGCTAATAGATACCATTATTGATTTCCATCGATCATCATAAGGAGTGCATATGGAGATGGCTAATAGATACCATTATTGATTTCCATCGATCATCATAAGGAGTGCATATGGTGATGGCTAATAGATACCATTATTGATTTCCATCGATCATCATAAGGAGTGCATATGGAGATGGCTAATAGATACCATTATTGATTTCCATCGATCCTCATAAGGAGTGCATATGGAGATGGCTAATAGATACCATTATTGATTTCCATCGATCATCATAAGGAGTGCATATGGAGATGGCTAATAGATACCATTATTGATTTCCATCGATCCTCATAAGGAGTGCATATGGAGATGGTTAATAGATACCATTATTGATTTCCATCGATCATCATAAGGAGTGCATATGGTGATGGCTAATAGATACCATTATTGATTTCCATCGATCATCATAAGGAGTGCATATGGTGATGGCTAATAGATACCATTATTGAAATACATGTACTTGAGTTGACAACCTGAAGCATAAACTTTGAATGACCTTTTACGATTATTTTGAGTGTCAGATGCTAAGATAATATCCAAATTGCCAAGATGTAACTTAAATCTGCTATACTCTATTAGAACCCTCCTACTGTACACGTAGCTGAACTATAGAGGTCAAAATCAGTCAACTGCCTGTTTTGACTGTTGGCCCAAATGACTGGTTTTGACTGTCATTTTGACCACCCTCAACAATACAAGATTATGCTTTTACCAGTCGAAAATGGTCAACTCATTTTGACCTGAAAATGTACATGTACTTATTACATGGTTTGACAGAGTCCACTATTAAGTGCACTAGATATACCTTGACAAGTACAACAACATTTTGACTGATTTTGATCCTTGCAGTCATCAAAGAGCTCCTTAGTGTCTTTTTCATTATCACCAGCGCCTCGGATTAGGTTTCTAGATAGATGGCGCTTTATAAGTTTCATTATTATTAGGTGTTCGGGTATGTGCCCGAAACACCTATTGTTTTTGTTCGTTTTTTTTTTTTTTTTTTACTTCTTCCTCTTCTTCTTCTTCTTCTTCTTCTTCTTCTTCTTCTTCTTCTCCCCCGCGACTGTCTGGTAACAAACACATACTTGCAAACTTCACATGAACTTGAAACTTGGCATGTACTTAGAACTTAATAAGTACAGTGTAGATGAAACACGAGTTGTGAGTGACCCCAATTTGACCTTACTTCCTGTCCAAACCGGAAGTCAAAGTTTAATATTTAAAAAAATAATATCTCAACAACCACAAGATGTACATTGACATTTTTTGCACCATTGTATAGATTGTTAATTGTCGAAAAATATTTACACAAAGGTGACCCCAATTTGACCTTTACTTACTCCCGAACACCTAGAGTTTGTGTAAACAAACTCGAATTTCTAGTTATTATTAATATTATTGTTTTAGTGAACAACAAAAAAAAAAAAAAAAAAAAAAACCCCATAAAATCTGCCATTGATACTGAAAATACAGAATTCTTGGAGTTTTACTACAATGGAGACAATGCCAGATGTTGTTGTAATTTCAGACACTCTGGGAGGGTGTAATCCAAAGAATTGGCATGTATGCAGTTCATCACGTCTTTGTAAAATTCATATTGTAGATTACCACATGGCATAAAGTGCTCTCTTTATAGTGATGGTCATCAATACCTTCTGGTGTCTTACAGCTGTCCCCTATACTAAATGGACACCTCGTTCATTTGTAATACATATGATAAAGTATTGTTAGTTAACCCTAACTACCCCATGTCCATCAAAATCCACCCCCTGGTTTTGCCTGATTTTGATTCAGTACTGTACATGTATTCACACCGTGCATGGGCTGTTGAAGGCACATGTTGTTAGACCACTGTGGGCAAAAGGGCAGCGATAGTACATCATGTTTGGTATATTTTGCAGTTGATGTGCATACGTGCGGAATATCTCCAGCGATCATTGGCTGGCAGAAGTATACACGCACTTACATGTAGTACTATAACATATGCACATAAAGTATACGCACAATGCTCACACTACGCAAAAGTGGCTATCATCAAGACACTGGGTGCAAATTCACAGCTAGAGGGCTATGATGTGCATTGACTGTAGATAGCCCAGTGTTCAGTATGATGCTATCTGTACCAAAACCATCAAACTCCACCAACTGCTTTTGTTGGATTCATGACTCTGTATGATATAGCCAAGCCATACATGCTTTGCATTTGCTACTGTACCGTTTCATCAAAGTCCAACAACTGGGTGACTTTTTAGTCCATGTCGATTAATTTTGGTGGATTCAAAAAGGTTTCTAGTGAAAATGACTAGGGGGTTAGGGTTAATCTTTTGGACCACCTGTTTTTCAAAGAACTACAAATTTTGACGACCTATTTCCAAAAACTGCCCTATACCGTTGGCTCTCATTATACACAAAGTTAACTATAGTACCTTTACTTGGAATAACAGTAACCTTTTAAGTACTAGTATCTGTTGAAATGGATATGTACGGTACTTGGTACAACAGAACTGGAACCAAGACCTGCAAGAGATCGGCTGATGTGAAATATTGGCTGCATTTCAAATCTTAGACAAATATACGTGTACGTCAGCTCAAATTTCATGTAAATATTGCACAATTATTGTAACATATGCTGCCTTGTGTTCAACTATCTCTCTTCAAATTCAATAGAACTTCCTTTTTTTGTTACTTGGGATTGACTCAATCACTGATCACGGTGGTGGCTGGATTTCAAACATTTAAGCAAAAAGCCGGGGATTGTACCATTCAAATTATTTTTAAAAAAATGGCTAAATGTGAATTGTATCATGATTGAATTAATTGAATTGAAATGCAGCACATTTCAAACTGGTTGTTTTCTGTTTTCTATTTCTAGCTTCATAGTTGATAACATTGAATGTAGATATTGAAATACGGTTCAATGTTTTAAACTAACACATTACTATAATTACTTGTTAGCTGACAATGTTTACATTAATGGATTCCAGGCACTATTAATTGATTTCTTCTTGGTATTACAAGAATGGTAGGACCTCTAACTGATGACAATGGTACAATTAATCAAATAATAATAAACTATCTTTAGTCTACACTGAGGTTAATAATTATCATCAATATTTAAAACATTATGTGAGTTTCCTGAAAATCTTCTTTTAGATGGCTATGTTAAAAAAACGAGCTATTACATGTGATGATACAGAGCATATTGGCTGGTTAAGTTGAAGCCCCTATATACATATATACACTATATTGGTCAGAGTATAAAACGGGATTTGGAAAACCAAAATTGATATTCTTTGAAAAACAGGATGTCCAAATATTTAACTTTCAATACTTTTGCATGTGTTTCACAAGTAAAACAGGGTGTCCATTTAGCAAACAGGGTGTCCATTTAGCAAACAGGACATCCAAAAGAGGGAGGGTTTCATAACTTGACAGAAAACCAGGATTCTTTGTAGATAAACTGCATGACATGTTAGTGCTATTACTCTGTGAAAACCTGTGCATTTACAGTGTCCAGATGTACACATTTGAGAATGTTTGTTATAAAATCAATACTACTACCAACAATCAGCAGGTATAATTATAAGGACATTATAATTGATTGAAGCGTGAGATTAAAACACCAGCTATGTGGCGAATACAACATGATTTCAAGGAAAACGCAACCTGAGAATACAACCAATTAATGTCAGTAGTCTTTTGAGAATTTGTAGCAAGGTAAAACAAGGTCAGTTTGAATGAAATTTTAACTGCATGAGGCAAGTCAACCTTCTTTGTACCAAGATGAAGGGACTGAGATAAGAATAGACAAGGCTCCATTGAACACTGATGGAAAAATGATATTACATTTTAATGATTGGAGTGCCATGGTCGAGCGGTTTAGTGCATCGGATTTGTGTTCTGATGGCTGAGTCGTCAGAATGTGGGTTCGAATCCTGGCTGCGACCGTGGTACTTGTGTTCTTGAGCAAGACACTTTACCATAAATGCTTCTCTCCACCCAGGAGTAAATGGGTACCTGTGAGGGCAGAGTTGGTTGTTGTGTTTGATTAGCCCATATGCGCCGAAATGGCAGCAATTGAGCTGTATACTCCCCAGGGAGCTGAGATGGTTTCTGGAATGATTTATGCTGCTGATGAGCAGGGGTAATAATGTACAGCGCTTTGATACCTTGTTTAAAAGTGCTTTAAAATGCCCGACATTATTATTATTATTATTATTATGATTTCATTTCATTTATGCATAAATACAGGAAACATTGCATTATTCTTATAAATATTACAACTGGTGGTTATTTAACAGTTTATACCAAGAAGTAATTATACTAACATTTCTAAATGCACCTGACTGAAAATGTCATTACCCGGTTCCATTTTTTGGTTCCAATTACCCGTAAAATTTTGACTGAACACCACACAAATGGAAGTCTCTGATTTTTTGTTAACTTTTTTTGTGTGTGGAATGGGGATGCCATGAGTCGTTTTAATATAGAGGCGGGTCCACATTTATTATGACTCTAATAAAACAAGAGAAACTTGTGTTCATATTGGTTATTTTCTACATTCGAAAGTTTTTATATGTTTTTACAATATTGTTTACAAGATTTCCAATTTTGGGTGTCTGGTTCCTGAAATAACCGAAAACACACAGCCTTTCATGCAAATGTAGTTAGTCTGTAAAACAAGCACAACAATCTAAATATATGAATAAACCAACCTGTGATGGTTTGACCTTTTCTCTGTGTCATTAATAATGACAAATCGGTGAAAATGCATTGAGATTTGTTGTATTCATTGGAAATTTTTTCACAAATGATAGCACCTGAGACATAAATATCTCAAGGGATGTTTGATACCATCATCACCTTTACACCAAGTATTTTTTATTTTTTGAGATTCCTAATAGTGTAAAGCGGCATTAAGTGAGGACATTTGTGGGTTTATTTGGTCAACAAATGACAGATGAATGATGTTTAACTCTTCCATTATCGAACAAGAATGGATTCATGTATCACATGTACCACCATTACCACCATTGATGAGTAAGGATTAGAGAAATAGGATGTAATTTATTAATTAATTTCATTACAAAAACAACCCTACAATCAAAAAAATAATAATACAAAAATAAACTAGAGCTGTTTGTTAGAACAAACACACAGTGTTCATGTCAACTTCCGGTTCATTTAAATTATCATCGATGATGTCAATCATATTTTACAAAAGTTTATCATCTTTTATTATAACCATATCAATTCATAGTTTGATGAAATTCTTGCGTCAGGAGATAAACAATTGATTTAATTTTGCCCTACACCGATGTGTGTATAGCAACTCACCGTAGTATACTCAGTGCTTTCCGAGTGTCTGTGGAAAAAACTTCACAGGCGACTCGGGCCAAATACAGCATAATTTGTAACATACAGTTCAGGGCTTGAACTTCAGGAACAAATCTATTAAGCAGGAGGTCATGGGTTCGAATCCCGCCTGAGTCGCCTGTGAAGTTTTTTCCACAGATACTCGGAAAGCACTGAGTATACAATGCTATACACACGTCGGTGTAGGGCAAAATTAAATCAATATCAAATTCATAATCGAAAGTCCTATCAATTTTGCTTTAGAATATGTTGAATTTGAACTTCCTGTTTGGACCGGAAGTAAAGGTCAGATCAGGTGATTTGAAGGTCATATAACACAATAAAACTTCATCATGATCATAAAAAATAACGTTAGTACCTGCTTTGGGATAGGGTAAAGTGGGTGGGGGGTGTAATAGCTCGTAGGCAGGAACTGACTATGAGAAATGGTATTGTAACACTTGAAAATATTGACTTTATACTGTTGTGACTCTCTTTTCATTAACCCTAACCACCACAAATCCATCAAAATCCTCCAAAGGGCACTTTTTGGAAAAATTCAGCACTGTTGGAAACTGGTACTTTCTTCAAATGGGGCAAAATTACTACCTGGTAAGCCATAAGTACAGGCCATAAGTGCTGAATATGAAATCTCAACAAAAATGCATGGTGCATTTTGAAGAAAAGGGCATGTTTCCAAAAGTGCACTGATGGATTTTGGAGGATTCAGGAAGGTTCCTAGCCAGAATACCTAGGGGGTTAGGGTTACATAAGCGACATCTTAGAATCCCTGCTATGACACACAAGGGCACTATAATATGCAAAGTATGGTTGAAGCCCAATTACCACAGGGGAATAGGGTATAAAGGAGGAAGGAACATTTCTTTACACAAACCCAGCAGGAGATTGTCTCCTGGGTTTTAACAAATTTATGTTTAGGTAAAACTTGTAGCTTTGCATGGTGAGGATGATAAGTAAGACTAATTGCGGTGACACCATGTGGAATCTCAATTGAGTAGTAATTAGTTCTGAAAAGAACTGGGGGTACAACTCGACGTTTCGATCAGTATGCTCTGATCGTCCTGATCGAAATGTCGAGTTGTACCCCCAGTTCTTTTCAGAACTAATTACTACTCAATTGAGATTCCACATGGTGTCACCGCAATTAGTCTTACTTAAATTTATGTTTCTAATTTGTAATATGATAATCTTCTATTTATAATGGGATACTTGTCTATTTGTGATGGGAGAGTCTTCTTTTTGAAATGAAATAGTCTTCTATTGGTAATGAGTTTGAATGACCTTAAGAAGATTTAACAAGGTCATTTATGTATTCATTTTTTTTCATTACTGAAAGCTATGATTTATATTAATGCCAAAGTTGAGTCCTTCAATAGAAACAGATGGTTAACCACAAATCCCTTACATTCCTTAGACATCCAGACATTCAAACATTGATAAACACTACCAGGAATTACACTAGAAAGTAGTTCCCATGACAAGTGGTTATTCCACTGATCTGTTACATACTATTCACAGCATGGTGGTATCCGTTGTCCTTGCCCTAAGGCCTTGTGTCTCTGGGTAACCACCAGACAACCATTGTTTCATTATTTACTTGATATGACATTACAAATTGAATGACAAATTGGATTAGATGTGTACCTCATATTGTCTCATGTTTGGTTTTGATAAAATGAAGAACTCAATAACTGAGCCCAAACTTCAGGTCAATATGTGCTCGCTGCATGGTTACATTTTGTAGGTTGAAATAAAAACAAAACATGTTCATGTAGAAGTGTATATCTAATGGATGGGTTATGGACAGAATCCACTATTATTAAGGTTTCCCCCTCAGATTCAGAAACAAGAGAACCTTTGACAAAAAAAAAAGAAATCTATCACAAATTTAACTGCAAATACGTATATTTCCATGTCTTATTCGATAATTTACTTGTTAAGGTTTTATTAAAGTATTTTCTTTTTAAATGTTTAATACCAATATTATAAATGTCATAAAACATGATCTCTCTGAGTTGTTCACAGAATGACATAATGTTAGTTGTCAAGAACACTGATTCATAATGGACTTCTCTCAAGATGGGCAAGAGGATTTCTTTCTTTGTCATGAAATTATACCCATGATGATGACACTGGATAAATCTCAACCCAAGGTTGGTTTGTCTACCCATGATGATGACACTGGATAAATCTCAACCCAAGGTTGGTTTGTCTACCCATGATGATGACACTGGATAAATCTCAACCCAAGGTTGGTTTGTCTACTCCTGAAAAAAGAAACAACCTCCTTCATCTAACCAATGTATTAAATTCTGCAATCTGAGTAGTTGTTATTTCCAGCCAGCAAGCCTTCTGGCATAACATTCAGTTCAAATGTCTGACATCATTTCATTACAATAGATCTGCTAATTTATATCTGAACGACAAACCAGGACAAATTACTTGTAAAATAAAGAATACTTTCACAAAAATAACATGAATTATTTATGTACAGAATAGGCAAGAGTGGTATTAGAAACTCTTCAATAAAATACAGAATGAAATCGCTGATTTGAATTAGAGTGCCAACTATGAATAGATTTCTGTAGGAAAAATATAAAGGCCAACTTTCACAATTATAACAAAACAAAATAATACAAAAAAGGGCAAACAGCCATACCAATTTCAATGGCGTTCTGACCTGTGATTCCCATTAATCCCAAGACCATTTATTCTATTCATGTAGATTTGGTTCCTGATTTAACCTTGATGGACATCTTTTCAATATTCGGAACAAGTCCATATATTATTATTTTTCTCTTTGTTCATTTACAATTAGAGCAGAAGGTTTTACCAGAATATTTATGACGTTTTCTTGATTTGAACAATGTTACCTTAGTGATGCACAATAACCCTATATGCCACAGTCTTGGTTGTTGGATCATCATCAAAATAGCAGCTATTGCATTTGCTAATCTTGCTAACCTTAACCTGATAGAAATCACGTTGTTACATGTACATTGTCTGAGATACAGAAGGTAATGTCACTGATTGTATGGATGCTGGGAGAGTTACATGTACAATAGAAGTTACTAGAAACCTCTCGGTCATTGAACCCATCAAGATACATTGACTACATGACAGCTTCTAGGACTACAATTTGTGGATAATGTGTATCCCTTGTGTATTTGTAAAGGTACACCTCATGTGAACCCATAGAGTGGCACACCTAGGGTCTACTATCAGTTACAAAGAGAAATGGGTGTGTATGTATGTGGGGGGGGTGCGGCTCATCCAGCAATTGTTCATAATGGTTGTTTTAAGTGGTTAAGTTTGGAGTATTCAGTTGTGGGGTTGGGCTATGCTAAAATTGTGCATAAAGATTTATCCAGGGTGCGGTTTTGGCAAACACAAACTTGTTATCATCCTGAGATTGTCAATGTGTTCAGTCAATGTTGAATTGTAGGCCACCTCTATAAAGATTTGAACAGAAAGAAAAATACCTTCATCTACAAAAAACACCATCATAATTTTAAGCGTTCTAATTTCCTATTGATATTTGTGGGAAGAATAGTACTATCTGAATAATAATCAGGAAGTGGAGATAACAATTGGGATAAGCAAAATTTAAATAATAGAAGTTGAGTAAGAAGGAATGATAAGAAGAATGCAGATTAAGACTGATGGTAGTGAAGAGGGGATAATCATAATAATAATAATAATAATAATAATGTGTGGATTTATATAGCGCACGTATCCACCAACTAAGTGGTGCTCAAGGCGCATTATATTATTATCCCTGCTCATAAGGCTCATAAATCATTCCTGAAACCATCTCAGCTCCCTGGGGAGTATACAGCTCAATTGCTGCCATTTCTAGCGCATATAGAGCAAACCAACTCTGCCTTCACAGGTACCCATTTAACCCCTGGGTGGAGAGAAACAATTATGATTAAGTGTCTTGCTCAAGGACACAAGTGTCACGGCCGTGATTCGAACCCACATTCTGTTGCTAACACCAGAACTTGAATCCGGTAAGCTAGACTGCTCGGCCACGACACCTCATGTACATGTATAAGGAAAAAGGAAAACAAGAGTGATGGAAAGGAAGAGGGGAGGTAAAAGTATAAATGAAGCAGATGATGAAAATACAGATGAAGATGAACACGAGAAGATAAGGAAGATAATTAAGACTGATGAGGTGATTGACATACAAGATGGAACTGAAGGTCTCATGGAAGAGAAGGCAGATAATGATGATGAAGAACATAAGAAAAAAGAGGGATGAGGATCAAGATGATATGGAACATGAAGGGAAGAAAATAAGGAAGATAGGGTTAATGGAACAAAATGAGAATAATAAAGAGTAAAGATGATAACAAAACATGAGAATAAAAAGAGACACAAGCCATAAACAGATGAAAAACATGATACTATTGATGAGCAAGATAGCAAGATAAGGAGTGATAAATGTATTATTCATTAAAATAAGAGAGGTTGAGTAATAAGGTAAACAGACAAAGTGTATTATAAGGGATACAAAAACACAAACTAAATAATATTCATTCGTCCATTCATTCTTTAACAAGCAAACTTACCAAATATAACCAATCAAACGAGTAATGAATTGACCAATGACCAAATATCTACATGTCAATCAAATGTGAAATATTTTCTGGGAAGAGGTCTGAAGCAGACATTCATTCATTCAGTGAGCAAACTAACAATAATCAATCAAACAAATAATGAATTAATCAATTACTAAATATCTACAAATAAGAAAGATTCTACTAGGAGCAGGTCCTAAGCTAATCTTTGAACACTGAGAAGCAGTGTTTATCCAGTTGGTTAGCAATTGGCTGAAGTAAACATTTTACACAAATTAAATGACATTAAGGATAAGGCATCAAATGTTTCCTGTAAGTAGTAGGCTTATTAAAATCATCTCAACTACAAGTAACTTGCTGAGTTTGATAAAAGCTCACAAGATGAATACTAAGCTGCCTGTGAGTGGAGTGTCGTGGCCTAGCGGTCTAGCGCACCGAACTCAAGTTCTGGTGTTGCCAGCAGCAGGGTGTGGGTTCGAGCCCCGGTCGTGACACTTGTGTCCTTGAGCAAGGTACTTAACCATAATTGCTTCGTCCTTCGGATGGGACGTAAAGCCGTAGGTCCCGTGTGTTGTATAATGCACGTAAAGTGGATTGTCGTGCGGTCTAGCGCACTGAACTCAAGTTCTGGTGTTGCCAGCAGCAGAGTGTGGGTTCGAGCCCCGGCCGTGACACCTGTGTCCTTGAGCAAGACACTTAACCATAATTGCTTCTCTCCACCCAGGGGTTAAATGGGTACCTGTGAAGGCAGAGATGGTTTGCTCTATATGCGCTAGAAATGGCAGCAATTGAGCTGTATACTCCCCAGGGAGCTGAGATGGTTTCAGGAATGATTTATGAGCCTTATGAGCCTTATGAGCAGGGATAATAATATAATGCGCCTTGAGCGCCACTTAGTTGGTGGATACGTGCGCTATATAAATCTATACATTATTATTATTATTATTATAAGAATTAAAATATATGTATAAATTATCAAACTATGAAAGTTACAACTGAAAAAAGTGCATATAGAAATAGTACATATTTATATTTTACATATGTTGATCTTACAGGAGGACAATAATTCTGTTGTGAAATAAGACCGCACTATTTCAAGGAATGTTTGATACCATCATCAAATTAACACCAAGTAAAGTATATGTTTTTTGAGATCAGCAATGGTGTAAAGTGACTCTAAAGATGAGTTGTTACAAATCACTGTGACAGAGATATGGAAACATGTGCAAGGGATCACCCTGGATGGTAGTCAATATCAGTTGACCTCAAGATGACCTCCAGATAAGGTCACTGACCCCCCTTCCTGGTATGTTTACCTTATTGTAATAGCTACACACAAACACCATATGTCATATCTGTGTTGATATGAACTGTGTTGTCCATATCAAAGAGCAAGGACTACATATATACCATAGACTATTTAGACATGAAACAATGCAAAATATATGAATATTAAAACAGGATTATGATGATAAAAATTAAAAATCACAAAAATAGCCATAAATGAATATGAGGACACAACTTTTTGATGACAGTTTTTAAAACGTTTTTTGCCTCACCCTGGATGGCCCCTGTTCACAATTCTATTGTCTGAACTTTTAGGAAAAATATATAAATAAAACCTGTCAATGCTGTCATTTAATATATTTTTCCAGCACATTAATTTTTTTGATTACACTTATACTCCTACTTGTACGCATAGTTCAGTAAGTTCACCTTCGCTAGTCATTATCAACATAAAATAAACATTTTTATTTGTGAAGTTAAACATAATAAAATCATCAAAATTATTTTAATTTGTTTTGAAAAAAGAACCAAGTAGTTTGCATAATTTGACTAAAACCATGTATTAAATATACATAATATACATGTATTTGTATAATATTGCATTTAATATGGCAGCTATACCAGTTACTTCATACTAAATGTAGACACACACCATATGGTTCTATTGCTTGTTAAAAATGCCATAAATTCCGGGAAGTTCCCATTAAATTTCAACCTCTAAAAGGCCATTATGCATATTATGCTGGTAAAGTGGTTGAGAATATTCCTAAATAAGAAATAGGTCACAAATGGTCAGTTTGTTTGTAAAACCAATGGAGCCCCAAATCACTTAGGGAGTACTCATACTAGAATGGAGGTCAATATTTTACAGGTCATTTAAATAGGTCAGTTTTTGTATGGATGAAAAGGTTACAGATACTTTTGAGTGATGGTACATGACTGGTGGCCAACAGAAAACTCTAACGCACTACACGTGCTACATGTACATGTATATAGTGCCTTCTAAAGCTTGGTTGATGACGGGCAAAATAACATCTTTGTTTTTTGAATAGTTAAGTTCTGAGAATAAGGGTCACGTCAAGGATAGAGCTAGTAGTAAAGTGTGACGTCACATATGTATCAAAGAATGGCGGCAGGTTCTGCACATTCTTTGTTTCGCTTTTTCAATGATGCGAAATGAAATGGTTCAATAATTTTCTTTATGTCATAACCTCAGCTCACTGTGTTAACATCTAACGAAATATTTGAATATGGTTTGCAGGGTGAGGCAGGCTACATGTAGGGGAAGGTAGGTACATTGTACATGTAGGCGATTCCGTGACAATAGGACATGAGAGTCAATTTTTTAAAACCATATTTGTAGTAAGTGTTGTATATCATATGAAAATAGATTATCTGAACTTTCTAAAAACATCAAGTTTGACAAAATGTTTCAGCCCTGTTAAACACATGAACCTTTTGTGTTCATTACCTAAAAATGTGAATTTGTTGTTAACATTATGTCAACATTTAGTAGGATTTGAAGCTTTGCATGGTGGAAAAACAGTAAGAGAAGGTTTGTGGTAGCAAAGATGATCAAAGTATACTGATTGAAACGTTGACTGGTTCTTCTCAGAACCCCACACTATTACAACTCATTAGATATATCACATGGTTCCAGTGGCATAACTAATGGAGTGGGGGAGGGTGGGGGAACATGCAGCCAATCCAAGGCCTGTGCCTCCCCCTCAGAATTCGGATCCCTAAGAAAAACATAAGGGTATGTTGTGTAAAAAAGTGTTTCTCAAGTTCCCCCATAACATTTTTGGTGCCCAAATGTCCCCCTACTGCGGAACCAACCCTAGTTATGCAGTGGCATGTCTCCTCCTTCCTCCATGCAATAAACTTGCTCTTACTATATATATATATATAACCCTCAAAAATTGAGGGTGGAACCGAGAAACAACTCGCTTGATCGCTACAAGTTATCTAAGATAGATTTCAGATGATCCCTAGAAAGAGTTTTCATGACCTCAAACGACAGGCCACAGACTGCAAGATCGGCATCGAAGGTTGCAGGAAGGGTCACTAACCAAATTGTTAAGCCTTTATTGAGCTGAAATTGCATACATGTATGTGTTAGTTTTAATACAAACTCTTGATCCCGGAGAAATATTAATGCAGACAATGGTCCTTCTGCTTGTTTTTTGTTTGAAGACATTTGCCACAAAAACAGGAAAATAATCTGTCATTATTATGACAATATTTTTGAGAGAGTTGAAACACAATCCTTTGTGTAAAGGATCCTGATTAAAGTGAAACTACCTGTTTTATGTCTGTCCTGATCTGCACTTTATAGTGATCCATATATTAAACAACAACACCAACTAGAGACTCATCATAATATAGGAATCTGGTAACCATCAGTACAAACAGACCGCCACATTCACAACTACTTGACTTTTACAGGGATCTATCCTAATCTTAACCTTCAGAGAACTTTTCATGATATCACCCATGAGTATAAATACTTTGTATTCATCCATCTTACTAACACAGTGGGCGGGTTTTTCTGATGTTTTCACAGGTCTGGAGCCCATTGTTCCTTTGTTCTAAAACTGCTTACAAATCTACTTCAACTGAAAGTTTCCAGATGCATTACTGTTATCTTGAGTGAGTCAAGACAGATTTCTTGCATCATAAATCCCCAGAGTGTAGTTTGTCTCATGATATTATTCAGTAATTGCTGGGCATTTGACTTGATGTGATCAAGTTCATGATTGCAAGGAAATGGAACAGATTTTTCCCCTTTTTTGTGCTATTATCAAATAATGTTTATTTTAGAGTAATGACTTGAGCTACATGTAACAGTGGCAGATCCAGGATGGTTCAAATGACAGAGGCTTTAAAAAATTAATAAATAATTGGGAAAACTAAGATAAAAATACTTGTCTGGTTCCCTGACTGCCTATGAACAAAATAAAGTTTGAAAGGCACCAGATTATGTTGGACATGAGCCTCATTTTGATTCCAATAAGCATATGTATTAGAAAACCAAGATGGCTGCTATATGAAAACAGTTAATCAATAAAAATAACAAAGTGCAATAAAAACAATGAATTAGTTTTTGACAAAAACAATTTTCACAACTTCAAAATGAGGTGCTCTTCCATCACAGAATCATATCACTCAGCATGACAGCAGAAAACATAATACAATAAATGAAATGATCGATGGTTCAAAACAGAAAAAAAGGTGGCCAATTAATGTGAAAAGGTTTTACAGTAAATAAATAATTGAGACAGATTATGATAAACATGTTTAAAGTCCATAAAGAATGACCCACTTCATGCTGACTGTAACCTACAAATGAGTTGAGAAAAATATATATGAGAAAAAATATTTGAGAAAAATGGTGTGTTAATCATTCACCATTTCTCAAGTTAAAATAATTCCAGAAAAATCAAGACTAAAAACATCTTTGTCCATTCCTTAGATAAATAAATGCATCACTAATCCAGATGGAACAGTTTATATAAAATTCCCAGAACAGATATATCCTTGTATTTATTAGATCTTATAGGCATTTGAGTTTTCATGTACTTTAGGGGTTAGATATCTGAACAAAATGTCAATAATATATCCTATATATCTGTCATCTGTATTTTCTCAGAAACAAAAATTCACCTTTCTTCTAATTACAGACTTTGCATTAACATACTTTATTTGACTTATTCTTCTGTTTCCATTTGTTTGTTTGTTGGGTGGGTGGGTGTGTTGAAGAAAAAGATGCAGGAAGAGAATAAAGGAAAATAACTCTAGCCATTCACAATGTGTGGTAAACATTTCCATCAGTGGTTTATGTTCTAGATAATTTAAACTTCCATTAAAATGTCCACTGTGTGTGGTCCTTAATAATTATCTCTTCTCTTTCTTCTAGTCAAGGTTAATATATCTTCACACCTACTGTTATTGTTTGTCACTGGCACGTGTGAAAATGTGATAGGTAATTTCTGACATTTTATTTGTAAACAAATCTTACCAAATATAGAGAATGAAATGAGTCACTGCCAACTTGTAAACTTGAACACCATGTGAGACTGAGAATAACATTGACAACATTCGTGTTATTTTTACACCACAGTTTTTACAAAGTATTCACCTAGGCCTATTCTTGAAGTTTATTAAAAACCGTTTTGCATGACAAAAGTCTCACAAGTGTTTGTTTTATCAGATCTACTTATTTTCTTTAAGCAGTAGAAATAAAGAGATAATCAAGAATTGACTGTGAGGGGATAAAAACCTATTTATTTATAAAATAATTGCCTGATACTAGGTCTAGTATATACAGCCCTGGGCTGTGGTTCTAGGCTTCATGGCCACACACACTGAGCAGTTCTCATAATAATAATAATCATGTTGATAAAAAGTGACAACATTGTCTAATTTGGGCATTCTTGGTGGATGAGACCATCATTACAGTGTTGATATTAGATTAGAGGTGTGAATGATGCCTACATAAGCCATAGCTTGTTTTAATTGGGCAACTAGGTGATCTTAGTAGATAGTTACACATACGGAGGGTGAAAGTGAAATCAACTGCCTGTAAAAAGCAAACGTGATACCTTCCAGATAGGTGTTTATTATAGCATGGAGGAATCTGTTCCTTCCTCCATGATTATAGCTTTAAGACTTTTATTCATCAATAACAGTGACTGTAATAACAAAGGCAATCTTTAAGGGGGCATGACACAGATAAAGTCAACTGTTTCTTTTAAATATTGGAAATTATTGCTGAAGATGTATGAGGTCTAATAACAAGAAAAGGGTGTAATCTCAGGTGTACTTTACGAGTGATGCCAAAATTAGGTGAATGTAATCTGAGTGTCACGTGTCATTGTGTGGCATTACATCTTCCATTTCACAAGAGCTGGATGCTTATAAAGAGACCGTCATGTCAGAAACAGTAAAATGAGAACATCTTAAAGCAAATCATAACTGTTAGTACATATGATCCATCTTATGGTCCATGCTCCATCAAGGCCAGGATGACTCATGTTTTCTTATCATATATTTTACTTCTTATATGACTGTTCAAAAGGGAAACAAAATATCCAGTATTGCCCCAAAACTGAAAGCCTAAGCAATGTTTGATTTGTTAACCCTTTTGAAGGTGAAGCGACATTTTTGTCGCCTACCGGTTTAGAGGTGGAGCGACATTTATGTCGCTTTACAAATCGCGCTATTGAAAGGGCGCGTTCAATTGGCTGATCAGGTAAGGCATCGTGTATGTTATGTGTGATCCATTGACTAATGAAAAACTGGCTACTATGTGTATTGATGATGACGTATTGGCCCAGATGATGACGTGGTTGCCATTCACAGTCACGGTATTGCAAGGAAAGGGAATTCCCATTTTAGGAAGACAATGTGACCAAGATGGCGGCGCCCAGTAGCGACATCGGCGATGGAGATGGGGCTCAAAATCTGCGAAAAAGACGTACCCGGTTCGATCCATTTGAAATTATTGACATGCTTGATGATTCACAGGATTCACAGGATAGTGGTAGTGACATAGATATGCAGGATTTTCAAGAGACTGAGTCTGGAAGTGATACAGAAGAGCGTGAGTCTGAAGATACAGAATCGGAAGCCAAAGAACAAGAGTAAGGTAACGTTAGCGATGATTGTGAAGTGGATCTCGAAGAAAACATTGAAAACAGTGATACTGACAGTGACAATGATAATAATGCAACCTCTTGGGTGGAAGTAGATAAGCCAGTTCCTTTATTTTTTTTAATTTTAAACTATTGATTGTCATGTAAATCAGCAAATTATTCTTTACAACCCCCCCAAAACTGTTCTGTTTCAACTGTAATTCCATTTTTTAAGTACATTACACACTGCCTTTGTTTTTAGATGCTAAATTATCAAATTAATTCACCCACGGCCACTTGAGGGCAGCAGTCAATTTACCTTCAAAAGGGTTAAGGGGCTACGGGTATATAAGGTTTGGTGTGGGAACTCTAGCTCAAATTCCAACCCCTAATAACCCACTGAATGTTGGTATTACTGCAAAACAAATACATGTACTAACAAAAAGAGAGGTTTTATGTCATTGATATAAATGACCTGGGAATCTAACAGAAAGGGCAGTTTCTGAATGGGCACCAGCTTTATTACTGCACGCCCATTTAAGTTTGTTTATTGAAAAATAAAATGATAATTTGTTTAAACTGACTTCCAAGATGATACTTTCTTATGGCTATTTTGTATTCACTATCAGGGACAGGGAACAAAGCAAATAATGAAAGCACTGTACTAAAGGTTTGGAACTGAATCTCACGGTGACTGATTTCTATGAATTCAGAGATTAATAACTTCCTACATTTTGAAAGAAATCAGTGACTGTAAATAAAGCACCACTTCCGAGGTTGGTAAAATACAAATAAATACATTGTATTTTTTTTTATCATCATTTGATATGTTAATGGCATTACATGTACAAGAAAGAGTTGCAGAAATATTGATTTTATGACTGTAGAAAATTACACATTGTTTGAGGAATGTTCTCATGTTTGAGAAATATCAAGAAACAAACTTTGTGAAACCACAGTTTCAATTATTGAGAAATGTAATGAGTATACATGTGTGTTTATATCCAGCTCATTTATTACATTATTTATGTATCAATATCATAAAATATGGATATTTGTAGTTTCATGGGAAGCTATTTACCCAATTATGACCAAAGTAAGAACAACTACAGTGACAACAACTACAATGCGAATGCCAAAATAACAAAATTGTCAAATTATAATGTGAAATTTACTTGGTGTCAAGCTGACGATGGTTTTAATCTTCGAAAGAAATAATTTTGTCTGAGGTGCTGTCATTTTCAAGAAAAGTGAAATAACTTCCAGTTCAAAAGTTCCAAATTCTCCAAAATCTGAATGCATTTTAATTTGTTTTCTCTTGAATGAAACAACAGAATAGGCCTAAGCTGAAAATTTCACTAATTGGTTGTTTAATGTATATCTTGATTGAAAGAGAGTAAGCAAACTCAAAGAAGTTCTTTTGCAAACATTACCTAAAGCCCTTTTCACACTACAGAGCCAATTCCCGGGAAAAGAATTCCCGGGAAATTCCCGGGAGTTTTTAACCCCACCAACACCCCAGCGACCGTTCACACTGTACCTATCTGGTCGCTCCCGGGAACATTATTTCCCGGGAATATGCACGGTCGTTTCACACTCGCGATCAAATCCCGGGAAATGCGCTATCTGAATCGGCCCACACGGAAGTTGAAAATGTTGTGGGCGGAAGTCCAATACCAGAATGCCACACGCTCAAGCACCCGCCGGCGCGGTGACGGCCGGGTTGTTGTGACTGTTTCCCAGGTATCGCGTCGTGACCAAAATGGCTCCTTCAAACGTGTCATCACATCATTTTCGCATGCTATTATTATACCAATATTTGATATTATACCAATATCTGGTACCTAACCATGCGGACATTATAAATACACGTAAATGATACGGATGCTTAACATGGCCTTGTCCGCGACAATTCTTTTATTCAATTCTAAAACCATTTATTTGGTCACATTCTATAAAACTAAATATATCGTGTTATTTACAGATGTAGACATTTACATTTTAAGAAGGAAAGTTTCAAAAGTACTGAAATACAACACTGGATATTAGCGCGCGAACTATTTGGCGTGCTATTTGTGACCTCGCTGACCTTTCAAGACATTATATGTCCCAACATCCGCGACGCAAAAGTGGGGGTAAGTTAAACACTATTCCCGGGAAAAACTCGCTTACCCCTACTCCCGAGCAGGGGTAATTATTTCCCGGGAATAAGCTACTTCCCGGGAATTTCCTGAGGTTAACTTTTGAAGTGTGAACAGATTTCCTGGGAAATACGTCTAGTGTGAAAGGGGCTATGATGTGCCTTTTCTTTAAGTCACCAAATCCGAACATTTCTGAAACAGCTGTCCCACATTTCCAAAAGGTTTTGAAGAACCTCACATACAGACCAGCCAATTATCTACTAGTAGGAGATGAAACCTCAGCCCTGGTTTTAGCCTTATGTCTCCACAAAAACAAACACACCTTGGGCATGTAGAGAGACAGGGACATAAAAGGAAATCAACCTCTGCTGAGACATTTATGTTGAACACTCTAAACTGAGACTATGTAGGCCTAGCCAATAGAATGTAACCCAGCTTTGATTTACTGTATGATTGGAGTATTTTTAGAGTGCAAGTAAACTAATCATAAATCTATGATATACTACCACCCAAGCTCAACATAACCTGGAAAAAAGACGAGAACAAATAAATATCAGAGACAAAAACATAGTAAGAAATATGTGTGGGTGGGGTGTTTGTGGGGGACGGGTGGATTCATGTCACTTGCAGCAAGTTGTGGATGCACCCAAAGGTATCCTCATTATTTATATCCTCACTGGGGTCTATTTATATCCTCACTGAAAAATCAGGATAAAAATATCTCCCAATAGTTGACTCTGTGAGCATCACTATTCATTAAGTAAATCATAACTAACAAGTCTACTGGTACAAAATTGGACACATTTCCAAACAATAAGTGCTTGCATGGTTTAGGCAAATGTGAGATACTATACTTTCAGGATACCTAAGAGATTTTAACAATTCAATTCAATGCAATTTTGATCAGTTTATTTCAATGCTGTCATTAAATACAATATATAAACATCAAAATCTAACAAAATCTAAATTATATTAAGAAATTATGATGAATAAAGATATGAAAGTTTAAGGTCCACGAGCCAACATAAATTTGAGATTTCAGATTTGAATTCGAGATGTGGAGCTCAATATGTTGTATTTGAGTACATGACAATTTGTTTGCAATGTGTATGAAACTCAACATGATAATGGAATGATCAAAGAAGAGTATATGTGGGGCAATGAAGACATACCTACATGAAGTATATGTACCTCATACCTACATGAAGTATATGTACCTCATACCTACATGAAGTATATGTACCTCATACCTACATGAAGTATATGTACCTCATACCTACATGAAGTATGTACCTCATACCTACATGAAGTATATGTACCTTATACCTACATGAAGTATATGTACCTCATACCTACATGAAGTATATGTACCTCATACCTACATGAAGTATATGTACCTCATACCTACATGAAGTATATGTACCTCATACCTACATGAAGTATATGTACCTCATACCTACATGAAGTATATGTACCTCATACCTACATGAAGTATATGTACCTCATACCTACATGAAGTATATGTACCTCATACCTACATGAAGTATATGTACCTCATAACCTACATGAAGTATATGTACCTCATACCTACATGAAGTATATGTACCTCATACCTACATGAAGTATATGTACCTCATACCTACATGAAGTATATGTACCTCATACCTACATGAAGTATATGTACCTCATACCTACATGAAGTATATGTACCTCATACCCTACATGAAGTATATGTACCTCATACCTACATGAAGTATATGTACCTCATACCTACATGAAGTATATGTACCTCATACCTACATGAAGTATATGTACCTCATACCTACATGAAGTATATGTACCTCATACCTACATGAAGTATATGTACCTCATACCTACATGAAGTATATGTACCTCATACCTACATGAAGTATATGTACCTCATACCTACATGAAGTATATGTACCTCATACCTACATGAAGTATATGTACCTCATACCTACATGAAGTATATGTACCTCATACCTACATGAAGTATATGTACCTCATACCTACATGAAGTATATGTACCTCATACCTACATGAAGTATATGTACCTCATACCTACATGAAGTATATGTACCTCATACCTACATGAAGTATATGTACCTCATACCTACATGAAGTATATACCTCATACAACCTGCAGTATTATGAGTGCTTAGTATACTGGCAACTAGATTTAAGTAGTTAACAGAAACCTTAGCCTAAGGGTCAGTAAAAATTTAATAGTTCTGAAGGATCTAGTTGACATGTCTAGAAGCTGACTCCATCTATTTCATCTTCTATAAACTAAGTAAAGTGGTCATCCCAGCATGGCGTTTGCTAACCCTCATTTGCATGAATGAATACAAGAGACTGCAAATCTATACAATAGAAGAAAAGGACCAAAATTGATTTTTGATTGAAGCAATTTGAGACCAATTATGAGACTGGGGTCAAGAAGGGGTCAATGTAAAAAGTTGTTTCATGGACTAGTTATCTTGGATCAGACTTGGGTACTCCAATTACCCAGAATATCAAAAGAACACCATACATGTTTGTACCAGGCTACATACATGTTTGTACCAGGCTACATACATGTACATGTTTGTACCAGGCTACATACATGTTTGTACCAGGCTACATACATGTTTATACCAGGCTACCAGTGTAACTTTTTAAAAGGGGAATGATAATTGACAAAGGTGATTCTGTCTTGTTTGCAAGGAGCTTCCTATGTAGAGGATACCAAGCTTGATTTCTCAGAGCAATGGATATGATGCACAGTACTCAACTAGTGTTATCAGAATTTCATTGGCATTGCTGATATTTAATTTTAAAAAACAGTTTGTTTTCTAAAATAGCCATCACACTGAAAAGACTCCTTTTCTCCACAATTTAATTTTCTTGCATTATAAAAAGTTATGGCACTAGACATGCCATCAGCCGTAAATACCTTTGAATAAAAATTCAAATGAAAACCAGGCTTAAAAGGTACCCCTTTGCAACCAGAAAATCATGATTAAGATTACAAGATATTCAGTGATTTGTGATCATCTTGAATCTGACCAGATTTCCCTGTTGAGATCCATAGATTCGGTCATTCTCCAAGCCATGAATTAACAACCAAAAAGAAGACTTCACTTTGACAGTAAGTGCTAGTTGGAAGTGGGGAGGATAATGACAGAATTGAAAGAGTGGCTGTAGGGAGTTTACGGATGGTGGGAAACTGGGCCTTGGAATGACACCAGAATGACAACAATTCCATTTGAAATCACAAATCAAAACACAACAATAATAACAGACCATCCCTTAACTTAAATCCACATGCAAACATGACAACTGTTTTCTGGAAGTAGTCATTTAGAAATAAGCCCATATGCTTGTTTGATGATGCGCATAATTTATGTGTTCCCTTGTGAGTGGAAGGATCTTTTTGAAAGCAGTGAAGTGAAAAATGTGCGATGAATACCACTGACTGCAGTGGCAGACTGCTGGAGCCATGGACCCCACTATACAAATCTCAAGCAAAGAAAAAAAAACTGCCATATATTTTATATCAGGATTGTACTGTAGAGATATATGTACAGTATACTGGTGAAATCTTGACAAAATTATAATAAGTTATAATTTGCAAGTGGAAAAAGTTTGTTTAGCACTGTACAAAGAGTCCATTGTAAATTGAATTTGTTATGTTTGGAAGGGAATGATTGCGAAGCCTCTGGGCTTTGGCTAATAATTTATGCTGTGAATATTAACGTTTTTGATTGGGTTCTGAAATTTGCATTTTCTGTTGTCGGAAAATGATCAATAGAAACTTGCCTTGGGCTGAGGGAAAAAAAACAAAACAAAAACATGACTTGATTAGCCAACCACAATGTGAGGTGCCCAGGGCAGTAGTCTAAGCCAAAATGAGTCATTATTCTGAATTAGTGGAGGTGGACTCACACTTCCACAACAATGCTTTAATTATGAAATAAAGACCTGGTCTGGTGATGTAAAATGGAATCAGTCAAGTTTGTCATTGCTTAAGCATTATTAGCATTCACTGAAGCGTTAACATCACAGTTTGGTTGGTTAAACTCTTGAGATGAGATCACTTTGTGGTAGAATTGAACACACTAGCAAATGAGTCACTCTATACATTGGTTCTATACGTCCTAGGATTAATGGGTGTCATTTTACTGTTGAAGAATAAGGCAAGAAGTTCTAGATTCTAATAGTTTTTCATTATGAAAGAGGACTTCTTTTTATGGTTGTGTAACAAAATTGGGGATCAATTGGTTAAGAAATAAGTATTTAATATTCATGCTGATGAGTCATGAAAAGACACTGAAGTATGCGCTGGTTGATATATATTCATTTGAATTATTACTGTTATTGTAGGAATTACAGCTTACATGATGTTGTACCAATGTATGCATCCAAATAAAATGCATCCAAATAAAATGCATCCAAATAAAATGCACGTAAAAGAATGCGCCTTGAGCACCACTTAGTTGGTGGATACGTGCGCTATATAAGTCCACACATTATTATTATTATTATTATTATTTTATAACAATTTATACAAATATCGATTGTTAGTGTCAGTTTTTGGTGGGTTTAAGATTTTTAACATGAACTGTTAAGCACATTATTGATGTTTTTGTTTTGTTTTGAATTCCAACAAAAAACCTTGTAAGACTGGGTTTCAACCACATGTTGACAGTAGAGGGCTGAAAAATGCCTTCAGGATGAGTAACCAATGGAATCCACCAATGAAGCTCAATATATCATGTTTTTTTGTCTCTTTAGTGACCGACATTTTACAGAAACTAAGTAACCAAAAGAATGTCTGAACATTTAGATTTGTCACCTTTCGCTTCCCATCCAAACATTAATTCAAAAACAACCTTGGATTTAAAAATGTTTGCTGAATCATTCATAAAAATCAAACCCAGCAATGACTGAATGTTCAATCATGCGTGACCAATATCAAAGGCCTTTAAAAAAAATTAAAATACAACAAGTTAATTCTGACCAAAATAAATTTTCTTCTTTTTGTTAAGATGGAAATTGGAGGGGAAATGAACTTATAAATTGTAAATATTTGCAGACACAAATTTGTTGAACATGAATTTGCCTGAATATGGTGTGGGGTTATTAAGGGGACTTAAGCTTACATTGACCTTACATATATTATGTGTGTGATGTAATGGCATTTTATAAGTTAAAGGAAGGTACAAAATGGATAATTATCAGATTATCAAATATACAGTTAAAGGAAGTACTAATGTATTATTACTAATTGGATCTAGTAAGATTGATAACAACCCTGTGAATGTTAGTACAGAATGTCATAACTTATACCTACATTCCAAGGAATTAGGGTCCCTTTTTGATTTAGATAATCCACACCTACATTCTGATACTTCAGTGTTTCTTGAGCATTTTAAAGATTGTTTGTTTATTTATCTGCAAGGTTGGAGCCACTGTGCTGACCTATGAATCTGAGCTTTCAAACATGTAACTTAGTAATGACTATGATATAAAACATGATTCACAGCAATGTCTGATTTTACATCAAGGTTTTGTTCAAAGTAGTAGCTACTGAAAACATGATCCTGTCTGACCTCAATGCATGACCTGGCTGGGTCAGTTCATTGGTCTAAATTCACTGAGAAGGGAAGGGGGAGGGGGGGTCTGTGGAGTTGGTGGAAAATGTCAAATTCTATGTACTGTGTTTAGCTTAGAATACACTATTATCCTCCATGGAAAAGAAATCACAGTGCCTACAGAAACCAATCAACACTAGGCCTGTGCGAATAATTCGATTATTCGAATATTCGCAAATAGTTGTTGCTAATCGTACTCGTATTCGCGGTATTTGAATTATTCGATTAATCGCGTAGGCGCGAATACCTGGCAACTATTCGCGAATAATGACCAATTGCCTTCCAAACCATCCATAACTTGTGGTCGTGAAGTGTTTGCTAACTATTCGCAACCACTATTCGTGAGTAATCATATTAAGCTGACAGTTTTGTCTAGTCATGGTAGTAAGCGTTGTAGTGTTTGCAACTAGTAATGCCTTTGAGGAAGCCGGCAGGCTGGCTGGCTGTGACTGCAGCGACTGTTACCTGCAATTATAATGCATTGCCTTTACACAACATAAAAATTGCGGTCGTGAACTGTTCGTGAACTATTCACGACTATTCGCGAGCAATGCTGCCAATTGTACTGTTCTGTCCAGGCACTGCTGGTAGTTGTACGCATTGTAGTATTCGCGAATAGTACTCACGAGTAGTGCCTTTGAGGGAGCTGACAGGGCAGCCTGGATGGCTGTGACTGCATCGACTGTAAAAGTAGCATAAACTTAAAAGTAGCATAAACTGAAGGTAATTACTAATTAAATTTGAACACTACAAAATCATGTAACGTTTTTGTTTTTGAAGAAAAGCTGGAGATGATGAATTAATGATTAAACAACTGCGATTAATGTTTCATGTTGTTTATTTATTACACATCGATTTGTTTGAAAATGTCAATTTATTTTCATAAATATTAACTACGAAAATCATGGTCTTTGGTCACTGTCTTTGCACTTGCAGGTAACGTACATGTAGGTCTACTGATGAGTAATGATAAATCCCACCGATCCACTTATTGCATGACGTAATTGTTTGCCACGCCCCATTTGGTTCCCAAGAAAAGTTTGTCCAATAATGATAACGTAATTTGCGGTGAGCACAAGTCAATCACAAAACGCATAGGCCGTCGTACAAAATCAGTTCAGGGTACACTCACCACGTGCGTGCCTGAACCAAAGGTTTTTAAGCATAGTGCGGGGCACACTGCGGAAGCTAGCTTTGGACGTAAACAACGAACACGTCTAAAAAGTGGCCCCTGCATGAGCATAAACACGTACTGCTTGCATGGTTATTTATTTTGTGTATAGGACTAGGCTAATCGATTTGAAATAACAGGGTGACCGTCAACTTATTGGTATTTCTTAACGGCGACTTAAATATAAACAAGATCTATTCAATGCGTTCATTTTATGGGGTTTGGGTGGACTTCCTCTGTTGACATGGGATGAACGTAATCATGCTGCGTGACTTAGCATGTGCTCAATGTGCACTGTTAATGCTAATTTGTGCTGGAAGTTTCCCACGCTGCCAGAGTAATAACTCGACGGCGATTGGATTTTCACTTACGAAAATGTATTATTTCGAGTACAATTTTGCAAGAAATAAAGAAAAAACAACAGGCATGAAAGAGCTTAATGTATATGTTTGTTTATTAATGTATATGTTTGTTTATTAATGTATATGTTTGTTTATTGTCTTATTGGTATTTCTTAACGGCGACTTAAATATAAACAAGATCTATTCAATGCGTTCATTTTATGGGGTTTAGGTGGACTTCCCTCTGTTGACATGGGATGAACGTAACTGCGCGTGACTTAGCATGTGCTCAATGTGCACTGTTAATGCTAATTTGTGCTGGAAGTTTCCCACGCTGCCAGAGTAATAACTCGACGGCGATTGGATTTTCACTTACGAAAATGTAATATTTCGAGTACAATTTTGCAAGAAATAAAGAAAAAACAACAGGCATGAAAGAGCTTAATGTACATGTTTGTTTATTGTCTGAATGTTACAAATAGGCCAGAAATTACTGTCAAAGCAACTGTTTTTAATGTTTTAGTACTTTTATAAACCGCGGGAAAAAATGGCCAACTATTCGCGAATAGTCGATTATTTGCGAATAGTTGCGCGCGATTAATCGAATAGTAAATTTTTACTATTCGCCCAGGCCTAATCAACACATTATAATTACTGTAGCAATAGTACATACTGGTGTGGAGTGTCGTGGCCGAGTGGTCTAGCTTTCCGGACTCAAGTTCTGGTGTTAGCAGCAGAATATGGGTTCGAATCCCGGCCGTGACACTTGTGTCCTTGAGCAAGACACTTAACCATAATTGCTTATAGGGGCAGAGGCAGTTTAACAACTGCCTTGTTCTGGACTAGTTACCCCTCCCAGTCCTATTCGCACCGTGAAGAGGCTGGTTATTAACTTGTCTTGTTTCGGTGCGAGGGGCTGGTTTCTTCAGTGTGGAGTCGTTGTAACAACTTAATTACTGAGTAGCCCCCACCTTGGAGTGGCGATTGGCCTTGTGTGGGGCGAATTGCATAAAAAAAATTATAAAAAAAAAACTGGTGCACAAGTTTGTGATACGACAAACTGATATGAAAAAGATGTCTTGGACACTAAGACCCTGAAGATCAATGGATTGAATAATATGAAATGAACATATCTACATTAGTAGATTCCTAATTAGTTTGACACCAGTAACATTTTATATTTATAGTTTAATTAAACAATTACTACTGATTGTTTAACTGTATGCTCTAGAAAACTCAATGAATGTCAGGAGGGGGAGATGGCTATAAGGGGAGGGAGGCACATTGCAAAGATATGAAGAAATAAATATAGAAATAAAATTCTCTCAAAATTTTTAGATTAACTCAGTAACTTAAAATACATGTAATACTCCATGATGAGGTCATATTACTGTTGCTGCTGAATAAATGAGCCAGTGATGTTCGGTCACTGGGTTCATGCCCTGTTGAAAGTCTGCTCTGATCATGACAATAGTGTCCCTATAAGTATAAGTGTGCCACCAGTATTATGGATCAATAATGATGTCACAAACATTACATCTGCTAAGCAACAAAAATGCAGTGTGTGTAGAACACATTCAAATATAGCACACATGCAAATTAACATATAACTTATGTTATTAAAATTTCCATTGATTTTAATCCAGGAATTAGCTTGAACAAATAGGTATAACTGTTTGCAGTAAATCAGCTGCCTTTATCATGCCTTAGTTTTCCCCTTATGACATTAATTTTACTAATTATTCTTAAAGTGTCACAATGTTATCTTTTGTTGAAACGTATTACTATGCGGATTGCTGTGACCTCTGCCTGATAAAAACTACAACTTTGGTGAACATAAATTGTACAACAAAAAGAGTGCTGTCAAAAAAAGTCAGATTGCAATTAATGTTTGAGCAATTACATGTGAGAATAATGGGTTCTGACATGACAATATTTAGGAATTCTCAGAATGTGGTTAATTAGTCATAGTAGGAACTAACTCAGGAATGGACTGTAGGATGTTCACATCTGTTTAATGAAAAGGGTTCCCTCAAATTGGCCTAGCTATATTTTGATATTTTGATCTCAAAAATACATAAAACTGAGATAGAGTGGTCTGCCATAAAGTGTGATGTCTGACTAGCCATTGATGATATATTGATCTTGTAATGTCAACTTGATATTCATGTCTGCAGAGTTTGTATTAGTGTCTGCCTTATATGTCAACAATCTGCACATCATCCATGATTTCATAATGGTCATTTCTTTCTGCTACATGTAGCTCACAATTATGGGCATGGGGGTGTTGTGATTCTATTCCTTAATAATAATGAGGAAAATGATAAAGGGGTTGAAGCATTCAATTTGCAAAATTGAAAATAGTTGTTACTTTGTATTTTTGAGTATCATATATTCCATCATGTCAGTGCATATATGTACACTTGAACAGTTTGTCAGTTATAATGTACTGAGGTATTAAATAACCAAATACCAATTTATCTCTTTGTATTGAAACCTCAAAGGAAGCCGGTTACTCCCACTCATAAAATGGAAACCAATGAATGTGTGGACGGCCTGCATACAACTTATCAAGCATAAAGTAAATACTAGTATTTATACTGTATACCGTCATTTTTGCTGTGCAATAACCTTCTGCATCAGTGAGTAAAAAAAAGGTACGTATGTTCACACACAGATTTGTGGAAGTTTGTGACAAATTATGACTGGTAGAAATGAAATAAACCAATCCCTTGTCTCAACAAATTAGTGGTTTTTGTAAATTTCAAAACAATCATTAAACGTCAGGAGATGACTCAGAAATATTGATTATTAATTTTTTTTCAATGAATGTGGACTATTTTCAAATCTTGAAGGCTTTACCATTCTAAACTTGAGTTAATTCTAAATGCTTTATCATGTTTTTATGTACAATATGCAGGAAGTAATGGAAGCTACATAATCCCTTCATCCATCATCCTGACAGCCATAAAACAGCCACCATTGGTAAAATGGAATACCATCATCATTGCAAATATTCCAATTTTTGTTGGTTCAATACCTGAATATTTGACAGCATTGTGCTAGTGCTAGTGCAGTCAACTGTTACATATGGGTAATCTCCCCAAAATTTAAGAGAAAATATAGAAACCTTCAGAAACCTGTGGCATAATGCTAGTAGCTTAAATCGAAGTGAAATTCTTGAGGATATTAAGTTCATTCAGGGATTATTAAGGGTTGTGATACTGGAGTACAAGCTCAGTACAGCTCAGGGACTATGTTGCCCAGGGGTAACCCTTGGTTTAGATATAGAGGGCATGGTGGGTGTTCATTCTAGCTTTTTGGTTGATTTGGGATTTATTGGTGAATCTAGGCCCAATGGGTTCATTGATATTTTGTGGGGTTACCGGCTTTACAATAATCTCAGGTATGTTAGATTTATAGATATCTAGAGACCAGACATATGGTTTAGTAAGGTTACACATGGATCATATCAACAGTGACTTCTTGTTGTGATGGAAGGATACAGTCAAAATATATGGATAAAGAGGCCACCTGCTCAATGTGGCCAGTCTAAGACGACATGGTAAAAAGACCTGCATATTGTAGTCTAAGAACTTTGATCACAATTGAGATACTGTGTTAGAATATTGCTTATATTCATATTTCAAATGGTAATTACAAATCTACTTAATCCTAACTCCTCCTCTATTTAAATGTTCAAGTCTCATTTAATACTAATTCATCATATAATCAGAATGTTGAACTTGGCTGATTAACTAAGTTAAAATCAGTTTTATTTGTTCACAATTGCTTTCATTCTGTGAGCCAAAAATGTTAAATATTGCTCAATCACAATTGGCGGTATGCTTGATCTTTGTATCGTGAGAACAGCAAACAAAATGTGGCATTTATTGCCCAATTTGAACCACTGAAGACAACAAACAAGCAATCAGGGAGGCCACTTCAGAACAGAATTACGATTATTTATCAGTTGTTGAGCCCTAGTGGGGGTAGGATAATCACAATCACTGGGCCAAAGTCAAGTAGGCAATTATGACAGAAGTGGTCATATTTTATGCAATATTTCATTTGTAATAACCTGATGATGACAAAAGCTTGTACAACAGGGTGTGAAGATCTTATTTTAATGACCGTTATTTGCGTGATTTGTGGCCAGACCAATGCCTTTGTTTCTAAATATAGATATATGTATCATCTGATCATATGATCAAAGCATGACTCTTTAGTACATATCAATGGTCCAAGCAATTTATACTGTTTTATTTTAAGTTGTGCAGTAGTTACAATAACTTAAGTATAAAGTAAGGGTGCAACAATTTGGCAAATATGCATTTTATTACTAAATAAATAAGAATTAAACCATGATACTGTTTCAAAAATTTGTTTTGATCATGTGTTCAAATAATACATGTCATTGGGAGAGGTTTAAGTTATTGGACCTATCAAAATGTCCTCCCTCTGTTGGCCATAATTCATTCATGTTATCATGCTTTTAGTTGGACAAATGGACAGATTGATGGTAGTGAATATGATACTCTAACCTTATTGTTTTATCTACCCTAGGCCAGCCTGCAGCATGCAGCCACTTATTGAGCCCTTGGACCTGGGCTTCTTTACATCTCAGTCAGATTCTAGTGAACTTTAGTAAGGTTGAAACCAATCCATCAACTCTACCCACTGACTCCTGACTGCATATAGCTAGCTAGCTGTCCAGTCTTGTAGGATACCTGTATTTGTATAACTTTGATTGATGATCTTTGCTACCAGAAACGTTGAACTTTACAATACTGATCAAGAATAAATCCCAGTAGTAACAAAGCTAGACTAGTGTGATCTCTTAATCCCACCACAGGCAAAAGTACAGCAGCCAGACCATCACTGAAATCTTGTGTTAAAGCCATTGTACACTATGGGTAGTTTCACCCAATTTCAATGATTGAAAATACTTTCTGAAAAGTTGATTGATGATAAGATGTTGGTGATAAATTGTTCCATCTTAGCTAGGCACTTATTTTTGGAACAGCATCAGAAATCCCTGGTAATACTTTCTGTCCTAACCAGGACAAAAACTGCTTATATTTTGGGTCTGAAATTTTCAATAAATTTCAAAGAATATATATATATATATATATATATATATATATTAAAGGTTTGGGAGGGGGGGGGGGGGAAAAACTGCCACCCAAAACCGCAGCTTATAAACAACTTATAACAAACAAACAACTTGGCAAATCTTCAATGTACAGAAACATAATACATTTGCAGTCAGCAAGCCCATAGCTCTACATGTAGGTTAGCTGACTGGAAATTTATTGTGGACCAACCCTTGTTCTAGTACATTTGATGCTTCATTTGCCGACTGAGGCTCTAAATGCCACTCGCTACATACAGCCATGGAGGTAATGCTACAGCCATGGAGGTAATGCTACAGCCATGGAGGTAATGCTACAGCCCTGTGCATACTCATCAAAGCTGAATTGCATACAATTCCAATGGTGTATCATGGAGGAAGGATTTGGGTGTACTTTCCCTTTAAATTTATAATCTGAGCGAACCCCGTACCCATAAAATAACTATCAAGCTCTTAAACCATTGTCTAATATGTTCCCTATTCTTTTGGAAGCATTTTGATGTCTTTGCAGGGTGTATATATCAACAACAATTTGGCCAACATTTTGTATTTTGTCTCTTTACGCTACACAAATTTGAGCACTTTGATCTTGCCCTTGCACAGTGTGGTATTAAGTACAAACAGGAAGTATAGATAAACAAAGTGTTGTGGACTTTCACACCTATGTCTTGACATCCTGGTGGGCCAGACAGATGATATCCCATAATATGTTTACTCACTCAGCATTATGTCATTGTAAGCAACCCAGCATTGCTGGGATTTGAATGATACGGATGGCGTGAGATCTTGGATTCTTTACAGTTTTTCTTTTTGATGGCAAACATTCATTTAATTTAATTCTTTATTAAAGTAGATCTTCTATAAAAAGGAAGCTTCTACATTGTTTTTAATCATGCATGAGTTACAAACATAATTTTTTATGTTTTGTCATCAACTTTACACCAAGTAAGTTTCCTGTAAAACTCGGATCATTTATATTTTAAAGATTTCCAACATGGTGTAAACAATTTTGTTTTGCAACACCTTGAAGAAAAAATCTGCATTCATCCTGAATCAAGACTGAATCAAGACTGAATCAAATATTGAAATAAAACTTGCTTCCTTAATATGGTTTCATAATGATTCTGTAAAAAGGAAAATGAAATTCATATTTTATAGAGATGAAATGATAAATTATTTTAATTTACAAATTATTTCATCTGAAGTGCTTTCATCTTAGAGAAAATAAGAGTTGAAAATAATAAAACATTAAAAACCTGTAACAGATTTTCTTCGAAAAAAAACCTACGTGTATTGTGATGAAACATTCAATGTGGTTTTATAATTCTTAAATACTTGAAGGTTTAAAGGGACAATATTGTAACAATCTACAGGGTATGGAATTGGAGTGCTAGTTTTAGATAACAATCTACAGGGTATGGAATCGGAGTGCTAGTTTTAGATTAACTCAATGAAAATAATACCCCACATAATAAGGTCATATTACCGTTGCTGCTGCAAAAATGAGCTAGTAATTTTCAGTCACTGTGTTCATCTTAAACTAGGACACCGATTCCATGCCCTCTGATTGTGACAATACTGTCTCTTTAAATGTTTCCAAATATCAATAATGTTTCTTCCGTTATAAAGACACAGACTAATGAAAACAATACTTACATGTATCAAGACATGAAAGACAAAGCAACACTGGATGATGTCAATTTACCCAGTGGTAGAGCTTAAATCATATTGTCATAAATGTCTGCAATATGTTCATTCTGAATATCATGCAGTGAAAAGTGTGAGGACATGGGATGATGTGTAATAAGATGATGATGTTGCTATGGAAACTGACTCTATACTGATTAGATAGGGCACATAACAACAAGGAGACAGGGATGAACAAGAACAGCCTCATTCGTCAACCAAAATACTTTCTAACCAAACAAAAAATAAAGCCACTGTGTTTGTAATACACATACTTGTAACACTTGGCAGTTTGTAGCTTTACTATGAAAGGTAATTTAATAAGCAACATAGTGTAAACACACAAGGAGACTGAAAATTCTGAATTTGATTTATTTAATCATATCTCAAGTGAAATTTCTTGGCAATCAAAACACATTACTTGCTGTCTGTCACTTAATTGTGAGAATTAAGCATTCTTTCATGTAGGCACAATGCAATATATTTGCCTGTATCAACACCCACCTGTTTCACATGAAAACCCTAGACTGTCTAAGGAAAAAAAAACCCTGACTGTGTTTTGACGTAGTCGAGTCACACAATAACGCAGATTTTAAATTTGTGCACTTTTGGGAAAAAGCAATAACAAGCTCAGCTATATAGTCTGGTCAGTACAGTCCTAATCCACCTGTTAGGGAAAAATGTCACTTGCTGTGTGATGACGTGATGTTGCATTGACAGGGCTAATAGGTTAACTGTATAATTCTTGTTTTCAGGCAAGGGAGGGGGGGGGGACTAGATCCATTCTGTTTTTATCTACAAGACCCTCATGTGGAATTGTCCTTGTGAGAGGATTCAACAGTAACCTTGAGTTATTAGGGCATATTTTAATAGAAATGAACTTCCTGCTGGGATTGCTGGCTTGGCTCGGTTCATTTTATCATGTGACAGCTGGAAAGGCTGCAAACAATGTACATACATACATTCATGTCTGTCCACAAATATGTATTGACGCAAATATACTAGATGTTGACAGTGGAATGGAGAAGAGGTAAGGGTGGGATGATTGGGATGATTGGGTAGCCGAGTGGGATGGGATTGTTGGGTGGGCTGATGTGGAGATGTAAGGTTGTGTGGGGGATGAGCTGGGTAGGTACTAAATAAGCTTGGGCGATAACACGATAATATCGAATATCGCGATACCTTTTTTTATTCGATTACAATATCGAGAACCTTTTTAAGTTATTGAGATATCGGCAAATCGCGATTTAAAAAAAAATCGTCATTGTGAGTCAAGTCAGAAATTCCATGGAAACAAAATTAGAACAGTCTTTCCAGCTTTTGGACAGGAGAAACAAAGGCGAACTACTTCAGAAGTACATACACGCTCTGCAAACGAAGTTGTGACGCTTGTAGAGGGGTACATACCTGTGGTTATCGACTCTAAAGCAATCATGCATGAATGAAAAAAAAATCGCAATATTATCGAAAATCACGATATACGTTTGCTGATATATCGTCAATGGAAAAAATCGATATCGCCCAAGTACTGAATAGGATACATGAAGCAGGATAGTTGAGATGCAAATGGATGGATGAAAATGGAATGGTATAAAATTTAGGTGGGTTGGGCTAGATAGGGTCAGGTGAGGTAGAATTTAGGGAAACGGGGTAGAATAGAGCAGGTTGAGCTTGAAGAAAGTCAAGTGCAGAAGTGCTGAAATAAGGAATTTAATTTATTTAATTTTTGCCTACACAGACGTCTTAACCTCTCAACCACCGAGTTTGTCCAATGACAATTGGCCGGCTAGAATCCTATATAGCAGCGGGTTCCACGATATATATATAGGTTGGTGAATTTCTTGCATCAGGTGATAAACAATTGATTAAATTTTTGCCCTACACCGACGTGAGTATAGCAATTATCATCGGGCAAGCTTGGTGGTCGAGAGATTAAGATGTCTGCACTAGTAAGCAGGAGGTCGTGGGTTCCAATCCTACCTGAATTGCCTGTGAAGTTTTTTCAGAGACACTATACACAAGTCGGTGTAGGGCAAAAATTAAATCAATTGTTTATCACCTGATGCAAGAAATTCACCAACCTATATAAGGAATTTAAGAAAATATATATGAGCTGAAAATGAAGACAATGTACATGTAGTTAATGATTTCTCTTATAGCATAGCAAAATGCTACACAATAATGCCTTGAATTTCAGAGGCCATGGAGGCCAGTGCCTCCATAGCCCTTGGTCTTGGCTTTGGTACCCCCTTTGAAATGTTCCCATAGACATTTAAATTTTAATATAGAATTGCCCTTCATCAAGGAAAAACTGCGTTGCCCCTTCAAGAATCAAATTTGTGTACAATTTGCTTCACAAAATGTAAGAATTTGGGTATTACATACAGGCAAAAAGATTTCCGCCTCCAAATTTTGCTATCCAAAGCAATGAGCCGGGTTTTATAAAAACAAATTTTATGGGAATCCCTAGTAAAAGTTGAAACCTCTAAGACACTTGCAATGTTGTCATGTTACAGTGATCACATTAAGCAACTATCAGTTACACTTTACACAATATAAATGATGAGCACTCAGTAATGTCATAATGACATCTCTGTGATATATGCACTTTAAAATCAAAGATCATGAGTGGACTGAAAAGATCAAAATGTGAACGACTCACTTCACTTAAATTGATTTTCGCATTACTGGGATTACAGAAATGCATACACACTGGCAGATCTAGACGCATACGTGCACAGTAAAACCAATCCATTTGTGGCAAATTAAAGCAAACAGATTTCCAAATTCAAACCAAACAAGAGGGGATTTCTGTCCACTTTCTGGTGGAATTAAAATATTTTTCAGGTATGAATGAGTGCACCTGTTGTAAGTCTATTAGCACTACTGGACAGCTACTCATACTACGGACAGTAAGAAACCTACACCTTAGCAGTGCATCTCAATTGATTTCCCTGTGATTGTGACTAGAAGAAGTGATTTGAAGAAGCTTTGTACTTTTCTTCTCTCTATGTGGCTGAGTAAGAGCTTTTGATGACATGTCAAATTTCAACAAACCTTTTTATGAAGTAGCATTAATTAGCAATAATGCTATTTATTTAAGGATTGTCAATTTTCCAAACGTGCATTGCTTGCATTATTTGTTGAAAAGTGCATGCACTTAGCCTGAAAATGATTTACATAATCCTTCAGGTTTTTCCGTCTCCATTCTCATTTCAATCAATTCCTGATCCTATAAATAATATGAAACTCTTGGCCGGAAGTAGAGAAATACCTACTGGGGGTAACTCAGGTGCAACTGGAATTACACTAACAAACAACAGAAGAGAGAGGTGATGTTGTTATTTCTTCTGACTGATCTACACTTTGGAATAAGAATGTAGAACACAAACTCCATCAAAAAGAATGAATGGAAGTTGGTTTGAGGCTAGGATAAATGTAAGATGCTAGGTGATAGGGTGACTGGTAAGGATAATATGCGATCTACAATCTTCTCAAGAGACTATGGGTAGAACCAAAACATCACCTCCAAGTCAACCCTAAGGTTTGTTTTTGTTTCTGTGAAGCAAGAAATGGGTAACTTTATAGGATTCTTTCTAGATTTGTATGGATTATTGTATTCTAACAACAATGAAAAGCAGTGAATGTCAGGGTTTGTATTTGATGAATGGATGCCGGGAAATAATAAATGGGTTAAGTCCAAAACTTAGTGGTTGAGTGTGTTCTTCATAACCAAATGAAACTTAGTGGTTGAGTGTGTTCTTTATAACCAAATGAAACTTAGTGGTTGAGTGTGTTCTTCATAACCAAATGAAACTTAGTGGTTGAGTGTGTTCTTCATAACCAAATGAAACTTAGTGGTTGAGTGTGTTCTTCAGAACCAAATGAAACTTAGTGGTTGAGTGTGTTCTTCATAACCAAATGAAACTTAGTGGTTGAGTGTGTTCTTCATAACCAAATGAAACTTAGTGGTTGAGTGTGTTCTTCATAACCAAATGAAACTTAGTGGTTGAGTGTGTTCTTCATAACCAAATGAAACTTAGTGGTTGAGTGTGTTCTTCATAACCAAATGAAACTTAGTGGTTGAGTGTGTTCTTCATAACCAAATGAAACTTAGTGGTTGAGTGTGTTCTTCATAACCAAATGAAACTTAGTGGTTGAGTGTGTTCTTCATAACCAAATGAAACTTAGTGGTTGAGTGTGTTCTTCATAATCAAATGAAACTTAGTGGTTGAGTGTGTTCTTCATAACCAAATGAAACTTAGTGGTTGAGTGTGTTCTTCATAACCAAATGAAACTTAGTGGTTGAGTGTGTTCTTCATAACCAAATGAAACTTAGTGGTTGAGTGTGTTCTTCATAACCAAATGAAACTTAGTGGTTGAGTGTGTTCTTCATAATCAAATGAAACTTAGTGGTTGAGTGTGTTCTTCATAACCAAATGAAACTTAGTGGTTGAGTGTGTTCTTCATAACCAAATGAAACTTAGTGGTTGAGTGTGTTCTTCATAATCAAATGATGCAGGGCTATAACTCATTCTGTTATAAATGTTATACATGATATTTAATATTCCATTTGACTCAGTTTCAATATGACGTAAAAGTGTAAAAGAAAAGAGAGCCAACGTTAAAGGATATTAAGAGCTCTTGATGTAGCTTGATGTCTATCTCTTTAGTTACATGTAGGTTGGACTTTTGAACTATCTTCCGATTGGATTTAAGGTTTGTATGATCGATGGTCTTTACTGATTCTAGATCATTGTGAATGGTAATTAAGTCTACACGAATGATTGTATTCAAATAAAAGTTTGTAGCCTTGATCCATGATTGGTGACTCCATTCTATCAAGGGTTTGTGGTTCCATCAACTGTAGGTAGTAGGTATCAAGGTTATCATGCTGAGACACAGACCTAAACAAAAGCTAACACCACTACAAATACATCATTCAGTTGTTAACCAGTGGCAATGGTGTCAGTGGACCAGTGTCAGTGGACCACTTTGTAACCAGTGATGCAAATCACCGGGCAATTGTGAATCTAGAGATGAAAGGAAGCCGCTGGACCAAGCTTGGGTGGGCCTGGGGCGAGAGGAAAACAAACAGTGTTTATCTAACACAATCAACGGCAGCATAATGCAAGAAGGATGGCAGACATTTGGTGCCATTTTCAAAAAGTTAGCCTTGTCAGTTTTTTTTTGCATCCTGCTGTATGCATTTCTCTGGTTGATTTCATAATTTTGACAGTTGATGGGGACAGGAACCGGTCCACTGCTTAATTTTGTTCAAGTGGTTTACCTTTTGGCGACTGGACTTGTATTATGTGCCAAAGGCGGATGGAAACGTGTGAAGCTGTCATCATACTCAGAAATGGGGGTTGCAATCAAATCTTGAATGATATCTTTATCATTGGCCTTCCCCCTAAACTGTCTACTGTGCATGTAACTCAGTCATTTTAAGGCTTCTTAACAACTTTTCAAAATGCCACTTAAGGAGTTCAAAGACTTTACACATCAACATTCTTAGTAAGGAGGAGCTTTTCTTCTCTGATGTTGGTCTAGTCATCAACATCGACTTCAGGTCTGATAAGCTTCTGTTTGGTCTGATAAGTCACTTTATGGTTTTGGTACATAAATGTATTGCAATCCCCAGACCAAATTATATTGTGATTGTGTACACCAAGACCCGCTTAATCTTACAAGTTGGTCACAAAAAGCCTCAGCATGTTAAACTTGATCCCCCTAACAAAAATTCCTTGAACTTCAAGGAAACAAACAACCTGGATAACAAGTTAAACCCCAAATCCTTGCTTTTGGTCACACTCAATTCAAAGAATTTGTACTTTTGATGATCTGGTTGAGAGGTTAACAGAAAAGTTCAGTTCACTGTGGACCATTGTTGATAGCCTCTGGGTTTTCCACAACACCAACCCTTGCCAACAACAACGTTTTGTCATCAACTTTACACCAAGTAAGTTTTCTGTAAAACTTTGATAATGTAAATGTTTTTTTTATTTTTTTAAATTTTTTTTGTTTAGGTGTTCGTGCGACAGTGCGAACACCTCTTGAAATTGTTCGTTTTTTTTGTTTTTGTTTTTCCTTCTGAGACTTATCGAACAAAAAAAAACATAGTTCCAAAGTTGACAGAGCCTTCAAACTTGACACATACATGTACTTAGACCATAACATGTAGTTGTCAATAAATATATGACAGAGTTTCAGGTGCATTTAACAAAAAATAAAAATAAAAAAAGATTTCCAACAAAGTGTATAAGGGTTTTGAACAATTTTGTTATTGCAACCCCTAAAAGAAAAACTCTTCATGCATACTTAACAAGAGTGAATTCAATATTGAAACCTTACAGGGTACAGAGATTTTTGCATTGTTTAATACTTTGAGCTGACACTATTCACCTGTGACTTACAGTAAAAAAATCAATGATCACAGCTTACAAAAAACTTATGTGCACTTTAAATTAGAACAGCAATTCCACTTTGGAATGAAAACGAACAAACTGCATGCACTTTCACTATTTTCCTGTTAGTAACACAATGAAATAAGCTGAAACTTTAACAGGTTGGTTTTGAAAATATTTCTTGATTTTGAAGTAAGGATGCATTTTCAGACATATAATATAAATGTTTCAATTGTATGGTATCGGTTGTGTCACTGATGAACCAGGATAACAAAAGTTCTTATGATATTAAGAATTGAGAAAAAGATTTTATGGACAAGAAGGAGGAGTAAAAATCTTCAACCTGTTTGGATCATTAGAATACTTTGTATTAACAGTGGCTATATGTAACTGATAAATGCCAAATTCAGGAACTCTGCTTTTAATATTAGGTGTTATTTTGCATGAGTGCATCCAATTCTGCCAGGTTTATTTGCATATAGATTTCCCAGTGATTATGTTTTCACACATTACATACTATCTTTTGGTTGGACTTCTTATCTCTCCTAACCAACCGAATCCACTAGAATGGGTGTATTTTGTTTGAATACCCCTGCAAGGGGTCAGAGTGAACTCTTCTAAAAGTACATCTTCATTGTGAGTGAGAACACACTCTTTGCTGTTCACAATGACATTATGGATCTAGTTAACTTCCTAGCTTTTATGATGCAGCCGTACGTATCCGCATTCAAATGGTATCTATAGAATAGCGTCAGTGAAGTTCAAAAACTGCCCAAATGAATTAACATCCTTTATAAAAGACATAATTGTGCACTAACTACTTTTGAAATGATTGTATGCTTTTATTGGTTACCTGACATTTCATGGTTACTGATGTTACATGTGAGGACATAAGGTGGACCCTGCTATGGGTGGATTCAGGGTGTCATATAACCTAAAATAGAGGGGGCATAAATACCCCTAAATATATATGGTAACTGTATGCTCATCACATGCACTACTCTAGTAGGTTCACCTAGATTCACCTTTGTCTGGTTTGTCAATGTGTCTCTGAGCTGGTATCAAATGCAATGGTTTAGGGAGTTCTAATGTAAATCCCATATAACCCCAGAGGAAACTATTCATGTAATTACAGTCTTGGTAGATGTTTTTATTTCTAGTTTCAGAAGTGGACATACTTGTTCTTCTCAATATACGATAAATAGATGAGTGAATTTATATGATGCAAATGACATAAAACACAATAAAGGGGGCCACTTTGCATCCGTCACGTTAGCAGTTTTACCAATGGTTGTTATTTATTTTTAAGTACCCGAAACCGACCAAAATGTGTTTCAACATGTGAATGGACATGCAGGCTTATACTAGAACTAATTTGAGTTGATTTATTTTATTTTAAAAAATTTTTATTTATTTTTTTACCCTCAAATTTCCATAAAAATTGGACGGAAAAAGTTACCTCACTTTTCCGTCCATTTGTTGATGGAAATTTTAGGCCAATTAAAAAAATAATAGTAATAATCAACTCAAATTATCGTTAGGATAAGCATGCATGTCTATTCAAATGTTGAATTTCTTTTTGGGTGGTTTCAGATATTTAAAAAAAAATTACAACCATAAGAAAAACTGCTAACGTGACGGTAGGAAAGTGGCTCCCTTTATTGTGTTTTATGTCAAATACAGTATACTCTCTGTTGCATGCTTGATAAGGAATGTACAACATTGGTAATATCCAAGTAATATGCTTACTCTCTTTGAATCATGATATATTCATTATAGAAAACCAACCAATGAAAGTTTCAGCTTATTACATTGTGTCGTTCATGACAAAATAATGACAATGCAATCAGATTTTGTTCATTTCTTCTAGCATTGCATTTAGGAAAGATTCTTTCCTAATCTTACCTAAATTTGAACTGGATTTTTTTCTTTTCTAAAAAATTACAGAATCTCTGGCATCACTGACAATTTGACCAGGATTTTGATTATTTATGAATTACCAATTTTTTTTTAAAGATACACAATTGATTCTATATTTCAAGTGTTTGTTAGAACAAACACACAGTGTTTGTGTCAACTTCCGGTTCAATAAAATTATCATCGATGATGTCAATCATATTTTGCAAAGGTGCATCATCTTTTATTATAACAATATCAATTTCATATTCAAAAGACCTATCAATTTTGCATCAGAATGTGTTGAATTTGAACTTCCTGTTTAGACCGGAAGTAAAGGTCAGATCAGGTGATTTGAAGGTTATATATATGACACAATAAAACTTCCTCATGATCATAAAAAAATAACATTAGTACCTGATTTGGTTCAATATCTGAGATATCTGAAAATAATCCCTTTTTAAAAATGCCGCTAGGGGGCGCTCTGAACTTTGATGACATCATCAAACATATTTTTTTTAAAGATAAGATGTCACTAATCACTTTACTCAGAGAATTCATATTCAAATTTCCTATGGTTTTTGAGATAGAAAATTATTATTTTTCTAAACCTGCCGCCAGAGGGCGCTGTGACAGGTGATGACATCTCAGTCACACTTTTGACAATGTCACATGTCAACAGTAATTTTGTTCACGGAAGGCACGCCCAAATACCATATCATGTTGGATGCAGACCCTATATAAGTGCTCGAGAATATTTTTTCAGTTAAACTTCCGGTTTTGACTGGAAGGAGAGGTCAGATTGTGTCATGTCTGTGTACAAAATGTCACATAATTCATGATCTGTACGATGATGCAAAGATTGTGTAAAAATCTTTTGTGGTTCATGAGATATGATTTTTTGAAATATTAAAATTGGATTTTAGTGTATTTTGATATCTGATGATGTCACCATGACGTCACAACTGTACCTGAAACTATATGTTAGGCTTGGGTGATTTCGATATTTTTCATCCACGATATATCGTCAAACATATATCGCTATTTTCGATAATATCGCGATTATTTTTTTCACGCATGAGTACTTTAGAGCTGATAATAACAGGAATGTACCCATATCACGCGTCACAATAAATTGCCAGTGATTACCGGAGAGACATGTGGAATCGCGCCGTTCACTAGTGCACCATGGCCATTGGCAAATTCGTTTGCGTAATAATTATGTGGGACGATTACTGCGTCGTGCGTCCCAATCAAATCATCAGCCCGAGTTCATGTGACTCGCGTTCCACATGACTATGTCATAGTATAAACACGTCACTAGGTTTATTCCTGCATAGCACCTAGGATAATAAAAACCATGTGATTGTGACACGTCATTTGCACGTCGGAAAATGTGACCGAGTTTGGATTGTACTCACACTATTTTAAATAAACGTCACGTGGTTTATCAAGAGTAGCGTATGTGTTTTGTCACTAGACAAGAGTCCCACTATGGTATAACAGAATAGTGTCCTAATCCCCCAACTTTGATCGAGTCACTGCCGATCCATGTTTTGATTTATTTCATGACTAATGTGAGCACAGAGCACCTGCACTTACTGCAAATGTTATTTTGTTGTTGATTTTTAAGGTAACGCCCATATTCTGCATATATTTAAATATGCATGATATAATGTCGTCGCACGTGGTGCGCCAGCCAGAGTCACAGACCATGGACAGACAGTGAGATGTTAACATTCTCTACATATTGTTGAATCAAATACCCCATTCAATCCCCAACACTTAATCCATCTGAATATATTTCTTTGAGTGGCGGTGGATTTTAAACAATGCTTGTTAGGCGGCTCCTTTGTGATACGACAGTTGGCTTACCACAGAAGTAGTTCGATTTTGTTTCTCACTTCCGAAAGCTGAAGACTTCCTAAGTTTTTTCCATGGAATTTCTGACACGACTGACAATCAAGGATTTTTTTAAATCGCGATAAATACTTTTCTTCGCGATAATTATATGCTTTTCTTCGCGATATATATTTTTTCATCGCGATATATTTTTTTCACCGCGATTTGCCGATATCTCGATAATTTGAAAAGTTCTAGATATCATAATCGAATAAAAAAAAAAATCGTGATATTCGATATTATCGTGTCATCGCCCAAGCCTACTATATGTCATAACTTTATTGATAACTACATTTTAAGTTTGAAGGCTCTGTGAACTTTGGAACTATGTTTTTTTTTGTTCGATAAGTCTCATCGAGGAGAAAAAAAACAAAAAAACAACGGACAATTTCAAAGAGGTGTTCGCGCTGTCGCACGAACATCTAAAAAAATCAAAGAATTTCTGGTCAAGTATACAAATTCAATTTTAAACCTGAAAATAAAAGTTTCTGTCAAAACTTATGTGACCCTTATGTGACCCTTAGAGATGATGTAACAACTTAGTGATATAATTTCCCTGAAGTCAAATGTGCCGCAGCAAGATTGCCTGTATGGCATTTGGATAGTTATGATAAATAGTTTTGACAAATGGATCCCCATGGGGGGGGGGGGGGAAATGGAGTAGAGGGTCCATGCTTAGAGATAAGATTCAATTTTTTTCAATTTTTTTTCTATTTTACAAGTCTCATATGATCCTGTTATGTATTTAGATAAGTATTCCCACATGTGATTGTAAAACAACATCAAGTTGTTATAACCTTAAACATTATCCTAATTGCCAGAGGGCTCTTTCTAACCCAGAAACTGTTTACCTGTCAGAATTCTTTACATGAATTACATCAAACAAGAAGCAGAACTAGAACTTGGTCAAATCCCCCTCCAAGGTGAAATACTAGACATTATATTCCACCTACTGAATCCCCCTCCAAGGTGAAATACTAGACATTATATTCCACAGACTGATTCTGCATTTAAGTCTCTGTGCTGAACATGACAAAACATCGCCTTAAGTTTGAAACTTACATCAAGTTGTCCCGCCTTCCTGAAGCGACAAATGTTTGGGTAATTGTAAGCTGAGAATTAAATCCAATGTACGTAATGAAGTGAGACAGTTTGTTCCCAAATAGAAGTGGGCCAACAACATACAGCAATAGAGTTCTTGTGCAAGGTTGTTATGTTAGTTTCATGTTTGTTTGTTACATTGTGTAAGGATTATTCATGTTGCTCTCTGCTGAAGGGACCAACCTATTAAATTACATCGCATGACTGTTAGCTTGGAGCAACTACATGTTTTGCAATAATAATTATACAGTTTGATGGTTGTTTATATAAGGCCCTGCTCCTCTTATATGAATAAAGAAAAGGTGGATTGAAAATCACATGCATAATCATGCAATCAAGTAATGAATTATACAGCATTATACAGCTTAATGCATTATACAGAGCTTATTTCAAGTAATCAAAAGATTAGATCTTCCTGTTTGTTTTCAAGTGCAACCCATTATTTGATGCAATTGTTACATTTTCTAAAGTTGACAGCTTAAGGGAGGGTAAATCATTAGTTGTTGGCAAAACTGCTTCTACAAATGTATGTATGCTTACTCACTTTAAATCAAGAAAACATTAAAGGGAAGGTACAACATTGGTAATGTTGGCAAAACTGCTTCTATGAGTATGCTTACTCTCTTTAAATCAAGAAAACATTAAAGGGAAGGTACAACATTGGTAATGTTGGCAAAACTGCTTCTATGAGTATGCTTACTCTCTTTGAATCAAGATATACATTTAACCAGTTGACGTCGGGAATATTTTCAGTGAAAAATCTGAAAAAATTTCTAGCGATTAATAATTTTTTTTGTCAATGAAACTAAGTTCGGACACCTAAATAAACACCTTTACTCATTGACATTTTGAGAATTAAATGGCTAGTTTTTTAATTACGGTTGTGTTTGTTAAGCACAATTAGACCGTTGGCAAGTCCCGATGCAACGGCCTATTAGCGACCAGCGCCCGGTCGAAAAGACGGCATACCTGGAGAGAGATCGAATGCCTCGTAAACAATGGATATAAATCCGTCTTTACAAATCCCTGGCTGGTACGTCAAAGGAACAGGTCTTGGATAAAGGGATTAGGCAAACATCAACGAAAAGAGTGAACTCGTTCAGTATTTGCAGTGCATTTTGTCCGGGGCCACCGAACCGTGACCCCATGGACTCCGAGAAACGATTGCGTGTATACAAGTCAGCCGCCACGACTGCACGCCACGTGTGGCGTGTATACATTGGTAATGTTGGCCAAACTGCTTCTATGAGTATGCTTACTCTCTTTGAATCAAGATATACATTGAAGGGAAGGTACAACATTGGTAATGTTGGCAAAACTGCTTCTATGAGTATGCTTACTCTCTTTGAATCAAGATATACATTGAAGGGAAGGTACAACGTTGGTAAAGTTGGCCAAACTGCTTCTATGAGTATGCTTACTCTCTTTGAATCAAGATATACATTAAAGGGAAGGTACAACATTGGTAATGTTGGCCAAACTGCTTCTATGAGTATGCTTACTCTCTTTGAATCAAGATATACATTGAAGGGAAAGTACAACATTGGTAATGTTGGCAAAACTGCTTCTATGAGTATGCTTACTCTCTTTGAATCAAGATATACATTGAAGGGAAGGTACAACGTTGGTAAATGTTGGCAAAACTGCTTCTATGAGTATGCTTACTCTCTTTGAATCAAGATATACATTGAAGGGAAGGTACAACATTGGTAATGTTGGTTAAACTGCTTCTATGAGTATGCTTACTCTCTTTGAATCAAGATATACATTGAAGGGAAGGTACAACATTGGTAATGTTGGCAAAACTGCTTCTATGAGTATGCTTACTCTCTTTGAATCAAGATATACATTGAAGGGAAGGTACAACATTGGTAATGTTGGCAAAACTGCTTCTATGAGTATGCTTACTCTCTTTGAATCAAGATATACATTGAAGGGAAGGTACAACATTGGTAATGTTGGCCAAACTGCTTCCATGAGTATGCTTACTCTCTTTGAATCAAGATATACACTAAAGGGAATACAACATTGGTAATGTTGGTAAAACTGCTTCTATGAGAATGCTTACTCTCTTTGAATCAAGATATACACTAAAGGGAATACAACATTGGTAATGTTGGTTAAACTGCTTCTATTGAGTATGCTTACTCTCTTTGAATCAAGATATATATACATTGAAGGGAAGGTACAACATTGGTAATGTTGGCCAAACTGCTTCTATGAGTATGCTTACTCTCTTTGAATCAAGATATACATTTAAGGGAAGGTACAACATTGGTAATGTTGGTTAAACTGCTTCTATGAGAATGCTTACTCTCTTTGAATCAAGATATACATTAAAGGGAAGGTACAACATTGGTAATGTTGGCCAAACTGCTTCTATGAGTATGCTTACTCTCTTTGAATCAAGATATACATTTAAGGGAAGGTACAACATTGGTAATGTTGGTTAAACTGCTTCTATGAGTATGCTTACCCTCTTTGAATCAAGAAATATATTAAAGGGAAGGTGCAACATTGGTAATGCTGGTTAAACTACTTCTATGAGTATGCTTACTTTCTCACGTTCTGACTCGCGTTCCATGTGACTATGTCATAGTATAAACACGTGACTAGGTTTATTCCTGCATAGCACCTAGGATAATAAAACCATGTGATTTGTGACACGTCATTTGCACGTCGGAAAATGTGACTGAGTTTGGATTGTACTCACACTATTTTAAATAAACGTCACGTGGTTTATCAAGAGTAGCGTATGTGTTTTGTTATGAGTATGCTTACTTTCTTTGAATCAAGATATACATTAAAGGGAAGGTACAACATTGGTAATGTACTTAATTACATAATTACCCATTTTTTCTAAAAGCTATTTAGATCACATGTATGGTTGGTAAAGGTATCAATTATCCTAAATAATTATCCTAACTGAAGAGCTCTCATTTCAAGGAACACTCAAACAATATGTACATTGTTGATTCAAATATTTTTGGTGTAAAGATTGTGAATGCTTTTTCAGACTTTTCTCATGATCTGAACCTTTCACAGGTTTGTTGTTATACAAATGTACACAAATTCATTAACTATGTTGTAACCAACCTTCAGATTTTGTTGTAAAAAAATTGTATTCATTCTTATGTGAAATTTAGGAAAAAATACTCTTTCTTCAATTCAAACTGGAAATGATTTTACTATTCTTAAAAATGATATATTTAAACCATCATCCACTTAACAAGTAAGTTTTACATACAATTTTTACTATTTTGTTATTTTTGAACACATTAATAATAATTCAAGTATCCTTGAAAGACTACTAAGACTTTCTGTGTTTCAAGCGAGTGCTAAGATTGACTGTAACACAATATCCTTGAGGTTCATGCAAGAGATACTCAGTATCTCTAGTAGAGTGGGTTCATTAGACGTCAACCACTTCTTCTTTTACCACTTCTAGTCTTCTTCTTCTTCAGGAACTCTTAAGATTGGATTACCTCACAGGACAGAGTTGTCAATATTCAAGGTACCTACTGACGTACATCAAAACACCGTAGTAAAATGAATGTCACTTTTAACACATCTGAATGTCACAATGAATATAAACTGAGTACAATACAATACAATACAATACAATACAATGAAGGCATTTATATATAGCGCTCTTACACAAACCGTATCACAGCGCTTTACAGTGAGATCATTAGCTTATTCATTACTCTTACAGTAGTGAATAGTGCTTATCTTAACAACTTGGCATACAAGGACAATTCTACATGTAGATATTAAACTTAATATGCAGTTGTTTTTTTCCAAAAGGGGATTACTTTCTTTCAAATTTGAATAAAACCTGAGTAATGTGGCCACCGATATGGGGGCTCATGAAAGTGACCACAACTGACAGGTGTAGGGTCACAATGAACAGGTGACCACAATGGACAGTGAGGCCACAACAGACAGGGGATTACAATGGACAGTGAGGCCACAACAGCCAGGTGACTACAATGGACAGTGAGGCCACAGCAGACAGGGGATTACAATGGATAGGTGACCACTATGGGTGCACCCCACTAAATAGTGAGGAATTCATGCGCCGAGCTGTTTATCATAAAGTTTAAACCCTCAAATGATTCTGAAAAACAAAGAACTGAGGCCCATACATTTGATGGATTGTGTAAAAATGGCCCCATGTCATAACCTGGGGTCCTTGACTTCCAACTGTGAGTATTTTGGATACACTAGGCCCTGAAAAAGTGGTCCTAATTTGATTTCAAGCGTAAGGCCTTTTTCCAAAATGGCTGCTTTTCATTGTGGACGTTTTCACTACTGTAGAGGGTGGTTTTCATTGGGATGAGAATAACTCCCTGGAAACCTGGACGTTAGACAGTAAATAGAGAAGAAAATAAAAGGTTATATATCGATCAATATTTTTTCTTTTGGTTTTAAAAACTGTGGGACTTCTAAGTATTTTTTAATGATTTTTGAATATTTTGTATTTAGCACTGTTTACTATAGGAATTTATTTAGTGGTGTGCACCCATATGGATAGGTGACCACTATGGACAAGTGAAGTAGCCACACTGTGAGAAGTGGCTACAGTGGTTTGTTGTTTTCCAAACATAAATCAGTATTCATTTTAACAGTATAGTGCTGTATTTTAATGAACTAAAATCAGACATATGTCTTTGGGCAACCACTGTCGCTAAAGATAACATCTGATGTAAATTAAGACCTTAATAATATGGCCTCTCGTTCATGACATCAATATTCATAATATGCAAAACCCTGCAGCTCCTGTAATTGCATTCATTGATCACATCAAGCATGGAATCAATTCGCTTGACTAAAGACTATAACGTTAACTAGATCCAAACATTCTCATCTAAGAAACTCCTTCTGGTTGACTAGACATCCTGACGCCTGTTTAGACGTCACTGAGAACCCACAAATTATATGTCTTCCTTTCAATCTAATTATTGTTATTTAGAATTTTAGGTTATTCAATGTAGTAACATCATGGTTTGATTGCTAGAATCAAGATGTAAGCTTGGTCATATTTGATTTGATTTGATTTGTTTTGTATTGATTTGGCAATCAAGGAAAACATCTGTAAATAAATCTATAAAGGTAACTTCAACCCACACTTAAGGATTGGATATTCAACATGGTATAGAATTACAACAAAATATTTAAAAAAACCAGAAAAAACAGACAGAATGATTGATCATATGAAGAGAAATCCTTTAATATTTGACTAGTGGGTTCATTTAGCCACATTCACTTCAACCACTATTTGAGAAAATTTGAAATGTGATTACAAATCTTCAATATGGATGCTGAAGTAAAAGTGCTATGAGGAGGTGGGTATGTTCTGTACCCACCTTCCTCCATCCGATGGATACTAGGATATTCAGGATCAATGGAAATACGAGGTGGGTATGTTTTGTACCCACCTTCCTCCATCCGATGGATACTAGGATATTCAGGATCAATGGAAATACCTGTCTTTAGTTTTCTCCTCAAGTCTATCCCATCACAAACATCAGAAATAATGGACTGATTTCAGAAACAGATGATGGAGAAAGTATCTACTTTAAGATGCAGACATCTTCTCAAGGTCTCATTAGATCAAACAAGATACCATGACCTCTGTAAAAGTACACTGTATGAATCTAGCTGTATAACGTACATGGCTGCACATCCTATTAATACTGAGGTTACTAATTCAATTCATTTATATCTATTTCTAGACCTCAAGTGCAAGCTTCAAACATCATTTATGGAAAACAAATAATAACATATGTTGTTAAGGCATACAAGGCATACCTCACAATAGGCAAAGCTATTAGTCTGACCTTTAAAAATCTTAAGAATGTGAGAATGTGGGAAAGATATTATGTTAAAAGATGCTAAAATTAGTATATAATTGCTGGTTTGAATGATGATGTACATTTTAATCTCTCTGAATAACACAGCAGGAAGTTTTCATAAGTAGTTTTCCAATGAATTCCCTTTTATGGTTTATTTCAAGGTAACATGATACGTCAATAACTAAAGAGGTTATAATTACTTGTCTTTAACCAGTTGACGTCGGGAATATTTATTTTTTTCCGGTCCCCCGTGCGGGTTTATTTTCAGTGAAAGATCTGGAAAAAATTTCTAGCCATTAATAATTGTTTTTGTCAATGAAACTAAGTTCGGACACCCAAATAAACACCTTTACTCATTGACATTTCGAGAATTAAATGGCTAGTTTTTTAATTACGGTTGTGTTTGTTCAGCACAATTAGACCGTTGGCAAGCTCCGATGCAACGGCCTATTAGCGACCAGCACCCGGTCGAAAAGACGGCATACCCGGAGAGAGATCGAAGGCCTCGTAAACAATGGATATAAATCCGTCTTTACAAATTCTTGGCTGGTACGTCAAAGGAACAGGTCTTGGATAAAGGGATTACGCAAAAATCAACAAAAAGAGTGAACTCGTTCAGTGTTTGCAGTGCATTTTGTCCAGGGCCACCGAACCGTGACCCCATGGACTCCGAGAAACGATTGCGTGTATACAAGTCAGCCGCCACGACGGCACACCACGTGTGGCGTGTTGACAAGTCTCCCGGTAACACACACAAAAATCGGAATGCGTGTTTAGACGCTCTCCGATCCGCTGTCCAAAATTTTTTTTCGTGTATACACGGCCTCCGAAGCGAACTGGTTAAGTGATTAAAGCAAATGGAGTGAATAATTATTGTAATTATGTGCTTCATGACGTATTAGTGTTTAATTTGTTCCTTATCTCAACATTCTATTTTAGATATGTCAAGACATGCAAATGTTACAGCAGTGAGGTATGATGCATGACTTATATAACATGCGGGGGGGGGGGGGGCATTCGAATGAAAAGCTTATATTTTCATAGATACATGAATATTCAGTCAGATGCACTTTCAGTCAATGAGGATATGTTTCCATAAGTTCAATATCACTTTGAATTTTTTATGTCATTTCTCAAAAAGCAAAAGCTAAATTAAAATGGCTGGAATTTTTGGATACTGACTGTAATATTAATGGTGTTAAAACTACTGTCTTAACCCCCCCCCCCCCCCCCCTACGGCAACAAACTAACTGTCTGAGATCTTAATCTCATTAAGGATAAATGGATTGGGAATGTCACAGTTTTACAGCTAATGCCATTTACTAGTTTTTGCCTCTTATCAGTTATTGTCTTTCATATTTCATTTTATAACATTTCAATTCACAACTGTATTTTTCTCAAACAGTTCCATTCTTTCTATTACCCCCATCAAAATTCCCCTTATTCTACAGAAACCCTAATATGAGAATCTCTGTGAAAATAGAAGTTATGGACAATCAAACCACAAGTGTCAAAGAAGATGCATTTGAGACAGAAGTAGCCCTTCAGACACTCAATTTCCTGACACTCCAATAATTTTCTAATGAGTTCCTACAAGGCATGACAGATTTTCTTGATGAAATCTTGACTATCTTGGTTGAGGTGTTAGTGTGGGTGGGAGTAAAGATGAGTCATCATTTGCTCAAGGGGTAGCTTCTTCTCTCAGCTAGATCTTAACTTACATCTTCAATCTTATGATTCTATCAGGCATATTCAAGACAGACTACCTACCCTGGATTTATTGATATTCATGCGCTGTGGTTTTGTTGTTACAAAATTGTTCATCAAGGTAAATGTAAGCATCTAACATGCATGTCAATAAATCATTTGCATGCATTTCCAAATAATTACATAATTCACTTTGTAAACAAAAATGTAAGAAACAGCTATTGCAAATGGGAAGAATTCTGGATAAAACTTATGATGAATTTGTACAAATTATACCAATATACTCTCTACAAGTAATTTGAATTAAGGGATGGTACAATTTTGTTATTTTCAACTTAAATCATAAAACTAACCTGTGAAAATTTCATTACAATAGGTGATTTGAGAAAACAATGCAAAACTGTAACAGGTTTGTTGATTATTCAAAAAGTTGCTGGACAAAACAATTTTTGTTCATCTCTTAAATAAAAGCTTTAAGTTAACAACTGACGATTTGATAATCTGAAAATTACTAATGTTGTATTCTCCCTTTAATCATTCAGAGAAGGAATAGTAAAATACAATGATTTAACGGTGATATGCGGAAGGATTTTTTGCAAATATTTGACAATAAACTGATGATGCTGTGCTAAATTTAATATCTACTGCACTTGACCGGAAATCAAACTCAGTGAAGAATGTTGTCAAGCATATGGAATATGGATTAATATACCGCAAGAGCTTAGTACAGCCGTTGGCTGATTGGAATACATAATCGACTTTCTTGACGTCACAGATGGAACTAGACAAGATCACCATGGGCGTATTCTACATATGGATCGCTTGATTATGTGCAACATGTATTAATTATTTCAGGTACAGTGAACATAATGCATTATTGATGGGCTACACTAGCTACACGTATGCAGCATATTCCTAGCTCAATCACTGATCCTGTATACATAGAGGGTACCATGACTTGACATGATTATATAATAATAATAATCATAATAATAATAATAATAAGAATTTGTTCACATACAGCGCATTCCAAATAGATTTATGTCTCAACATGCTTTACATTATTATCCATAATCATTTGTCCAATATGGAGTGCCATGGTCGAGCGGTTTAGTGCATCGGATTTGTGTTTTGCTGGCTGAGTCGTCAGAATGTGGGTTCGAATCCCAGCCGCGACCGGGGTGATTGTGTCCGTGAGCAAGACACTTTACCATAATTGCTTCTCTCCACCCAGGGGTAAATGGGTACCTGTGAGGGCAGAGTTGGTTGTTGTGTTTGATTAGCCCATATGCGCTGAAATGGCAGCAATTAAGCTGTATACTCCCCAGGGAGCTGAGATGGTTTCAGGAATGATTTATGAGCCTGATGAGCAGGGGTAAGAATGTAATGCGCCTTGAGCACCAGTTTGGTGGATATGTGCGCCATATAAGTCCACATCATCATCATCATCATCATCATCATCATCATCATTCCTCTAATCTTACAAGGAGTATACAACCCATATATATGCAACTTCTGTCGGTGATACAATATTAATCAAAGACATTAACCATCTCTACCCTCACAGGTACACATTTACACTCCTAGGAGATAACCCTCACAGGTACACATTTACACTCCTAGGAGATAACCCTCACAGGTACACATTTACACTCCTATGAGATAACCCTCACATGTATCCATTTACACTCCTACGAGATAACCCTCACAGGTACACATTTACACTCCTATGAGATAACCCTCACATGTACCCATTTACACTCCTCGGAGATAACCCTCACAGGTACCCATTTACACTCCTATGAGATAACCCTCACATGTACCCATTTACACTCCTAGGAGATAACCCTCACAGGTACCTATTTACACTCCTAGGAGATAACCCTCACAGGTACCTATTTATACTCCTAGGAGATAACCCTCACAGGTACACATTTACACTCCTAGGAGATAACCCTCACAGGTACACATTTACACTCCTATGAGATAACCCTCACATGTATCCATTTACACTCCTACGAGATAACCCTCACAGGTACACATTTACACTCCTATGAGATAACCCTCACATGTACCCATTTACACTCCTCGGAGATAACCCTCACAGGTACCCATTTACACTCCTATGAGATAACCCTCACATGTACCCATTTACACTCCTAGGAGATAACCCTCACAGGTACCTATTTACACTCCTAGGAGATAACCCTCACAGGTACCTATTTACACTCCTAGGAGATAACCCTCACAGGTACCTATTTACACTCCTAGGAGATAACCCTCACAGGTACCTATTTACACTCCTAGGAGATAACCCTCATGGTACCTATTTACACTCCTAGGAGAAGAGAAGCAATTACTGTCAAGTGTCTTGCTCAAGGACACATGCACCATGTTCAAGGCCAGGATTTGAACCCACATTCTCAGCCATCAGAACATAAGTCATTCAGCTATGTCACCCCATAATCCCTGATCTGATGACATCAACAAGGCCACCATGCATATACATACACTTAGTAATCACAATAATCACTAGACCACAGACAATGAGAATAATATAATCAAAGAACTAATAACTTCAATGAGTGACAAGAGATATCTATTTAGTGACATTTATCTTCTTAATTAACATTCAAATGAGCAGGGTTATTTGATTAGAAAGAACAAGGTCTGATTATGAACATATTCGTTGTATGTGATAAACAAAATTGCCATGAAGTACAAGCTATTGACAACATAACTTCTTGATTGATACGTGACAAGGAGGTTCAAAGAAGATTTATACATGATGAATGAATGCCTGAATGATTGATTGAATGCCTGAATGATTGATTGAATGCCTGAATGATTGATTGAATGCCTGAATGATTGATTGAATGCCTGAATGATTGAATGAATGCCTGAATGATTGATTGAATGATGAGTGACTGACTACAAAACTGTAAGTGAGGTGTCATACAATGCCTAATATGAAGATGTAATAATGATACAGCTTGTCTGAAAGGTACAGTGAAGAATGAGTCTGAATTTACTTCCCTATACATAAAGTTATTCACTTTTGAACAGTACACTGCTTTAAAAAGATAACCAGACTGCTGAACACCTGAGGGGGGGGGGGGGGGAGTCAGGGTTTATCCTGTCCATTCTCCAGGGTACTGAACGCACCCACAGATATTATGCATATACCTGATTGTATTTAAATGTATGCATTTGTCACAGTACAAGTGTGATATACATTGGGCAAGAAAACGATCAAATAACAATTCTAAATGTCAAAGCTTCAAAACAGAGTATGAAAAACACACTTACCATTTGGGATCACATCTGTGTGCTATCTCTTCTGAGCTGCTTGTAAGATGGCAGATCGTTCTTGAGGTATCGATGGATACACACTGAAGCCATGTGTAGATGAAACATCAGGTCCTTGGTAGCATGTCATGTGATGCAGTAACAACTGGTGTAAATATGAAAGTCATCATGAAATTACTTTGACTCCCTGAACACAATGTTTCCATATTATATAATTATTACTTCAGTTAAGGGGAAGGGGTTCCAAAAGGCCACATGAAAAAAACAACTCTTTGTTAATTGAGGGATCCTCATGACAATGACTTTTCTAAAAAGATTTTGTTATTTAAAATTTTTTTTTTTTTTAAAGATATCAGAAATAACACTATTTGAATTTCAATGTTAAACTTAGTGTAGAGCTGACGTAATATATTTCACTCTAAAATGAATCAATCAATTTTAATGTCACTATTTTCTTGTTAATCACACAACTAAATAAGCTGAGATTGGTTGCTTATGTCTTGATTCAAAGAGAGTAAAATAAGCATCCTCATAGAAGTAGTTTTGTCAACATTTGAGGGGAGGGGGTGCCAAGGGGCCATATGATTTTTTATCTTCTTCAGTAAATTGGGAATTGACATAAAAATGTTTTTGTGTTAATATGCAAAATGGTAACACAGAGTTACACTTTTTACTGGATCTCTTTCTTGTCAATTCCTCTTATGCTTTATTTTCTCTCAATCCATATATTTCTGCTTTCCCATATTTGGCAAAATCTTCAACTTTGAGCAATTTATGATAATAAAATGCTCCACTGTATTTCTGAATTGATGAGATGTTGTTTCATGTCACAATGGTATGTTCTTACCTGATCCTTGATAGTTATCACCTGTCTGAGTAGCCTCAATCTGGCTCGAACCACTTCAATCTGGTCTGAACCGGTTTGACTGAAGAGAAATGCATTGAGGTGATGGAGTGCCACAAGGTACATGATTGGGGACCACATTTGTCTGAGGACACCAGTGATTAAGGAACTCATATATATGCCAAGGAGATCTAGGTTGGTTTCTTGAGGATGAAGAAAGTTCTCTATTGGCAAGATTAGCTGTATGATTAAACAAAGTATAGAGATCAGAAATGAAGTTCTAGAACAAAAACAACCTACACTAACCCTAACTCCCTAGACAACAAAAGCAGTTGGAGGATTTTGAAGGATTTTTATTGTTCAGTAACAATGCTTAGGGAGTTAGGGCTAATGATGTCTATGATCCAACATAAAGAAGCTATCATTAAATGGATAAATAGGTTGATGTAGGGCTGTGCGTTTTTGGATATTTTTGGAACCGGGTACCAGAAATCAGGAAACTTCGAATACCCGGATACCCGTTTTCATTTTTGTTGAAAACAAGCCTCTTGCGGTGTACAAATACGAGTACTGTAAATGGTAAAAAAATTGACCTTTATAATACACAGGATACCATACTTAAATCGATCTTTTCTTTACTGTGTCGTTTTTATTAACCCTAACTCCCTAGACAACAAAGGCAGTTGGAGGATTTTGAAGGATTTTTATTGTTCACTAACAATGCTTAGGGAGTTAGGGTTAAAGTAAAACCTCTTGTTGAAATGTGTACCTGTATTGTATTTACTGAAAGTTATTTCTGAAATAAAACTCATCGCTGCAAAAATGTCTGTCTTTGATAATCCGAGTTACAAATGTACGATGTACAAAAGAAAGCCCCACTGATCACATGCACGCACGCAGTGGCCACCTGACCATCACATGTGACTGAGTCAGGAGACTAGAAGACCATGTCACTGCACATGGTGTGTGCGTGATCAGAGCGCTAGTTGGTTGTTCATGTTCACAAAACATGTGTTGAATTATGTCATTGGTCAAAGGCGATGCGGGCGGATCCCAATTGGGGAAAATAATTCATGTGCTTGCTCTTGCCGCGCCCCTGCCTTCTAAATAAGGATATCCCGTACGTCATCATGTTGGCTTTGGATTATGAGTTTTTAGGACATGATTTTGGCCCTGATTTTGGCCGTAGGCGTAACTCTCAGGCCACCTCTGTTTTGTTTGTTTGTCGTAACTTGGCCACCCTTAGAAATCCCCGGACGGCGTTGTTTCCGCATGAGAGGGGGAAAGGTCGTTTCAGCATTTTTTCCCGATCTTTTCTGCAATGCTGCAGCCGTAGCCCGTGCTGTTACATTACCCAAACCTGCGCCCACTGCCTGTGTGTGTTTCCTCACGTGGCACCGTCTGGCGCATGTTTCATTCGCATAATGCACCACGTCGTCCACTGCCATATCTCCGACATCGAACAGCCGTTTACATCAGGTCCCTGTATTCTCATAACAAGCTATTAATTACCCAATCATGATCAGCATGCAATTGCCCCATTAATCCAATTACTGCAAACAATAGGCAAACATTCCCTCCTACACTGCTGGTTTGACAAGTTGTTTGAACAGCCGCTGCCAGGCACTTTGCAGTCTTAATGATTCGATACAATGTATAACAAACATGTATGGAAAATGTCTGTAAAATACTACAAAGGCTTTATTGGAGTGTAATCTCTTGAATTTAAAGATAATTGTCTGTAAAAGTGTAAACATTACATTGTTCAAGAGTAACAGATTTCTGTTCGCTCCGCTCAAATGTTAAGTCCGAATTTTAAAAAGTCGTTTACGGGTAATTGGAACCGAAAAATGGAACCAGGTAATGACAGTTTCGGTCGGGACCCGGCACAGCCCTAGGTTGATGAAATTCTTGGGTCGGGTAATAACAATTGATTTAATTTTTGCCTTACACCGATGTGTGTATAGCAATGCATGTGCAGTGCTTTCCGAGTATCTGTGAAAAAACTTCACAGGCGACTCGGGCGGGATTCGAACCCATGACCTCCTGCTTACTAGATGGATATATATTTTATTCCAAAGAATTGCATACATGGCACTATGTGCTTGACCAAATTTGCTCAATTGAGGGGTTTCATTGGACCAGAGTTTAAAATTCTAAAAAAAAAAAAATGTCCAGGGTTTTGGACCACTTTAGTTCTGAAATCAGAAAAAATCCTGAAATTTTGATTTTGACAAATCTTGCATACATCTCTAAGACTTCAATCTGAAATAAAATGGACTTGGTGTAGGATTTGAGGCTTTGCATGGTGGAGATAGATACTTGAGTTCTTTCGGGTGACACCATGTAATGGACTAGTCTGCTCTAGCCATCATCCAATAAAATGGACTTGATTACATGATGTCCAATTTAAAGCAAATAACAGGTATAAACCAAGAGGTCTGTATGACACCATGTTATATTTTGATGTTATTCTTTAAAAAACCCATTAGGTTAGTTCTATGATTACATTTGCCAACAAAGTGAGCAAAAATATATCATGGAACTGCCAAAAAGTAAAAACAACATTCAAAAGATGTTAAGCTCTTAACCACAGAGCTTGATGAACAATGAGAATACATCAGACCAATCTAAGATGTTGATGTGAATTGAATAGACATTTTAATATATGACACTGGTATTATATTACTTAGGTTACCATGTTGTCATCATCTTATGGTTATGTTAATTATCAGTATTAACCTGTGAGACTGGAAGACTAAGAGACCGTATCACAGCAGCATGTTCACTCCACAGACCCTTACGTATCCCTACATCAAATCTCTGCTGCAGTGGTAGCAACACATAATGAGCAAAGAGAGGATCGCCAAATGATACAGCCTCATACTGAGTCAACACCTCCATGAAGCTAGATAAAGAAAACATCAAGAACATGTTTGTAACTGCTTCAAAAAGTGAACTTTGTGGACACTTTGAGGACTTCACCACAACCATGGGAACATTTCATCTTTGACATAAAATTATACTAGGTTTCTTATGGGAACAACCACAAAATCTTATGAATTAGATGAGGGCACACATGCAGCACATTCCTGACGGCATGTTAAATATATTCTAACCAACAAATCAGGTAAAAAGGCTCAGAAAATTACCCCATCCCCCCCCCCCCCAAAAAAAATATATATATAATAAATATTTTGGAATGAAACTTACAGGTCATAGAAGGATGTGACTCCTGGTACAGAGGCATCAAAGTCAAGAAGCCTGAGGTAATCTGGCTGAGTATATAGTCTTAGCAGAGGATTGAGATAATGTCGCATTGTATCTTCTAGAAATAAGTCACTCCCTACAAGTAAAATATAACAATTAAATGGTCACAGACAACATCAGATTACCAATTGAAATGATCTATTAATGCAATCCCATATATAGGTATGTTTGACAGAGAGTTCCATGCACAGTGTTCTCCAATTTTTTTTAAATTTATTTATAATCTTTGAGAAATATCTGCTAGAGACTGGATGCCGTATTTTTGTAAAATCTTGTTATTGTAAAACATGGAAAGGCAAAAACTAAATAAACAAATACAAAAAAGGACTACCGTCTTTTTTTTTCAAAGACGTGGAACAAAAACAACAAAGAAAAACAGAAGGTAGAGATACAGATGGCTACTTTAGGTACTTTTGTCAGGATTTATTTCTTAAATCATGTTACAAAACAGAGAGAAGTTTTTGGGGACATGTTGTACAAGTTGCTTCATAAGGTGATGATTTTACAAACCTATGAGAAACACACAAAAGATCCGAGCAATCTTAGCTGCTTGGGGAACCATCTTAAGACATTTTGGCCTCCATGTTTCTACCATGTAAATCCATCGTAAGGTATCCACTAAGGCTCTCTGGATGTGTGGAGGTAGGGCCTTGACTGACTTGCCATGCATCTCACTATGTTAAGACAATCAAACAAATAGAATCAAACACAATCAAAATGTGTCAAATGTATTTAAGAAGACTAGAAATGTTTTCTTTTAACAATTCTCATAATGTATTATGTACTTAAAATTGATGGGACAAGCATGAATACAATGATTTGTTAAATCTTTCATTGAATTCTTTAATATCCTTCATTTTTTTTTTTTTTTTTGGGGGGGGGGTACAGTATAAAGATAAATGATTAGAAAATAAGTCCAACGTGAAATTGAAATGAAATTTAAATATGGTGAATACCTGAAAGGCTAAATACATTCTTTGTGATATACTATGTGATTAAACTTAATAATAATCCTTCACATAGTGAAAACTGTATATGCACCAAATAAAATATGAAACCAACGCTCTCATGAACAGAGTTAATGCCTCATTAGTGTTAATGCCTCATTAGTGTTAATGCCTCATCAGTGTTAATGCCTCATCAGTGTTAATGCCTCATCACAAGATAAATTGAAATGGAGGTTATATAATTCCCAAAAGATCTCATTATTGATGATTATTGATTATTACTGATTATTATCTCGGCTTAGGTTATTTAGATTTGAATATAAGAAAAATGTAAAGGATTGAATATGGTTCTACATCTCAAACAAATACATACATGTAAATGTATTTATATTTATTATATGATTATTATATGATCAGAGATGTAGATGTGTCTGGGGAAGCGGTAAGAGGAGAAATGTTTAAGAACCAGGATATAACCATGGAGATATTACTCCAGTGCATGATGTTACCCATTTTCAGATATTAAGAACCAATCTGCATACTCACGCTTTTTGCGCCTCTGTATGCAAATGAAGGAGAGGTAGAAACATCCAATCAACAGGTAGCAGGGGACCAGTGAACTCAGGCAGCATGTATGTATCTATCTCATGTGGCTGATGTAATGATTTGGATCTGAGAACCATGAAAAATAAAGATATCAAAGGTCATTATTGTAAATATAACAGAGAGCCATGTAATTATATCATATTAAGAAAGTCACCAAACGTAAGTGTTACGTCATGTAACAAAACTAATATCAAAGGTCATTATTATTAAAGGTCATTATTATTAAAGGTCATTATTATAAAAATAAAAGTCATTATTATAAATACAACATTGAGAGCCATGTAATGATATCATGTTAAGAAAATCACCAAACATAAGTGTTACATCATGTAACAAAATCTAAACAAAGAATGTGTAGATGAACCAGCCATCATCCTGCCACAGGAGCATGACGTCACACTTCAATACTCTGTAAAAGTAGCTTTAAACTGTGTTCATAATAAGCAAACTCTCATTGCGATAAAAAGTAAATGTATCAACTTCTTCCGTTATTATAAATACCCAAGACAGTTAAGACAATCTGAGTGGACTCACAGGCTAAGATGGAATTTCACCCATTGTGGATTCATTATTTTCTTTCTAGCTCTTTTTTCAATACAAATGACTGAATATTGAAACTTTTAAAACAGAATCGAGATGGGCATTTATAAATGGGAATAAAGAAATTGACACTTAGTCTTTTCCACTGTATGATGAACAAGAACATGTGAACACATTGTTTTTCAAGCTCTCCAAACTTCACTAAATCTCTGGTTCTCAATTTGACAAAATCTCCAAAAAAATCACCATTCTGTCCGTGTACCATATGCTGTCACCTCAACTGCTCATTAAAACCTTCATAGAGAACCTTGGGCAGCCCACGACCATCCCCCAGGCACCGACAGGAATTTCCAGGCTTGAAGAAAGCTTCAACACAGCTGTTGAACTCGAGTCAAGGCGCTCTAAAATGGCCCTCCAAGTTGACTGACATGAAATGCAACTTCCTGACCACGCAGTTTACCAACATGAATGATTCAGTTGACAAAGCAATGTCAGAATAATTGGCATTCCTCAAGATCATCACAAAGACTTTCTCGCATTAACATACAAAATGTTGGAAGACAAATTCGACATGGTTGATATCAAGCTTGAGCGTGCCCATCATGACAGCCCAAAGACCCTGGGTCGCCCCCAGCACCTCCTGGTGAAAAGCTAACCTGGACAAGGTCCAAGTTCTTTGCCAATAACAGCAAGCTATTTCCGATGTGCCATTCCTCTGCATTGAGGACCTGACATGGCAAGACTTTCTGGAGAAGAGCCGCTGGTCTACCCAAGTCACCAATGCCTACAAAGATGGCAAGAAGTACCATTTTGATGCTAGTGGAGGAATGTTTGAACTCTTGCCGATTTCTATTGAGCTTCATCACCTGCTTCATCTTCTCATCATGCGCCATCCTTATCACCGCCCATTTTACTTTGCTGAGTCATCTTCATGTTGCTGATCATTTATATGCAATTTGCCGATACTGCATTACCTATTTTTGGATATTATAGCCACCAAATACTTCAAGAGAACCAGGTGACTGGCGGAGAAAGGAATGCAACCAGGAGCGATTTTGCCAGACTGACTATTGCCAAGTGGGGTATAGATGAAGTTCAGTATTCAGTGGACTGCTTAAGGCTTCCAGACCACAGGCATTTGGAGATGTTGAGTAGCAGGGTGAAGACCATGCTAGGTGGTATTAGTTTGGTGATGACATTTTGAAAACTTACAGATGGAGGTAGGGGTGACGATATTTAATTTTTTGATAGTCGATTATCGACGGCCATGATATCAATGATATGTGATATTATCGTCTCAATATGCGGATTTTTTAAATACAAGAAAAAATTTATGTATCATACACGACATTGGATACAGAAATAACTATTTTTACATGCAAATTCTACAGGGAAGTTGCGTAGGTAATAAACAGTTACTCCGAACAGTCGTTCCAAAACGAGCCGAGTTCTTAGATTTTTGCCACTCGGTGCGACAAACATTTCATAAAAAGAACTCACTGTGACGTCCATAAACAAACCTGTGTTTTATAAATTCACTGCTGAATATGAACAAGCTCACAATGTACACCAGTGTGATTATTCCATAAGAGTGTACCATGTGATACTAGGACTAGCCTTTAGTTAAGGCCCACACGGCAACCAGGAGCACAATACACGAAAAAAAAACACACACGAAAGTAGTGGCAACATGAACGGTGGCGCTGCGTCGTGATTTCAAACTGTTTTGTATTTCTTCACGGTACCATAACTTCGTTGATATTACCGTATAATGACATGAAATTTGGAGACAACTTATCACTATGGCGATATTTTAACTAAAGAGAACAATATAAATTTGATATCGGCGATATTATTGGAATATCGTCAATATGGCGATATTTTGATATCTTAAAAAATTATCGTGATATTGTCCACCGCTAGATGGAGGTGATATGGATCATTTGAAGTGAAACTATTGGGATAAGAAAGTAACAGTGATTTATTGAACAGAACATTGTGAATTGACAGATGCATATTTGTACTTTGAAGATTATCGTAATGTTGTATTCTAATACTGATATTGATTATTAATTAATTCAGGTATTTAACATTTTTGAGATTGTCCTCATGTAATTGAGGGTTGTAATTGATCCTTATTATTGGTATCAAGAAATAGAGAAATTTTTTATGTGATTTAAAAATAATTTGTTAGTTTGATAATTTATTTGTGGCCGATAACTATTAAATATTGGATTGATTAAGATTGATATTTAGCAATATGATTATGCCCAGTTTATATGTGATGGCAGATATTACACTTCAAGAAAACAATGCAACAGAATCAACTCCTCAACTCAAAGTGATAGAAGCTAGGTGCATTCAAAATGTATATTACAATCTCTTAAATTATGAACCCAAATACTGATATTTTGGACACATATTTCGTCACCTTACCACTCCCCATGTTATAATTTTGTGATATAACAGTACAACTCACTTTGACTTGATGGATGTCTGTACTCCTGATCCAAAGAACACCATATACAGATTACGTATACTAGGTAAATGCTTATAAGCATTCTCAAGAAGCTCTCCACGGCTTGGACTACCCTGGATAAGACTAGGAGCTGGTGATTCTCTTGAGGTCATAGTCAGACGATCGGCGAGATCAGCGGCAATGGGATCTCCAATCCTACCTTCACTGAGAAAAGATTGAAAAGTATGAATTTAATGAAATCAAAGGGAAATGTTCTGTAGATCATTTGCAGTGATCATTCACTATAAAAACATCAAAACAGTGGAACAAAAATTTAACAAATTTTCTCTGTAAATATTTCTGATTTCAAAGTAAATGTCACAATCTGAAACTAGTAATCACCTCTTGTTTGGATTCTTGCTGAATATACAACTCAAATAAAGGCACATAAGAAATCTACAAAACAAGTAGAATTTTCACAGAAGGCTGAACTATTCTAGCACTGCATCTTGCATCGGTGTAAAGGGAAGGTACATCATTTGCTTTTACAAGTTTGCTTACTCTCTTTGAATCAAGATATACATTGAAGGAAAGGTACAACATTGGTAATGTTGGCCAAACTGCTTCTATGAGTATGCTTACTCTCTTTGAATCAAGATATACATTGAAGGGAAGGTACAACATTGGTAATGTTGGCCAAACTGCTTCTATGAGTATGCTTACTCTCTTTGAATCAAGATATACATTAAAGGGAAGGTACAACTTTGGTAATGTTGGCCAAACTGCTTCTATGAGTATGCTTACTCTCTTTGAATCAAGATATACATTAAAGGGAAGGTACAACATTGGTAATGTTGGCCAAACTGCTTCTATGAGTATGCTTACTCTCTTTGAATCAAGATATACATTGAAGGGAAGGTACAACATTGGTAATGTTGGCAAAACTGCTTCTATGAGTATGCTTAATCTCTTTGAATCAAGATATACATTGAAGGGAAGGTACAACATTGGTAATGTTGGTTAAACTGCTTCTATGAGTATGCTTACTTTCTTTGAATCAAGATATACATTTAAGGGAAGGTACAACATTGGTAATGTTGGCAAAACTGCTTCTATGAGAATGCTTACTCTCTTTGAATCAAGATATACATTGAAGGGAAGGTACAACATTGGTAATGTTGGCCAAACTGCTAATTCTATGAGTATGCTTACTCTCTTTGAATCAAGATATACATTAAAGGGAAGGTACAACATTGGTAATGTTGGCCAAACTGCTTCTATGAGTATGCTTACTGTCTTTGACTCAAGATATACATTGAAGGAAGGTACAACATTGGTAATGTGGGCCAAACTGCTTCTATGAGTATGCTTACTCTCTTTGAATCAAGATATACATTGAAGGGAAGGTACAACATTGGTAATGTTGGCCAAACTGCTTCTATGAGTATGCTTACTCTCTTTGAATCAAGATATACATTGAAGGGAAGGTACAACATTGGTAATGTTGGCCAAACTGCTTCTATGAGTATGCTTACTCTCTTTGAATCAAGATATACATTGAAGGGAAGGTACAACATTGGTAATGTTGGCCAAACCGCTTCTATGAGTATGCTTACTCTCTTTGAATCAAGATATACCTGTACATTAAAGGGAAGGTACAACATTGGTAATGTTGGCCAAACTGCTTCTATGAGTATGCTTACTCTCTTTGAATCAAGATATACATTAAAGGGAAGGTACAACATTGGTAATGTTGGCCAAACTGCTTCTATGAGTATGCTTACTCTCTTTGAATCAAGATATACATTGAAGGGAAGGTACAACATTGGTAATGTTGGCCAAACTGCTTCTATTGAGTATGCTTACTCTCTTTGAATCAAGATATACATTAAAGGGAAGGTACAACATTGGTAATGTTGGCCAAACTGCTTCTATGAGTATGCTTACTCTCTTTGAATCAAGATATACATTGAAGGGAAGGTACAACATTGGTAATGTTGGCCAAACTGCTTCTATGAGTGTGCTTACTCTCTTTGAATCAAGATATACATTGAAGGGAAGGTACAACATTGGTAATGTTGGTTAAACTGCTTCTATGAGTATGCTTACTCTCTTTGAATCAAGATATACATTGAAGGGAAGGTAAAGCATTGGTAATGTTGGCAAAACTGCTTCTATGAGTATGCTTACTCTCTTTGAATCAAGATATACATTCAAGGGAAGGTACAACATTGGTAATGTTGGCAAAACTGCTTCTATGAGTATGCTTACTCTCTTTGAATCAAGATAGACAATGAAGGGAAGGAACATCATTGGTAATGTTGGCCAAACTGCTTCTATGAGTATGCTTACTCTCTTTGAATCAAGATATACATTGAAGGGAAGGTAAAGCATTGGTAATGTTGGCCAAACCGCTTCTATGAGTATGCTTACTCTCTTTGAATCAAGATATACATTAAAGGGAAGGTACAACATTGGTAATGTTGGCAAAACTGCTTCTGAGTATGCTTACTCTCTTTGAATCAAGATAGACAATGAAGGGAAGGAACATCATTGGTAATGTTGGCCAAACTGCTTCTATGAGTATGCTTACTCTCTTTGAATCAAGATAGACAATAAAGGGTAGGAACATCATTGGTAATGTAGGCAAATCTGCTTTTACGAGTTTGCTTACTCTCTTTGAATCAAGATACATTAAACAACAAACCTGTGAAAGGTTCTGCTTATAGTGTTGTGCCATTAACGAGAAAATAGTGAAAATGCATTCAGATTTTGTGGATTTATTCTAAGGCAGACAATTAGAAAGTATTATTTTCAAAATTGGTACTGGAAATTATTTTACTTTTCTTCAAAAGTGACAGCACCTTCTAGGAAAGATTGATGCCTTCATCAGCTTTACACATTACATTGCAAATGTTATTTTTTAATTTTTAATTGCTAATTCTATACCTTACCTTTAGTGAAGCCAACATTAGTTAGTAAAATGAGACGGAATGTTTTCTCAATTTGAAAAATCTTGAAAGTATGATTAAGAAATAAACTTACGCTATGAAATCTGTGTTGAATAAGACATTTGACATAAGATCATGGACGTAGTACTCATCCCCAGGTTGTAAGCTAGCAAAAAGTATCAATGATGCACTGTGGTAGAGGTTGCTAAACTGATGGCAGCTTTCTGCTTGTTGTGCCTGGTAAAGTGTAGAGAAATGAAAGATATGAAGCTATGCATTGTGGAGTATCATTATCAGTTTGTGATTACACCATGTGGGTTACATCTCAACTATTGCTATGTGAGATTGTGGTTCTGATTAAAATCATATTGGTGTTCTCTATGTCTCTACTAGCTTGCTAAAGTCATCTGCAGAGAAATTGTTGCTTTGTTAATATTTGTTTAAACAGAAAAGAAATATGGAACTACAGAAAAATCAGATATGATTTAACAGATATACTTAACATTAACAATAAGATATGATTACCATTTCTGGGATACATTCAAAAATATTTTATATGAAAGTGCCTAAATCCGTGACCTTAAACAATAAATTTTGCAATCAAATTGGTGGAATTCCAACTGCATCTATAGCATTTCTATTGTGACTTCAAAGCCAGTGTACACTTTTTGGACTATTTTTGGGAAAACCAGTATGCGAAGTGCTCCCATTTCTTACAAAATGATGAAGTTCATTCACAATTTCAGACCAAAACACCATAACTTTGTGTGTCAATGTTTGCCCAAGCTAGTATAGACATTATATACTACTCAAAACAATTTAGGGAACACCGGATTTTTAACATCAAATAGGTTTGAAATGTTCCATGAACCGGGATTTTCATTTGCAACCCCCTCTCTCTTTCAGTAGTCATGTCATGAAATATGTAATCACTACATGCATCCTTTATCATCTGTTTCATTATGCAGTTGTTTCTCATCAATTCTGTGAAACATTGTGTTTATCAGAAATAAATGATCTTGCTTTAACTGAGGTTATTCCGGTGTTCCCTAAATTGTTTTGAGTAGTATATATTCAGGATACTTAAAATTCTATATTTAATACGAGAGCAATTTAGATCAATATGTTTTGTGAGACATAAGGTGGTGTCCCCGTACAATTAATCAAACAAATAAATATGCATTGAATTGAAGAAAACATAGCATTCCAATGAATGAAGTTATGACAAGAATAATGGCCTTTGAATTCTGAGTCTGAGTCTGTTGATCAGTGTGTCAGGATGTCTGTCTATTGTCTTGCTTACCACACTACGGTAGAGTCTTAAAAGATAATACAGAGCCTGGTGTTCAAATCTTGCAAAGCTGAAGCAAAGTCTTGATGAGGATTTGTTGGCATTCTTACAGATTCCCCTCAAATAGGCAGTAACATAGGTGCTTTCTACGATGGGACAAAACTGAAACAAAATCGACAATTTATAATGAAAAAGTACTGAGTAGGGAAATTAACAAAATAACATGAAATTTGCAGAAACTGTCCCATAGAGAATCATTAAAATACCTTCAAATTCCCATGTCAACTTTGTAACCATAACAACAAACTTCAAATTCAAACAAAATTAGTGATATTGATTGATATTAAGATTAATTTGTTGTGGAAAGATATAGTCAATCCCATAAACCGAGCAAAGACTTATTTGGATTGTTGTTGAAGTGTGCTACCAACACAACTATTAACCAACCCTTTGTAGTATTTAAAATCATGAATCCCAGATTGACATGTTCTTTGATTGGGTACACGTAAGATACCATCTGCTATAGGGACAATCAGACAGGCAAGTATGTTGTACACTTTTTAAGTGACAATATTCAGTCAAAATGAAACCAATGTAGAGATGATGATCCCAGGTCATACCTTAGCTGTAACTCCTTTATGGATGTTAAGTAATGTATGAACCAATCTAAGCAGACCAATAGCTAAACCACATGTTGAGTCTCTCCTTACTGATGGATAGTTTATGTCTGGATCATAAGGATTACAACCAAGATCTGGTAATGATGGCGGAGATATCGATTTATCATCTTCTTGATATCGCAGGGATGACTGAAATCTATAGGATGTCAAGAACACACTATTTCAATTAATCAACAGCAAAGTTAGCACAGTGACTTTTTAACATTATTTGTTTGGGTTTTATTTTTTAATAACAATTAATAAATCTTTTTAATAAATAATAAAAGTGCTTTACAAATCATGAAGATGACAAGAATAAACTGACACAAACATCAAGTCCAACTTTTAACTTCATCGTATAATTACATGAAAATCACATAGTAACACAAGAGATTGACTACTTTCTGCCATGCAAGCAAAAAGCCTCTGTAATTTCTTAACACAAATAGTCACTCATCAAGAACAGGCTTGATATATCAAAATCATCCAAAGATTTATAACAAGACAGAAGTTGACATTCTCTTTGAAATGTTATTTGGATGAAAATCAATTAACCAGTTCGCTTCGGAGGCTGTGTATACACGCTTTTTTTTTTTTTGGACAGCGGATCGGAGAGCGTCTAAACACGCATTCCGATTTTTGTGTGTGTCACCGGGAGACTTGTCAACACACCACACGTGGCGTGCCGTCGTGGCGGCTGACTTGTATACATGCAATCGTTTCTCGGAGTCCATGGGGTCATGGTTCGGTGGCCCCGGACAAAATGCACTGCAAATACTGAACGAGTTCACTCTTTTCGTTGATTTTTGCCTAATCCCTTTATCCAAGACCTGTTCCTTTGACGTACCAGCCAGGGATTTGTAAAGACGGATTTATATCCATTGTTTACGAGGCATTCGATCTCTCTCCAGGTATGCCGTCTTTTCGACCGGGCGCTGGTCGCTAATAGGCCGTTGCATCGGGGCTTGCCAACGGTCTAATTGTGCTGAACAAACACAACCGTAATTAAAAAACTAGCCATTTAATTCTTAAAATGTCAATGAGTAAAGGTGTTTATTTGGGTGTCCGAACTTATTTTCATTGACAAAAAAATATTAATGGCTAGAAATTTTTTCAGATTTTTCACAGAAAATAAACCCGCACGGGGGACCGGAAAAAAATAAATATTCCCGACGTCAACTGGTTAAGAAAGAAAATAATATAATCTTACTTGAGATTGACCATGATTGAAAAGAAGGTTGCTGACGTCATGAAGGGAACCAGTGAGATATCAACCAACTTCTCAATAGTCTGTAAACAATCCACTGGCCGGTAACAAGCCTGTTAAAAATACATACACAAAAAGTTTTACCAGAGAAAAAAAAAAGGGAAATGAAATAATTATTATTAGGGGATTCCAATCATCATAAATAGGTATGTGGAGAAACGATATGAGTTGTGACTTGTAAGTATAAGATCTCTTCCATCAAATAAAGTTTCAAGTCTTATTAATTCAAATTCAAATTCAAATCATGATAAGAGCCTCTCCCTGATTCCTAGCTGCATGATAGATGAGGCTGGTTGTACGCAACTTTCACTGATGTGATTCTTAAAAATAACAAAGTAATACTGATTTGGGGTGTATTTTATTTTTCTGTGAAGTGCTTTTTGAAGAGATTTTTGAGTTCTACAAGACTTTATTAAAATTTATTATTATTAAAATAGAGATATCTAATATAAAATCAGATAGATTTATGAATTTAGATAGATAGATTTAGATAGATTTATGAATATGGAGTTAACTGCAGTGACAGAAATGATGTTTTGAGAGTATCTTAATTGTGATATGAGACTAACCTGTAGTGTATATTTTCCATAGAATGAAGCTAGAAGATTAAGTAGACAAGATACCATATCCAAGACCTCAGCATCAAGTGTGTGTGTAATACTTGTCATTTCACTCAGCCATCTGAATACACATAGTTCTACAGGGGATTGAAGACCACTTACATGACTCCAATTGATACTAGGAGGAGCAGTCTGTGTATCTGATGATGTAGTCTCTGTTGCATCATTACTAGGCAACAAATACAAGACATGCTCAGTGTCAAAAAGTGCATAGACTGATGAGGTACTTTTATGTAGTTTACTTGTTTTAAAGAGAAAAAATCTGTGACCTCTGGATTACTGTACTAGTGCTAAACCAACTGAGCTAGCCTTACCTCTGGATTACTGTACTAGTGCTAAACCAACTGAGCTAGCCTTACCTCTGGATTACTGTACTGGTGCTAAACCAACTGAGCTAGCCTTACCTCTGGATTACTGTACTGGTGCTAAACCAACTGAGCTAGCCTTACCTCTGGATTACTGTACTGGTGCTAAACCAACTGAGCTAGCCTTACCTCTGGATTACTGTACTGGTGCTAAACCAACTGAGCTAGCCTTACCTCTGGATTACTGTACTGGTGCTAAACCAACTGAGCTAGCCTTACCTCTGGATTACTGTACTGGTGCTAAACCAACTGAGCTAGCCCTACCTCTGGATTACTGTACTGGTGCTAAACCAACTGAGCTAGCCCTACCTCTGGATTACTGTACTGGTGCTAAACCAACTGAGCTAGCCCTACCTCTGGATTACTGTACTGGTGCTAAACCAACTGAGCTAGCCTGCCTCTGGATTACTGTACTGGTGCTAAACCAACTGAGCTAGCCTTACCTCTGGATTACTGTACTGGTGCTAAACCAACTGAGCTAGCCTTACACTCTGGATTACTGTACTGGTGCTAAACCAACTGAGCTAGCCTTACCTCTGGATTACTGTACTGGTGCTAAACCAACTGAGCTAGCCTTACCTCTGGATTACTGTACTGGTGCTAAACCAACTGAGCTAGCCCTACCTCTGGATTACTGTACTGGTGCTAAACCAACTGAGCTAGCCCTACCTCTGGATTACTGTACTGGTGCTAAACCAACTGAGCTAGCCTTACCTCTGGATTACTGTACTGGTGCTAAACCAACTGAGCTAGCCTTACCTCTGGATTACTGTACTAGTGCTAAACCAACTGAGCTAGCCTTACCTCTGGATTACTGTACTGGTGCTAAACCAACTGAGCTAGCCTTACCTCTGGATTACTGTACTGGTGCTAAACCAACTGAGCTAGCCTTACCTCTGGATTACTGTACTGGTGCTAAACCAAATGAGCTAGCCCTACCTCTGGATTACTGTACTGGTGCTAAACCAACTGAGCTAGCCTTACCTCTGGATTACTGTACTGGTGCTAAACCAACTGAGCTAGCCTTACCTCTGGATTACTGTACTGGTGCTAAACCAACTGAGCTAGCCTTACCTCTGGATTACTGTACTGGTGCTAAACCAACTGAGCTAGCCTTACCTCTGGATTACTGTACTGGTGCTAAACCAACTGAGCTAGCCTTACCTCTGGATTACTGTGCTGGTGCTAAACCTACTGAGCTAGCCTTACCTCTGGATTACTGTACTGGTGCTAAACCAACTGAGCTAGCCTTACCTCTGGATTACTGTACTGGTGCTAAACCAACTGAGCTAGCCATACCTCTGGATTACTGTACTGGTGCTAAACCAGCTGAGCTAGCCTACCTCTGGATTACTGTACTGGTGCTAAACCAACTGAGCTAGCCTCTACCTCTGGATTACTGTACTGGTGCTAAACCAACTGAGCTAGCCTTACCTCTGGATTACTGTACTGGTGCTAAACCAACTGAGCTAGCCTTACCTCTGGATTACTGTACTGGTGCTAAACCAACTGAGCTAGCCCTACCTCTGGATTACTGTACTGGTGCTAAACCAACTGAGCTAGCCTTACCTCCTGGATTACTGTACTGGTGCTAAACCAACTGAGCTAGCCTTACCTCTGGATTACTGTACTGATGCTAAACCAACTGAGCTAGCCTCTGGATTACTGTACTGGAGCTAAACCAACTGAGCTAGCCTTACCTCTGGATTACTGTACTGGTGCTAAACCAACTGAGCTAGCACTTACCTCTGGATTACTGTACTGGTGCTAAACCAACTGAGCTAGCCTTACCTCTGGATTACTGTACTGGTGCTAAACCAACTGAGCTAGCCCTACCTCTGGATTACTGTACTGGTGCTAAACCAACTGAGCTAGCCTTACCTCTGGATTACTGTACTGGTGCTAAACCAACTGAGCTAGCCTTACCTCTGGATTACTGTACTGGTGCTAAAACCGCAGAGCTAGCCTTACCTCTGGATTACTGTACTGGTGCTAAACCAACTGAGCTAGCCTTACCTCTGGATTACTGTACTGGTGCTAAACCAACTGAGCTAGCCTTACCTCTGGATTACTGTACTGGTGCTAAACCAACTGAGCTAGCCCTACCTCTGGATTACTGTACTGGTGCTAAACCAACTGAGCTAGCCTTACCTCTGGATTACTGTACTGGTGCTAAACCAACTGAGCTAGCCTTACCTCTGGATTACTGTACTGGTGCTAAACCAACTGAGCTAGCCTTACCTCTGGATTACTGTACTGGTGCTAAACCAACTGAGCTAGCCTTACCTCTGGATTACTGTACTGGTGCTAAACCAACTGAGCTAGCCTTACCTCTGGATTACTGTACTGGTGCTAAACCAACTGAGCTAGCCTTACCTCTGGATTACTGTACTGGTGCTAAACCAACTGAGCTAGCCTTCTTATTGGCGGTCTATGAAACTGTAATTTTGTCTGGCCTTTATAGTACCCCAAGAACAAGGATATTGACCATCTGGTAGAATACCAACCTATCAGGCTGATTAGTTTAGTTGGAGGTCGCAGATTTGAGTACCGCTTCAGTAAATTTTACTTTGTTGACACAAAAAACTTTTTTAGGAACCTGGTCAGATTTTCTATTGGATTCTTTGATGATGAGATTAAAAAAAACCAATCCTTTAAGGCTTCATAAATGGGACATTACATACTACTGGCCAAGAAACAGGAAATCATGAATACATTTTGTCATGTTTCGAAAAAAAAATCTTTTACAGCACAACAGATCTAATATTTACTCACCTCATTCTAAATTTAGCCTGCAGCTCAGAAGAAGTGCCAGCTACATTCACTACTCCCTCTAGTAAACCAATAAGAGCGCTAGCTCTATTTATTTGTAATTTGTGCACAGTGACATCTGATTCCTCTTCTGTAGATGGCAGAGGGTGGACAGATAATCTTTGGAACAACGTAAGTTGTTGCATTAACAATGGATACAGCTCCCTATTGCAAATGTAACAAAAATAAATTAAAAAACATGAATGTCTTCCTTGTATTGACTTGTAGACAACATGAATTGTTCATTCTTTTGTAATCCCTGTCATAACTTTCCACTTGTCTACTGATGTGATTTCTATAAAAACATTTTTTTTAATTGAAAAATCCCATGGTGAAATCCATCAAATTTTACTTTAAATTCAATTTAAATTTATATTTTCCAGTGGTATTTAAAAAAAAATCTTCAGCATCATTTTATTAAACTGACATTTCTCTTCTTTGAATTGCACCAAACTAAATATTTGAATGTTTTTTACTTTCTCACTGATCAATGAGGTTACACCTAATGATAATCCAGATAGCAACTAGGTAATTCTAGGTTCTATTAAAAGAATAATACCAACCTATATTCATCACATGCCAATCCATAACTCACACATGTCCTCCATGTGTGTAAACTAGCTGTACTCAGATGATAAGCTTCAGCTATGTTCATTTGCATATCTGGTGGCTCAATGGTGATATACCGCATGATTACTAACATCAACTTGCCACCTGAAAGCTGACGTATTAAATTTAATTTTGTTTTATTGTGATGATTCACACAGGTTGAAATGTGTTTAACTGTTGGGAATCATTGGTGTGAATCTCAGGTTTTGACATCGCATTTTGCTTCAAAATCTCATGAAATATGAACCAGCCATAAGTCACCTCATTTATGTTGAAGTTTCAGCCTATTCAACACAAATTATTCATCTTTGATGAATAATTCTTTGGCTTTTCAGTGTTCACCTTCTGCTTGAGTAAAGGTTCCACACTTAGGCTTACATTGTTAAAATGCATGTTTAGTGAGATTGAATTAGAAGAAAGAAAGTAAATAATGTTCAAATAAATCATTTGACTGGGGCATGTATAAATGACCCAGTGTGATCAATTTATTGCTGGTCAAATATTTTGCTTTAGTCAACACTTTGGCCAATTATTTTGAGAAATGTCTCAGGTGAAAGTGTTTTACTTCCATTTAATTTGTGAAACATATGTATACTGATTAAAATCAAATTACTGGTGAAATAGAGAAATGCATTGGATATACATCTTTAATTTGACAGAAGTCTACTTTAAATTGCATATATTCTACTTACTAGTGAGGCAGTGATATTCCTTCCAGCTAAACACAGAGCTTTAATAAGCTTCATGGCTGATACCACAGGATATCCATACACATCACTAACAACATCCACTGTAAACAAATCGCAAATTTTATTCATTAGCACTTGGTATTACAATTGTTTTATCTAGATAAATAAATAGCTAATGCAAGGGAAATAATATTTCATAAAACTAAGGATACAAAACACACTTTAATCATCATCACACCTTTATTGCCAATGGTCACAACCCCATGGGACTTTATCCTGCAGTAATAACCACGTGTAGAACTTATTCCCTTATTCCCTTAAAGAAAATATTTCCTTCAAGCTCAAGTCACAATAAACGTTGTGGAATCATTCAGACTATAAATGATTTTAGGCTGGGGTAATATTTTTTTTTCATTCTGGCTCAGAATTACGTGTATATATGCTTCAAACGAGCACTAATAGATTTCAATAACAATGTTTTGAGCAGATATACTGACAAAACCAGTTCAATGGAGCTCACAGTCATGCCTCAAGATCCCTTCTTGAACTATATTTCAGTATTCATTTCTCATCATGTCTGTTTTCTATTGACAATAATTGTAACAGATACAGTGCAGCAGGTACAATTGTTATAATTCAATACTCCTAAACATATATTGCTACTGTGTAACATCTTCTATTGTTAAAATACATGGATGCTTAACAGGTTGACTATCTACATTTATTGTTACTGGGGTATGTGTCCCTGTGGAATCTTATAGTAGAATCTGTCTTATGTTGACAATGGATAATAATAATAATCATTTATATAGCGCTCTTACACAGGAAGGTACCACAGCGCTTTACAACATAGCATCAAATGACAAATTAAATACAATAAGCAAAATACAATTTACAACAAACTAGAATGGAATTTACGTGAGTACAGATGCGTTTTTAACTTTTTCTTAAACTCGTTAAGTGAAGTAGCATGACGGATATTGTGAGGAAGATTGTCCCAGAGTGTAGGGGCGGCAGCATAAAAACCTTTATTTGCGGCGACAAGATGAGTTCTTGGTTTGGAAAGAATTCTAGTATCCAAGCTCGAACGAAGCCCACTCCTGCCGGGCCTATACCTAAAAATAATATCCTCAATGTATGAGGGAGCACAACCGGTAAAATATTTAAAAAAACTGTACAACATCTGTACAACATCACACCTTTACAACATCTTTACAACATCTGTACAACAACTACTATTGTTATAAGTTTTGAGGCTTTGCATGGTGGAATATCGATATCGTTTCGGTTTGCGGTAACACCATGTGTTTATCTCAACTAACGTGAAGCTGAGATACAGGTTCTGAAAAGAACCGTATCGCACAACTCATATCTCAACCTTCGTTAAGTGAGAAAGGTTCAAGGGAGAACCAAATTTCGGAACGCTCGTTTTCTCTACTGTCGCTAAGTGAGAAATATGGTTCAGGGAGAACCACGGGGACTTCACGGGTTAATATGGTTCAGGGAGAACCATAGGGACTTCACGGGTTATTCTCAATGTTTCGATTAGCCTGCTCTAATCTTCTTCAGGAGAATGAAGAGGTTTGCCGATGCAACTCCTTAAGTAGTATTTGCTGGGATTATGTGTAGAATGGAAAGTGTTCCGATTGGTGCTACTGTTGTGTGATGTGTTGTGATTGGTTGCCGCCGTGGCATTGTTCTTGTTGTGTGTGTTTCCGCCTGCTGTGTGTGAGTTGCCTGCTCGCTGAGGCGTATCAGTTGACAGTGGGGTGTGGGTGTTGGTGGATGGTAGGATTGAATGCCAAATGTTGCTGATGAAATAGCCGATGTCCTGGGGACAGTGTCATGTTTATGAATCTCAATAGCCTCTCTGATACGACGGGTGTACCAGTGCTTTTCCGGGGCTATGATCTTTGCATTCTGCCAGTCAATGATATGGTCCAAATCGGTGGAGTGTTTGATGATCGCAGATTTGTCACATTCCCCTCTGCGGCCGTGGGCCTTGTGTTCCTTGAGCCTGGTCGTAAGGTCTCTGCCGGTCTCGCCAATGTACACTTTCCCACAAGTACAAGGAATTCGGTAGACCCCAGCTTGACGGCTGGGATCATGTCTGTCCTTGTGGGTGTGTAACTTCGTTTCCAACTTGTTTCGAGTCCGGTAGTATACCTTAATGTCAGCTTCCCTTCCGAATAGGAACGCTCCACGATCCTCTGACGCAACCGAAAAACCCATTGCCGTGCTACCGTACATCGGCCACACATCACACAACAGTAGCACCAATCGGAACACTTCCCATTCTACACATAATCCCAGCAAATACTACTTAAGGAGTTGCATCGGCAAACCTCTTCATTCTCCTGAAGAAGATTAGAGCAGGCTAATCGAAACGTTGAGAATAACCCGTGAAGTCCCTATGGTTCTCCCTGAACCATATTAACCCGTGAAGTCCCCGTGGTTCTCCCTGAACCATATTTCTCACTTAGCGACAGTAGAGAAAAACGAGTTGCCCGAAATTGGTTCTCCCTTGAACCTTTCTCACTTAACGAAGGTTGAGATACGAGTTGTGCGATACGGTTCTTTTCAGAACCTGTATCTCAGCTTCACGCTAGTTGAGATAAACACATGGTGTTACCGCAAACCGAAACGATAACTACTATTGTTAGTATAACAATACCTAACAGGTGGACTAGTATTAAACATCTTTTGTTATATGGGCATGGTCCCTGGAGATATCTTATAGTGGAAAGGTCCGGATTGCTAATGTTGCAGCAGGTTATATTGTTCAAAAATAATGACGTGTTCTTTAAGGATGGCAGGACTGTTGTGAACTAGGCCAGGTGGACTAGTGTCTTTATTTACAAGGGCAGGATTTCTGTGGAATGTTAGTGGAATCAATTTTGTATTTAAATGTTCATAATAGCTGGAGTTGCAGCAGGTTGTATTGTTCTTCTGTTTGGCTTTTTGATCTGGTAGGATGGCTTGACTGTTATAATAATAATAATAATAATAATAATAATAATAATAATAATAATGTGTGGATTTATATAGCGCACGTATCCACCAACTAAGTGGTGCTCAAGGCGCATTATATTATTATCCCTGCTCATAAGGCTCATAAATCGTTCCTGAAACCATCTCAGCTCCCTGGGGAGTATACAGCTCAATTGCTGCCATTTCTAGCGCATATAGAGCAAACCAACTCTGCCTTCACAGGTACCCATTTAACCCCTGGGTGGAGAGAAGCAATTATGATTAAGTGTCTTGCTCAAGGACACAAGTGTCACGGCCGTGATTCGAACCCACATTATGTTGCTAACACCAGAACTTGAATCCGGTAAGCTAGACCGCTCGGCCACGACACCTCATCGTTATAGAATCAGGGAATGTGAAACAGCTGGCCTGGGTGGACTAGTGTCTTTTATTACAAGGGCAGGTCACTCTGCATCTTGTGAGAAGATATCTATTGGTATAATGTTGGTTGGAGTGCTTAAGCCATCAACACGTGAACTTTATTCAAACAGCAGAGGTTTAATATGTGCACGTGAGTCACTGTGTATGCCGTGTGTTATAGTGAGTGAGGATGGCATATAATGGGTCCATGATGTGTGTGGTATGTATATGTTTATACTGACATCCAGCACAAAGCACAGATATTGCAGATCTATGGAAACTGGTCAGCGCAATCGTAAGTTTTATAATGGTTTAACTAATTTGAGAATTACAATGAATTTATGCAGCATTCAATACTGAAGGAAATACAGTTTTGAAATTTAACTTTGAATCTGCTGGAAGTTATTTTAATCATTAATGGTAAAAGAAAGAACTGTTTTAGTAAGAATATGATCGTAGAGAAAAAAAAGGTCCAAATTGCAACGCATGTCTCTACTATCAGTTAAAAGGAAAATCATAGATTAAAATGAAATATATTGTTGCAATTCATGCTAGTGAACACTATCACTGCTGCCTTAAAAAAACCACAGATGGGAGGCAATATGTAAAAATAAATAATAATTCAAACAACTAACCCTGCTGTTTCCATGATGCTATGGGTAGAAACTCAGTGAAGATAGTTTGTATAAGACGAGGACATCTCATGATTTGATGAGAAGCTTCTTGAGAATGACGGCTGATTCTTATTAAGATCGCTAACGTGTTTAGGACAACAGGAGCAGAAGGTCGGACTACTTCAAGAATGTAACGGAGCCTCGGCAGAACTTTCATCCGTAACAGACCCTAGGAAAAATACACAAATAATGACATAATTCATCAATGCCTATACTGAACATTTCCAACAATTTAATTTTAATCACAATATTACAAATTTTTCCCTTAGGAAATAATACAAATAATTATTAGAACAGTAACTTAACTCCCATGTAAATTTTAATGACGGAACCTACCATTAAGTCATTTTCAGGGCATATTTACTGTAAAACCATGCTTTTGACAAGTATTTGTTATTATTTCTGTCAGTAGCTGATCCATTAAGACTGCTTAGAAATACTTTGAAGTATAATTTGATTTTACTTCATAGTAGAAAACATGGAGTAAGAGGTATTACAATGTATTGTATCACAACTCAATCTTTACTCTTTGTTGAAATTGCCTTGAGTAAATTCAATATTACAAATGCTATCCTTTAACAATCATTCTTTGTCCAATTCTATCGCTAGTTGCCATAATTACCTTGATGGCATCTTTCTTAGCAATCTGACGATCAGATCTATCTTTCTCCTGTATCTCTTCTCCTTCTTCAGTTACATCTTCAGTATCATCCAAGGAGTAGGTAGGATGCATGGGTGGAGCTTCCATACCGCGATGCCAACTAAATACCCTGTCTAGTGTGTCCTAAGGATGATATCACAAATCATCAAAAATGTAAATTTGATTGATTCTAAACAAGTTGGATTAAGGAGGTAAGACGGATGAATTACATAACAATACTTACAATTGTTGATGTGTCTTAACCTATTAGTATTTGTGTCTCTTTTGTAAAGAAAATCTACAGGTGACTCTGGTTGGATTTGAACCTAGGACCTCTTGTTTGTGAATATTCTGTGTACAAAATGTTACATTTGTGTAAGGACACAATACTGGCTGACAAAAATGGGACACAGGGAGTGAAAACAAATATTGGTGGAAAGTTGTAATTTACTTGGAAGTCATGAGAACGGACACCCTTGTACTTGAAAATAGCATTGGAGAGATAATGTGCCAAGTAATGTGCCAAGTAATGTGCCAAGTAATGTGCCAAGTAGATTTTCCTCCCTGTTGTATTTTCTCGATTGCCGTGTGAAAGTTAACGTAAGTTAAAAGTCAAAGCAAAAAAATGTTCACACCATGATCATGTAGCTTATTCCCCCAAAAAAATGGCTTAGTTTGGTAAGGATGAGTTTTGTAACAAAAAATATCTGGCCATTTTAACATCGTATGATTTGGCGGACACGATGTGTAACTAACGTGAACACAGATTTAGCGATCATTTTTGAGGTTCGTGAGATCTTTTTTTTTTTTTTTAGGAGCCAGTTTATTTCTTCATTAAGTTACTCAAGTTATATGCACATCGTGAGGAAAATAAGTAAGGGATACATAAAGTTGGTCAAAATTGTGTCCTTACACATTTCTTATGACACAATAATAATTCCATAACATAAATTGTTAATATTCTGTTTTGTCATGTCAATTTTTGTCATGTCAGCTGTTTTGATTTGGTTTTATCAAACATCTTAAACTTGATTGATTTATTTTCTACTGATTTCTTCTCCTAGTCATAAGTAATTTCTACCTCATCTCCAGGTTGTACAAGCAGAGCAGCTAAGCCCTCCATGGATGAAGCTATTACTCCTTCATGAACATCATCTAGAGACCATCGTAACAGGAATAACACACCAGCATTTAAGAGTTGAGGAATTAAGGGATCTAAGAGTTCCCCACCTAGTTGGTTCAGTCGGCACTGTGTAATGATAAATAATAACAGGTAATAACTTTTGGACGTGTGAGGTTTCTGATAGAAATTGTGGAGTTCAGCTTGATGCTTTGACCACACTGGCTTACTTATTAGGAGAATACCAGACAGTGGAATGGAATCAAATGATGATTGGAATCCTTCTGGACTGCCTTCTAGTTGGCTATGCGCAGTAGAAAATAACAACAGCTGAGTAGAGTCAGGTTTGGTGGAACATCTGCTGTGATGATGGTAAGTCTTGTACACTGTGGATCTATAAAATATCTGTTGGTCTGTTGATGGTTTATCAGTACAAATTTGACCTAAGCCCTGACCCCAACAAAATATTTGCCTCATGTTTTCTCCATTTCATATTGATGAAAAGAAAGACTGATTTTGTCCAAACACATGATTGTCTATTCGTACTTTTTTCAAATAAAGCAAAAGATCAGACTTGAATGTGAACTTACATTATAGATGACTCTTGCTAGAGTCTGCAAGGCAAGGACTCGTTGTTGGGTGACGGAACTACGTGATAAGGTGAATAACTCCTCAAGGGAGTACCCAGGTATCTGTGGAAAAAATGGAAAATGAAATGATATGAAGAGTTCATATTGGTCAGAGTGGGGGGATTGGGAATATTTTGGGTCACTTACTTATCAGCCACTTTGCAAACTTATATACTTAACAAGTACATGTTGGTAAGATTTTTCTTACTTAAGTGAGTTTAGAGATAATAATAATAATAATAATAATGTGTGGACTTATATAGCGCACGTATCCACCAACTAAGTGGTGCTCAAGGCACATTCTTTTTTACGTGCATTACACAACACACGGGACCTACGGCTTTACGTCCCATCCGAAGGACGAAGCAATTATGGTTAAGTACCTTGCTCAAGGACACAAGTGTCACGACCGGGGCTCGAACTCACACCCTGCTGCTGGCAACACCAGAACTTGAGTTCGGTGCGCTAGACCGCTCGGCCACGACACTCCACAATGACAGATGGTGACAGATGGGACATACATTATAGAATCAGGTGATTATCATTCCTACCTCTTGTTCATCACCATGGTGATGTAATCCTTCTCTGACTGGTATATTAGCATCTCTAGCAATCAGCTGACCATTGAAGTCAAACCTTGCCTGGGATCCTTCCTTAGACTTGGCTGATGGCTTAGGAAGATCCTTCATCCATTCTAGTTTCTGTGGTTCAGTCTTGTCCATATGTACCCATTCATCTTTGATATCAATGGGTGGTTGATCTAAATGGAATACAAATTAATTTATACACATATATTCAGTCTTGTCCATATGTACCCATTCGTCTTTGAAATCAATGGGTGGTTGAACTAAATGGAATACAAATTCATTTATACACATATGATTATGGGAGTCTGCAAAATTCAAACTGTATTTACTATTGGTATTCTACACAAATGATCACAGACAGATTTACATGAAATTGACTTGGTGTAAAGTTGATGATGGTCTCAAACACCTTGAAATATGTCTTTCAGAGGTGCTATAAACCGAGTACAATTGATCAAATTATTTCTGAAATGAATTGTTGTCTTCTGCAAGTGTAAATTCCATCTTGGAATGAATACGCTGAATGTATTTTCACAATGAAATGAGCTGGTTTGGTTTTGATGCATTATTGATTCCTATAGTTTTGATGCACTCTTGATTCCTATAGTTTTGATGCACTCTTGATTCCTATAGTTTTGATGCACTCTTGATTCCTATAGTTTTGATGCACTCTTGATTCCTATAGTTTTGATGCACTCTTGATTCCTGTAGTTTTGATGCACTCTTGATTCCTATAGTTTTGATGCACTCTTGATTCCTATAGTTTTGATGCACTCTTGATTCCTATAGTTTTGATGCACTCTTGATTCCTATAGTTTTGATGCACTCTTGATTCCTATAGTTTTGATGCACTCTTGATTCCTATAGTTTTGATGCACTCTTGATTCCTATAGTTTTGATGCACTCTTGATTCCTATAGTTTTGATGCACTCTTGATTCCTATAGTTTTGATGCACTCTTGATTCCTATAGTTTTGATGCACTCTTGATTCCTGTAGTTTTGATGCACTCTTGATTCCTATAGTTTTGATGCACTCTTGATTCCTATAGTTTTGATGCACTCTTGATTCCTATAGTTTTGATGCACTCTTGATTCCTATAGTTTTGATGCACTCTTGATTCCTATAGTTTTGATGCACTCTTGATTCCTATAGTTTTGATGCACTCTTGATTCCTATAGTTTTGATGCACTCTTGATTCCTATAGTTTTGATGCACTCTTGATTCCTATAGTTTTGATGCACTCTTGATTCCTATAGTTTTGATGCACTCTTGATTCCTATAGTTTTGATGCACTCTTGATTCCTATAGTTTTGATGCACTCTTGATTCCTATAGTTTTGATGCACTCTTGATTCCTATAGTTTTGATGCACTCTTGATTCCTATAGTTTTGATGCACTCTTGATTCCTATAGTTTTGATGCACTCTTGATTCCTATGGTTTTGATGCACTCTTGATTCCTATGGTTTTGATGCACTCTTGATTCCTATAGTTTTGATGCACTCTTGATTCCTATGGTTTTGATGCACTCTTGATTCCTATAGTTTTGATGCACTCTTGATTCCTATAGTTTTGATGCACTCTTGATTCCTATAGTTTTGATGCACTCTTGATTCCTATAGTTTTGATGCACTCTTGATTCCTATATGGATGCATTTACAGACATTTTTTTACCAAAAGTGTATACTGATTTTAAGCAAGTAAAACTTCATATAAATATTCCATCAGATAAACCTCAATCAAGTTTATTATAGTATATATTGCAATTTGGAATAGCAACTGTAAAAAATGAAAATGATTTGATCTTACCATTCTCATGTGAACTCTTTTCTTTACTTTCTGACTCTATGACATCAGAACATTTCTCATTGTTAGATACACCTTCTGGTTCAGTGAATGTTACAGTCTTCCTCTCTTGAGACTCATGTCTAGAATTTTCTTGAATCATTGATGAAGATTCAGTCTCCATTGGTTCTGATATTACACTAGCAGCATTGTTGTTTCTCATTTGTACATTTGAGACCTTTGATGATACACCTGATGATGGTTTATGTCTTGACTGAATGAATGATACCAGGCTGGAATCTGTAGTCAACAAATTTATTGCCAAAATATTTCACACAAGTAAACAATTTTGTACTAAGGTGTGCTGAGATCAAAAGTACAAAAAGCCAAAATGCCTATTAAGTTAAATATCAAGAAATATTAATGTTATACTGATGCAACAAAGTTTTGGTAGTAACTAGATATCATTAATATCATTTATGCTATATAAAATCTATTTCAATATTAATCATAAACATCTTCAACTTACAAAGGGTGGTTTACTTGAGTGGAATGTCCTTATCTTTTAAAACTACAATTTGATTTCATAGATGAAACTGATTTTGTCTGCAATATAACTGACTCTGTGTGGTTAAAATATTTGGAATCCACTAAGGTACAAAAAATGATATTTTGAAAGATAGAAATTAATCATTAGTTTAAATCAATATTGAGCACAATTCTTACCAAGCATTGCTTTGAGTTTCCTCTGTTCCTCAAGTATTTCTGTCTCAGACATCTGTGAGAGTTTGTTCAAATTGTCATGATGAATCTCATCTGAATCAACACTCAGACTGCTTGATGGTTGACTTGAAAGTCCACTTATCCCTGCAGCCATTGTATGACCTTGACTGATATCCTGCATATCTACAGGGTCTTGAATGCTTTCAGGATTGGGTACCATTATTGGGATTGATGGATTGAGGGCGCTAACACCAAAGCTTGAAGGAGATGAGCTCTCAAATTGCTGAGCAAATAAACTTTGTTTCTTCTTTGTCTTTGTGATATCTTGAGCTGATGATGCCTGTATAAGAGTGATTCAAACATGGTGCAAACCAGAAAGTTGGGTTTGAACCTAAAATAGCTGAACTGTAGGCTTAAGAGCTTTTGTGAATATTTAAGAAATTTTTTAAGAACACCTGTTTTTCTGATGGTTTGATTACTTTGACGTAGAATTCATCATCATTTATCATTTGGTATGTTCCTTTTTTACATCTGTGATGATTACAATTTAATAGAGGATTCATTGATATTGGTACCCTTACCAATAGTTCCCACAAAATACAATAGACCATTTGGCATTCCAAATGAGAACTTGACTAAATTCAATGTGGCAATTACATACCAGGAGTTGAAATCAATCAGACGCATGTGACAGTTACATACCAGGAGTTGAAATCAATCAGACGCATGTGGCAGTTACATACCAGTTGAAATCAAGCAGATGCATGTGGCAGTTACATACCAGGAGTTGAAATCAACCAGACGCATGTGACAGTTACATACCAGGAGTTTAAATCAACCAGACGCATGTGGCAGTTACATACCAGGAGTTGAAATCAACCAGACGCATGTGGCAGTTACATACCAGGAGTTGAAATCAACCAGACGCATGTGGCAGTTACATACCAGGAGTTGAAATCAACCAGACGCATGTGGCAGTTACATACCAGGAGTTGAAATCAACCAGACGCATGTGGCAGTTACATACCAGGAGTTGAAATCAACCAGACACGTGACAATTACATACCAGGAGTTGAAATCAACCAGACGCATGTGGCAGTTACATACCAGGAGTTGAAATCAACCAGACACGTGACAATTACATACCAGGAGTTGAAATCAACCAGACACGTGACAATTACATACCAGGAGTTGAAATCAAGCAGACACGTGACAATTACATACCAGGAGTTGAAATCAAGCAGACGCATGTGACAGTTACATACCAGGAGTTGAAATCAACCAGACGCATGTGACAGTTACATACCAGGAGTTGAAATCAAGCAGACGCATGTGACAGTTACATACCAGGAGTTGAAATCAACCAGACGCATGTGGCAGTTACATACCAGGAGTTGAAATCAACCAGACGCATGTGGCAGTTACATACCAGGAGTTGAAATCAAGCAGACGCATGTGGCAGTTACATACCAGGAGTTGAAATCAAGCAGACGCATGTGACAATTACATACCAGGAGTTGAAATCAATCAGACGCATGTGACAGTTACATACCAGGAGTTGAAATCAAGCAGACGCATGTGGCAATGCATGTGACAGTTACATACCAGGAGTTGAAATCAATCAGACGTATGTGAAAGTTATATACCAGGAGTTGAAATAAATCATACACATTAGGCCAAACAAAAGGTCTTCAGTTTGTGGTCTCTGCCCGCATCGCCTCAGACCCGTGTCTCTGCCCGCATCGCCTCAGACCCGTGTGTCTGCATTTTTCGTTTTCTTTTTTTTTGTACTATAAAACGATGTCCAATTACAGCCAAAATTGCTGGATTGACTGGGATTCTGCCGTGCTGTGTTTTAAATGACTTTTGACATAAGGGTATGAACGTTTGCATGATTTGTGAGGCCTCTCTTAGCCACCATACTTATTTCACTGGACGTATTTCACTGGTTGCTGGTTGACAACTCTGTACTCCAATTAGTATTATCATCTTATCAGAAACACTTCAATTTACAACTCATGAGAGATGGTGCTACTGTAAACATTCCTTAGATTATATTTCTGTCGTGCAAAGCTTCAAATCTTATGCACTTAGTGTGTAATGGTTAACATGAGTCCTGTGGTCTCTGCTTTAATCTACTGTTGCTATAGTGATTAATTATTTATTTTGTTAAACTGACCTGTTGCTGAAGAGCAGTGCCCCTGTGTAACACTGAGGGAAACCCCTGATTGGTTGTTTTGGCCAGAAATCTGGAGGATGGGTTTGTATTACGTTCCTAGTGTAAAAACAAAACATTGAAAAGATATAATAGCAAAATGATCTCAAATAATCACATATCACTTTAGAGGACTAAAAATATTAAGCAAAATCAGAATAATTCATTCAAGTATTAAAAGTATATTTTCCCAATGTAACAATTTGTAAATTTGACTAATTTAACTGTATTCGATTTCATGTAAAGTGCTTTGTGATTTTAAATGTAAGGCTCTCTGTAAGTTTTAAAAGATGGGAAAAGAAAAAAAGTGGAAAACTTACCGTGATTTTTGATAAGACAGCAGTTATATGAGTATCACGCCCTGTAATAAATAAGTTTAAATGAAATTATCAGATGACTGAAGTCTGAAAGCAGACAATAAACTTACAATCTGTTATCGATCCTAGAATGAACTAAAACATCATGCTATGTCACATTGTTAAATAAACCATTACAGTAAAAGAACAATTAACTATTGTACTCACTCTCCATAGCTTCCTCTGGATCTTCCTCATTCTCATCAAGGTCAAAGGTCACTCTGTGAGCACCTCCAGTCTTTAAAAATGGGATATCATTAATATTTTTGACCAAAGGATTGCATAACTTTAGAGATAGATTTCCAGATGGTTTGCATGGTTGTACAAGAAAGGGAAGAATGAAAGATGTATGTTGTACTCAAGTAATAAATTTAAAAAAGTGATAAATAAAAAACATTGAAATTGAATCAGATGAAGACAGATTATTTACAATAACAAATAACACATTCTGACTTACTACGGTTGGATGGTGTTCTTTGAATCTTGATTTTTTCTTTTGAGGATGAATGGATGATTCAAACATTGGAGATGTCATCGATAACCCTAAAAAGATGATACAAAACATCCCAGTGAACTGATGTAAATCAGACAAATAAAGGAAGGAGGTTTCCATCTAAGATATCAACATAATAGGAAGATAAGACTGAGAATACTAGCCGGCAAACTTGGTGGTCGAATGGTTATGACATCTGCACTATAGCAAGCAGGTGGTTGTGGGTTAAAGTCCAACCCAAATTGTCGTAAACACTCAGAAAGCATCAAATGTTCTTTAAAGATATGTTGGTGAATGCAAAAATCAAATCAAATTAATTTTTGGAGTGAACATAGACAAAATTACTGATGCAGCGCACACTACAGAATTTGAATAAATCCAGCCGACAGTCTTCTTTCTATGGGGCCTTAGTATTTCTAATTACCTGGGATTTGCACGACATCTTTCTCTACTTTCACCTGCTTGGTGTCTCCATCTCCTGATGTCTTACGTTTGTCTGGTCGTTTCACCACTGTCGCTGCAGCTGCAGTCTGATGAGCCAAGAATTCCTCTTGCTGCTTCAGTAAATCTTCTTCCGTCTCTCCTGGTTTAGGACGTCTCATCTTTGTTTAGTAGTCACAATTTCTACAATAGAACTTTCCCGAGGGGAAAAAAAGGTTTAAAAAATAGTGTTTGTGGTAGAAGCAATGCAAAAAAGCAAAAATCAACAAGATAAAAATATACATCCTAAAAGACAATAACAAGTGAGCTGTTTTTACAGAATAAATTAGATTGAAATAAATACAAAAAATCAGCTAGGGAAGACTAATGCACCTTGGGAAGGCTAATGACAATGGTAAGGTAATCAGTTTAGTGCTGGTACTCTGCTCTGTGCATGAGCTGTTGAGGGCACATGTTTGTCCATCAGGCTGACTAACTCTTGCATCTGGTGCCCATCAGACTAGTTTGTACATCACTGCAATAGGGTAAACATGGACATTTGTTTGTCTAATTTGCTTGAATAATTAATGATTGTATATTTTGCTTTTGTCTGCATTGTTTATGGCTTGCCTGTTGTATCATTATTTATTGGTTGGCAGCAAGATTAATATTCTTAATTTTATTTTGGTTACCTAACTTTTCCCTTTAGATATATTTTACTTATGTCAATACCTTAATTGTCTATTTAATAATAATAATAATAATAATAATAATAATAATAATAATAAAGATTTGTAGCGTGCACATATCCACCCTGCTGGGCGCTGAAGGCGCGGAAACAAAGAAAAAACATGAATACAAACAATATACAGAAAAAGACCTATCACCCCAGTTCCGTTTTGAAGTTGGTTCCTTTAGGAGTGACATGTTGCTGGAGCGCAAATTGCGTGATGGAGTGTAGACTTTAAGCAGTTCAAAAATATAAATTGGAGCAATGTTATTAAAAGATTTGTGAACAATTAATAATAATAATAATAATAATGTGTGGACTTATATAGCGCACGTATCCACCAACTAAGTGGTGCTCAAGGCGCATTCTTTTTTACGTGCATTACACAACACACGGGACCTACGGCTTTACGTCCCATCCGAAGGACAAAGCAATTATGGTTAAGTACCTTGCTCAAGGACACAAGTGTCACGACCGGGGCTCGAACCCACACCCTGCTGCTGGCAACACCAGAACTTGAATTCGGTGCGCTAGACCGCTCGGCCACGACACTAGCATTTATAAGTTTAAAAACAATTCTCTGTGAAACAGGAAGCCAGTGCAGTTCTTTCAAGATTGGCGTGATATGGCATGACTTTCTGGACAAAGTCACAACACGAGCTGCTGTGTTTTGTATGTGCTGAAGATGAGATATTTGATTCTGCGGGAGACCGTAGAGGAGAGCATTCCCGTTATCGAGCCGTGATGTGACAAACGCATGTATAATTTGTTCAGCAGCACTTTTATTCAAGTATTTCCTTATTCGGCTAATATTTCTGATATGAAATGATGATATGCGAACAATGTTGGAGATATAATTTATGCAATGTAAACATATATATCATTATTGTAAATTACTATATAATCATTACAAATTATTAATTTCCATTAGTGTTCAAGTTCACTTAAATTAATGGACATCTTAGATTGGTTATTTGTTGTCTTCACTTATCATCATCATCATCATCATCATCATCATCATCATCATCATCATCATCATCATCATCATCATCATCATCATCATCATCATCATCATCATCATCATCATCATCATCATCATCATCATCATCATCATCATCATCATCATCATCATCATCATCATCATCATCATCATCATCATCATCATCATCATCATCATCATCATCATCATCATCATCATCTTGCCTTGATTTATCACTATTGCCTTTCTAGTCCTTAGTTTTAACTTGTCTATTTGATGTTGTTAAAGACTTTGTTTATAGCTCTCCACACCCCTTCTCTTCTCCTGACCATTTCCCTTACTTTCTTTAAATCCAATTGCATTAAAACAAATTATTATTGTTTTTTGTATTGCCAACTACCACTCAAAGCTTTAACATTAGCATGTCACATGAAGTATACATGACAGGAACACACATGATGTGCAATCGTCATGTCATAGCCGTTAATGCATCTTCACCGTACAGTCACATGTAACATTACAGTCATATGTTTTAACGTTAACATTAACTGTTCGAATCCCGCCCGAGTCGCCTGTGTAGTTTTTTCACAGACACTCGGAAAGCACTGAGTATACAGTGCTATACACACGTTGGTGTAGGGCAAAATTAAATCAATTGTTTATCTCCCGACGCAAGAATTTCACCAACCTATATATCGTGGAACCCGCTGCTACATGGGATTCTAGCCGGCCAATTGTCATCGGGCAAGCTCGGTGGTCGAGAGGTTAAGATGTCTGCACTAGTAAGCAGGAGGTCGTGGGTTCGAATCCCGCCCGAGTCGCCTGTGTAGTTTTTTCACAGACACTCGGAAAGCACTGAGTATACAGTGCTATACACACGTTGGTGTAGGGCAAAATTAAATCAATTGTTTATCTCCCGACGCAAGAATTTCACCAACCTATAATTAACTGTTTGCTAGTCCGAATGCTTCTTCCTATTTTTAGAATAATGATGTAATTTGTCGCTGTTCACAGTGACAAATTACATCATTATTCTAAAAATAGGAGACTGTGAATGGAAAAAGCATTCAGACTGTTAGCTAACGTCATACTCATAACACTACAGATTGCCTGACGACACGTTCTAAATGCACTGAAAACTCAAAAATAAAATAATATGTTTATAGGGGACAGTGGCATACATACAGGGTTTCAATTTTTGAAAATGTTGTTTTAATTAGCAATAAAGATGATTTTCTTCGCTGCAGTAGTATTGGCCGCCATCTTGCTTGCGCAACGTAAAAGGACTGTCCATTATGTCAAATGGTGAAAGTAAACCAGACTACAAAGCGGGTGACATCATAATGCACCTGGGTTGTGTCTGTGTGGACGTGTCCCGCCGGCGCACAAAATTTATTTTCATGTACAATAGTTATAATTTTATTATGTTTGTAGTATATATTGTGTCCTGGTATTTTATTTTGTAAAATTATTAATATAAAATGCATTATATTTACCTTGTAAGTTTTAACTATGTTTAGGCCGACTGGTATAAATACCAGACCAATAATACTTCACAAAAATTTGTATGTTTCCTAAATTTCACCCTTTGACATAATGGTACAGTCCTTTTGTGTTGCGCAAGCAAGATGGCGGTACTGCAGCGAAGAAAATCATTTTTTATTGCTAAATAAAGTAATTAAAACCACTTTTTCAAAAACTGAAACCCTGTATGTATGCCACTGTCTCTTATAAACATATTTATAACTTTATTTTTGAGTTTTCAGTGCATTTAGAACGTGTTGTTGTCAGTTGTCGTGAGTTGTCTTGAGTTGTCGGTTTTTATAGGACCGCCTCATAGTCATAGTCATATTCATAACCATGATTATGATAACGTTAATGTTAACGTTAGTTTTACCGAAAATTTCAACTAACGAAACGTTATTCATCATCATAGTTTATAAATAATAATACAATATCTGTTATAATATGGCAAATTAAGCATAGATACATATAAGTATTAAGTGATATACCTTCTTAACAATAAAGATTTCTTAAAATTCACGATGACAAAAATTAAAATTGGTTTTCGTTAAGTTTGTGGAGGCTGCCATTTAAAACCTTTTTCACTGTTCTTCAAATTAAGCTAACTAATTAAGCACTTTGAAATTAAAAATAATGGGTTCAAAACTAAACATTTATTTTTTACAAACAAAAGTAGAATAAATTAATCAAATGTGTAACAAAAAAGTATTTAAACAACTTTAATTTATTATTGTAGGCTAAATCCACAAACTGTTTAAATGTAAGCGGAAGAGGGCGCTACTTCTCAACGTACGGCAGCTCTCTGTTGTCTGGCAACCAAAACAAGTTGGAGAAAAGTTGTACTTGCGTGCAGTTCTGTGCTTTGTAACGGTATGTAAATCTTTAACTTTAAGACACAAAATTACTTAAACTAATATAATAAAATTCAGGGTCTTAGGCCATGAGAATGAAAGATTTGCCGTCCACCGCCCGCATGTCCCGAAAGCTACTGCCTAAATTTTTCATTATTTGCCAAAACAATATCATTATTTGCACAAAAAAGGTATTTCCACCAAACAAATTTAGTTCCAAATCATCCACATCAGTAAAACGAAGTTTTTACCAAATTTCCACCAGTATGTGCGCTAATGATAATCATTAGCACATGTTCTCTTACACAGTCTTAGTCCCGCATACGTCATTCACAAAAAAGGTCGCATCGTGCTAAAACTGTATGGTAAACTCCGTCCGATCCGCACCTGCAACTGTACTGCCTTCACATGCACAACACGTTCGCTGTTGAGCCTTTGTATCTTATGCCTGTGTGTGCGGCCCGCACGTATAATGCACGTACGTACACAGGCGACCATACGTACGGCGACACGCACGTGCACAGGAATAGCCATAGGCCTAATCGATCATATCATAAATTTATTTAGCTGTTTACCTCTGTACGTACAATACAATTAGTGATATGATCGACTAAACAACGACCGGAGATATAAGACATTGGTATTGTATTCTTTTAATCTCGATTTTACTATCAATAATTAATAAGGGAATTGTTGAAATGATCAAGCCAAACTATGAAGAGGTTAATTATCTTTGCATATGGTGGAATATGATAGATCGATAGCGTGATCATATAATGCGATATTTGGCGATTGACTGATTCACATTCGGTTGCGTTCTCGTCGACTGTACACATGTAGTATACATAGTAGTCGTCTAGCCACCAATATCGCTAGTGTGATGAGTCATACATATACAGTATGCTGTTCAATGCGGTCCTACTAATTGCCTACCCCTGCCGACATCTACCGACAACTCTTAAATGCTCGAGATACGACATGGACTGTACCATTATACACGAGGGTGATGGTAATCAAGGAGATTGTTAAGTTGTGACAACAGAGGGCTTCTATAAGTGAATATGGAATGAAATGTCGGTAGGTTTTTAAGAGTTGTCGGTAGATGTCGGCAGGGGTCGGCAATTAGTAGGACCCGTTCAATGTAGTGGCCTAGTCACCCTAGTGTGTCTTTGGTCGGTGTGATAAAAACACGGTTTGCTGCTTTCTGATTCCTTGCCATCGGCAAAGTAATTCTATGTTATCATGATTGAGTGTGTGCGTGTGTTATCTCACCTTGCTTGTAATAAGGCCAACTCAATGGAGGGAAGGGGTAGAATGTCGTATCTGGCCGCCACTATTTTTCATTAAATATAACCAATAATGTAATCTTACCTACCTGGTAAGGTGGAGAACATATGGATGATGGATATATACTTCAAATTATTCCAGGATATTTATTTCATGAAAAATCAGGCATTTTTGGTATACGATGACTTCCTCAGTCATGTCAGTCTGATCTTGTAAACTCCACAATTAGTGACCAACACAGTCATTGTACATGCGCAGTGGCAACTATAATAGGATCCTTCTATTTTCTGAAGGGGAGGATTTTTTTAGAAGGGAAATCAAGTCCGAAAACCATCATAAAAGTGGATTTTAAAGATAGTTTTCACTTTCTGTACCACCAAAAATCGATAGAATGATTTTTTAACTGGTTAGTGGTTGCAAATTTTTTTTAAAAAAGCCCTTAAAAAGTGGCGGCCGGATACGACATTCTTTCCGAGGGAAGTTTGAAAAATCTCAGTGGGTATGAACGCTAGGTCAGTTAAATTCATCGAGGGTAGGCCTATACAAAACCGATATCATTGTAGTCCCTATGTTCAATCTCCTCTCCCAATAAAGGTGTGCAAAACAATAAAAAGAGTCTTAATGACCAAAATTCTCCTTGTTACTCCTCTTTTACCCTTCACCTTTCCCTCTCTCTCTCGCAGGTAGAAAGCATGTACATAAAGTGATTAAGAATACATCAAATTAGAAGAAACATCTTGTGATTGCGCTGTTATTAATGATCAATGGAAATAATGAATAATGAATAATGAAAAAAAGCCTCATATGTTTTCGAAATTTTCCGGATGCAAATCTATGACTTTCATTCTCTTGGCCTTATTAACGTTACTCACATGTCTTAATAATAAACATGATAAATATTAATAAATCAAAATTAAACGTTAATGTTAAATGTTATCGGGTCATGGAGGAAATCCGAATCAACTCGCACCAGGTCAACCCAGAAAGACCAGCTAACGTTAGAAGATGAATATGAAATAAAAACTTAAAAAGAAAGGAAAAAGAAGTGAAATGATAGACAGGTGAATAAAATTTTCAACATGCTTTGCCTTTGGCTCATCAGTGACAGTGTTACATTTATTTACAAAGAGCAGATCATTTGATACAATCTAAACCATAGATGAAAGCAGACATATGACAATTGTTTATAGCGACCAAAGTGCAATGGCACCTGCCATTACCATAAGTACATAACAATGATTTACTTGGTATATGTGCACGTGTACAGTGCATATATTTTATGTATGTACTGGACAATTGCTGATTTAAATTATATTTTTTTTACTTAAAATAAATGCCTGATGTCATTTGGTTAAGATGTCAAATAGTTGGGTTGACATTTAGATCAGGTCAAAGGTTATATTGTTGCTGGGTAAGTGGATCTATCCATGTTTTTATGTCATGTCCCATAACAACATGGCCAGACACTGAAATTGGGTAAGTGACTTTTGGCAATGGTTAAGAGAAAATACATGGGTGGGTAAGTGCTGGGTAAGTGACTTTTGGCAATGGTTAAGTGAAAATACATGGGTGAATAAGTGCTGGGTAAGTGACTTTTGGCAATGGTTAAGAGAAAATACATGGGTGAATAAGTGCTGGGTAAGTGACTTTTGGCAATGGTTAAGTGAAAATACATGGGTGAATAAGTGCTGGGTAAGTGACTTTTGGCAATGGTTAAGTGAAAATACATGGGTGGGTAAGTGCTGGGTAAGTGACAAACAAATTTAATTTCGAGGCTTGCCATAACTTTGTCCAAAATCACTGTTTTCTTTTAAAGAACCTCTAATTTTATCCAAAAATTATTCAAATAAGAGCAAATAAAATCAGTAGGAAAACTCATGCATTTAAATTTACAGGTCAAATTTTTTCACTATTAAAATCGTATGATTAAAATCTTTAAACAACTGTTTTACGAAGGGTTCACAATGTGTATAATTGCATCATATTCCACAGGGATTTTTCCATCTCTAAACGAACAGCACCCTCAGGCATTTATTCACTTCCCTAGAAATGAGGAGATACAAAGAAATTTCAGTAAAAGAATTTATAATGGTAATAAGTGAGCTGCTTATTAGATTTGTAGGAACAAATTTGTATGCCAAAATTTGTATACATGGCACTTTGTCGTTGAAATAAAAAAGAATTCAGTAAAAGAAGTTCTAACGTTAAGTGAAATGGGGAGATACAACTTAAAGTTAGACATGGAAATATATCAGCATGCTTTGAATGTGTGTAACAGTTGTTTTGGTGAATTATTATTAATGTGAAGATAGAAAACACTATTTGAAAATATAAAATGTGTTTTTGCCTGTAACTTTGCAGGAACAAATTTGAGTTGACTTGGGTACAAGTTGACTGTGAGAAATTATTCTTTTGAATTGCTGTCATCTTATAGAGAAAAAAGTAATTGTTCTGGCAATAACAAAAACATGTAATACTAATAGTTTTTGTTGTTTTCACACATGTAAAATTTTGAAAATTTGAACGTTAGACATGTTAGAAATGGGAATTTGTAAAATAGTAGTTAATGGCCAGACATTTCGAACCTAGCAAGTTCTTTCTCAAAGGCAAAATGGAAATTTGTTGTGACTGTGTAGCAAATTGGGTTATTGGACTCCCTTTAGTGTATACAGAACAGACTAGTGCATTATGCGCTTGCAGTGTTTGCAAAAAAAATGTTAACATACATGATTCTGTGTTCTTTAAAACAGGTTTCCTCATTGCATTGAAACGGAATCAGTAAATACCTTGTGCTTAGGCTGTCATCTTCAGATACAGCCAAAACCACAAAAAAAGTAAGTAATCATGACAACGGAGCCACCAATCACTGACCAGAGTAGCACCCATAGCAAAGACAAGGAGGACGCTAACATCAACAACAATGCCAGACCAGGGGGACTACGTAGTGGTGGACGTAAGTCCATACCATCACCCATCACCAGCGCTAGGAGTAATCCAGCTGCTGATAATCGTAATATGAGACGGATTATTGCTGAGGATCCTGATTGGTCATTGGCTACTGTGCCCCTATTGACTGAACTCTGTGTCAGCCATGTGGTCAATAATTTCGCAGGTATTATAATTGAAATACTCTGATGAGATTATTTATTAATTACACAATTTTGTTTTGCTTACTGATGACACAAATGAATTTTTTTTTGAAATTTGGATTAGGCAAAAATCAAATCAGTTGTTTATCACCCGATGCAAGAATTTCATCAATCTATAGGAATATTTTTATTTAGGTATCCTTTTCTTAGTGTACTGTAAAGGCCGGTTCATGCAAAAGTAAAGCCTGTAAAAACAAATTTTATGATGGACAAATAATACATTTTCAACTTATTTTATATATTTTTTATTACATTTTATTCACTTCTTTCTTTATTTTCTCCAAAGAGCACCCTAAACTGGATGAGTTGCTTCCAAAATACAAATCTAAAGTCTTGGAGAAGATCTCCACCAACCTTCCTCTCAAAGTGGTAGCTCACCTGGTATCTGATGAGGGTTACTGGGAGAGATGCTGCAAGTCAAGATGGCAAGTCTGCGATGTCTCCAAGTATGATGGAAGCTGGAAGAGAATGTTCTTTGAACGTCACATGGAGCAAATAATTGAGCATTATGTTCCAGAGACAACAGAACTAACAGAACTTAATGCTACATTACCGCTAGCAAGTCCTTATATAAAGCGATTGAACATCAAACAATTGCTACCACCAGTCAAAGAAGAACTGTCTAAACAGGTTGAGGATGTCTCTGATGCAGGGAGTGATGCTGGACTTGATGGGCCAAGCATGGATCACTTTGAGTTCAGTCTAGTCACCCAGAAGCTACCCTATCTTCAAGAGCTTCGTATCACGTATGGTGTTCAAGACTGTGGGATGAACTTTGAGTGGAACCTCTTTCAGTTTACATCTCGGGACTGCCTCCTGCTCTCTAAATGTATCAAATCATGTCGCTCTCTCAAAATCTTTCAGCTTCATCGGAGCAAAGTTGATGATGATAAAGTGCGTGTGTTGATTGCTCACAATCTAGATCATCCATCGTTACAGGAGCTTGACTTATCCCATAACATGATTGGTGACAGTGGGGCACGTGCCATAGGCAAGCTACTTAATGGTCGCTGCATCCTCAAGAAGTTAGATTTATGTAACAATCGTATTAGGTCCAGTGGTGCTGCTGCTATTGGCCATGCATTGTTAAAGAACACAACATTGAAATATCTTAACATCAGACTTAACCGACTAGGAGATGAAGGTAGGTTTGTTTATTACATCAACAGCTATTTGAGATACATTGTGTAAACTCTCAATGCGCTTGTGTCTAGCAAATATGTTTTCCTAACTTAGGCATATACATGTAACTGGTTTTTATGACTTTTTGCTTAGCATATGTTTTCATTTGTGTCCCATTCGTTGTAGTTTATACACCTTAGCCATGCACCCATCCTTGATACACCCCTCTTTAATTGGGTATAAGTACCCTGACTAATTTTGTCAATTAACTATTAGAAGTGCAATTCGATGTGTCGATGTTTACAATTGTGTAGAAATGCTGCAATCCAAAGCAATGAAGTTTACCATTAATCCTACAGGTGGTCAGTCTCTGTGCCGTGCCCTGATCAAGAATACTACCTTAGAAGAGTTGAGCATAGGTAGTAATGAATTGACTGAGCCTACAGCAGCCATTATGGCACAGGTTGTTATTACTAACACTGCCCTCAGGAGAGTTAATCTGTCATGCAATAGACTCGGCCCGGTAAGTTCATTTTGCAACTGTTAAAGCCAAAAAATAATGCCGTTGCTAGCATTATGTGCCCGTGATGAATGCAGTCACTGATCTCCATTAACACTGACTGAATAACATGAATACATGGTTTGACTTGTCTGTGTATGTACACGGATAATACACATAATTATTTCAATTAATGTGGATTGGATGCATTGGCAGTATAAAATACAGGTAGGATTGTTCTTTGTATAATTACCTGCAGCGTTCCGCAACACTTCCCATGCCACTAAAATCTAATTTCAATCAATCAAGTGAAACTGTCTGTGAATATATTCCAGTAAATGATACTGTGGATCAGATAATATCATTACTGTCAATGACATGGTTGCTGATATTATGTAGTGGCAATAAATTCTATTTTTGATACTGCATGCAGCAGTCTCCGAGCCATGCCAATAGATAAATAGCGCCCTCTAGTGGTACAACCTAATATTGGTGCAGAGGGATTTGAGGTAGACTGGATGGTCCCCTGTCTTTGTCCTATGTCATGGATATAGACGGGTTCCAGGCAACGGCGGATCTAGGCCCAAAGTTTAGGGGGGGCCAAATGCTCAGTGGAGGGGCGTATTTGCGAGCGCAAAACGTTTCTGGTGGGGTTTGTTTGTTTTGTGGGTCTAGACGACAATACTTTGATACTTACTGCTCATATGACGATGGAAGACGAATCTTTCAAGTCACTGCTCCTGCTCGTACTCACAAGATTGAAATGCGTTTTATGCACGCGATGTTCGCGCCAAGTCTAAACGTAGGCCTACATTGCGGACGTTGCATGGCTCACCTAATATCCAGGAAACCCCACACAACCAGTCGCGTGTGCATAAGCCATGCATACAATCACCGTGTACGCCTGCGTCTAATGCAGCTTGGCTTAACTGCACAAACTACCATTGCAAATTTTGTGGCAATGTTGGATCGTGAGTAGGATTATGAACACATTCATGTAGCCAATCAGTGTGTTGTAATTTGCATACTTTAACAAAAGCTGAACGTATAAGCAAGACTTAGCTGCACAAGGAGGGGGCGTAAAGTTGTGGGGTTTTGTTTTGTCTCTCTTTTTCCCCCTTTTTTTTCTTCTTTTCTTTTCTTTTCTTTTCTTTTTTTTTTGGGGGGGGGGGGCGTACAGCTTCGGTTTTTTGGGGGGGGCCATGGCCCCCGTTGGCCCCCCCCTGGATCCGCCGTTGGTTCCAGGCGTACCATTCAAGGGGTTTCATTGGATATGTTTTGTGCTGAAGATCTGATGTCACACTTCGAGGCTCGCACGCTAGCTACCAACCAAGGTCAAAGTTGAGCATCGGGCTGCACGGCCAGGATCTGGCATAATTCATGCGCCTCTAGCTCAAAGCGTGACGTCAGATCTTCAGGCTAGATTTGAGGATCTTGCTGCATAACATGTTACATGTATTGAATAGTGAATACATGTACTGTCTATGTGCAACATATGTTACAATGACAGGACATTCAACACAGGATAAAACCAAGAACAACTTAATAGAAAGGAACCTGTCAGCCTGAATCTTAAAAAGAAAATAAGCAAAGTCTCAATTTTAATTTCTTTGGGGAGAAGTAATAGTTTGTGAACAAAATGCTATTTAAATGTCAGAAATACACACCTTTTCTAGCCTATTTGGACAGGTTGTTTTCACCTGCTATGTATTCATGCTAAATTTGGTGAGCACATAACTCTAATTGGATTATAATCTTGCAGTTCACTTAACACTTATGTGTATTAACTTGAACAGAAAACACCTGCATCAGGCTACAGTGGGTCATTATACAGACTAAAATAGTAAAAAGTACATTAGCTTCCTCCGCCCGCATGCTTCTATCATACTCTTCAATATTATTCACTTGTGCTTGGTAGTGACAGATTTCTGCATCATTTATCAATTTCGTCAAGAAAGAGTTGCCTAGCTGCAAGGTATCTTACCACGAAGGGGCTTTTCTCTGCTCATCTTGCCTGAATGTTTAAAAGTATCAGCTACTTATCTTCATATAGAACTTACAAAACACTCAGTTGCTTTAACTGCTTAACAGTCTGCTTCAATGATATACATGTATGTTCACATTATTCTTGACTAGTATTTTGGAATGTTACAATGAAGTTGTTACTAAAGGCATTACACTCTTAATTTGTATAGAAACCTTATTACATGTAGTCAGGTGTTAACACATTTGTCAGTATCACAGAGTGCTTTATCACACCTATCCCTTGATTGCCATAACTATGTAACATCCCCAGGCAAGCGCTGCCCCAATCACTATTCTGAAAGCTATATGTCATCCCAAGGTAACCGCTGTCCACAATCTATGTTCTATAGGTAATCTTTGGTGATTATACTTTCACTGTACTTTGCAGCATGCTGAAATGATACTGATTTCTGTTACATTGATCTTGTGCTTTCATACTATGAAATCTTGTTTGAATTTCAGATATCATACCTTTATTATATGTTCCTAGTTTATTGCAATTGCCATCTAATAATGCACCATGGTTGTAATGCCATGTCTTTGAATCTCAAGTGCATTAGCTGTTATCATTAGTTTACTGCATGGTTGCATATATGCGACATTTAATCCTGTGTAAATGTAATCTATCAAATGCACTGTCCCTAGTGTAGATATCCTTAATAACTGAATGGAAACAGGCATACAAATACCTCCACAGTGAATACTGTTATGTCATTCTCTAGTTGAACAAACAAACCCTTTCACGAAAAGATAATTATGGTAATACATTAGATGAATTTCTGTCTTGGTATACACTTGAGATGGGTCACATTTACTCCAGTATTTATTCAGTAACTTGAAAGCACTTCAGGCTTCATTCTATAGCCAAGATCATGGGAACATTACGTGAATGTTTTCTTAATTCAGTTTAAGGTGTTGTACAATGGAGATGAGTGTAAGATTAATCAACTGAAAGGGTGAAGTTATAAAGACATCGTATATGTACACAATAGGAAAGCAGTCATTAAATGCATTTATATTTCATGTGTTAGAACATTGTGGGGAATTCACGTAGATGCTTGCTCAACAACCTTTTTGATGTGAATGTATGAATGTCAAGTTCCAATAATTTTCAGCACAAATCTTTGATCAAAATGCAAGCACCAGTCTTCTTTTTGAATTGTCTCTAAATTTCTTGCTCCAATCATTCCTTTCTCTATTATAAAATTGCACATCCAGTGCTGATTATGGAATAATCTTTCAGTAGGGTTTGACATGTACATGGAAGTCAAGACCACTTTGACTTTATCATTTGTTTATAAACATAGCCATGCAAGTAGTTCTCAACTAATCAGAATGTTTATAAATTGTCTTAAGAATGAGTTGATATCTCAGCATTTTTTTGGTTTGTTTTGGAACTACAGGTATGATTTCAAGGAGGTATAAATCTATCTTAGCTTGTCCAAATGCACGATGTTTGAAATTTGCCAGTGTCAAACCAAAGACATTGTACTGTGTGTGTGAACGTACACACCATTCGTTGTGGGGTCCAAAACACAATAGAACAATTGGACCCCACAAGGTAACTATAGAAAATCTTGTACCCCACAGGAGAATTATAAGGAAAAGGGATAATAGAACGAACAAAGGAATACCCCACAAATCAATGTGCGTGAGGGTGTGTGTGTGTGTGTGTGAACGTACACACCATTCGTTGTGGGGTCCAAAACACAATAGAACAATTGGACCCCACAAGGTAACTATAGAAAATCTTGTACCCCACAGGAGAATTATAAGGAAAAGGGATAATAGAACGAACAAAGGAATACCCCACAAATCAATGTGCGTGAGGGTGTGTGTGTGTGCGTGTGTGAGCGCATTCAAACCGGGGACATATAACAAAAGGGACAATAGTCCCCGGTTGCTCTCACAATGGAGAACAATATGTCCCCGCTTTTTTGGACAAAGGAATTTGACAAAGGATGTCCCCGATTGCAGGCGTTTACACACGTGTGTGTGTGTGTTCAAGCACTGGCCGCGTTATGGGGACAGAGAACAAAAGAGGGATCCGGAATTACTTAGCTGTGGGGACATTTTGTGTGTCCCCACAACGTTTTTAATCCCCAAAATCCTTTGTATTTTGTCCCCACAACGCCCCGTGCGGGATTGTGTGTGTGTGTGTGTGTGTGTGTATGTGATAATTTATGGTTGATATCTGATTTGTATTTGACCAGGATGGAGGTAAACAGCTTCAGGAAGGTATGGAGGAGAATAAAACCATCTTAGAGCTGGATCTGAGACTGACTGAGGTAGGACAAGAATCAGAGTATTGTATCAATCAGATACTTAAGAAGAATCAAGAACGAGAACGAGAACTTAAACTGATGGAGAAGGAGAGAAACTCACTGGATAGATAGAATGATTCAGGATTGATTGTAGGAGTTGTATATGGACTGATTGGTTTCAGTAAATTTCAGTATAAAACGATGATTATTAATGTAGTTTATTGAGGTTATTTAAATTTAAATTTAACTAAAGGAATCTGAGCTCCTGATCCTAGTATAGGTTTTCCCGGTCAATTTCGGCAAATAAGCAGCCAATTAAAACACCACGTCATTCTGTTTTGCGCAAAATTGAATGCTGCTCAAAATTATCATTCAATTTTGTTTTATGAGTAGGCAATAGTACTCTTGCGTCATGCGATTTAAACAAAATAACCATCAATTTAACAATCCACTCGAATAGCATTCAGATTCGCAGGAGCTTTTCGCGACGCGTATTTGGTCATTCAAATTCATTATTAGGCAGGCGTTTGTGGAATTTGTGTAACTTAATTGATGCTGAAATTTTACTTTCCTATAGATTTTTAATGGACAATAAGAAACAAGGATAAAAAATCATAAAGACACACTCAAACAATAAAACCGGTTATAATCAAACAGTCCAATATATATAAATGTTTCAAAAACACATTACAGAATTAGGCCCAGGTCAGAAAACCAATAAAGATTCTAATCAGAGAATAAACAAAACAAAGACTGATAGGCCCTATATACAGTTCACGAGAAATGCACATGAATAAAGAAAACAAAATTAAGTCTGAATTAAAGTAAACATATGAAAGTATTCGGTTGTCTTGTACAATTAATCTATTTGTTTGCATTTGTTTCTCATATTTTTTTGAATTCTCATTTTGCAAAATTGATTGCCCGTTATACGAAAATGAAAATAACATTTTAGTGAAAATCTCCAGTTGAACCAACTCTGCTAAATTGGATGACGAATGTGCATTGCTAAAAAGAATAATGTGTATGCTAAGTTGAATATAATGCTAACTGAATTCACATGCCTGAAAATGAAATTGAATGCTTGAATTCTTAATTCAAAACACAGCAGCAACTGCAGAGGAAAAATCGCTTTAATATGAATATATGAAAGTGAAATTGGCTGCTTATTTGCTGAAATTGACAAGAAAACCTATATTTTGTATATAAAATATTTTGAAAAATTGGAATTTGACGATTTTGATTCTAATTTTGTATGAATTTGTTAAACTATAATTCTTTTATATTTCAATTAAGATGGCATTATTTATCATCATTTAAGTAGAATTTAAAAACAAGTACATGTTATCCAAGATGATAAATTTAGTGTCATCATTATTAATAAATAGATGTGACCAAATGATTACACCTTGTTCTGCACCTTGTTCTGTTAAACTAGTGCATAAAAAACAACACCACCCTGTTTGATATATCAACACTATGTTCTTGTGATTTACATTCTGTAATGAATCCTTTTTCCAGTTTGATAACATTAATCCTTACCATGTTGAATGTCATGCAAAGACTGTGTGTATAATAATGTCATTGATTCAGTCTACTTCCATTGATTTGTATACATGTATATTCAGCTTCAAAATACTATATACAACATTCAAGTAAATGAAAGAGCAGTTACTATTCCTAACATTAAATTTGTATACATGTATAGTGTACAGATTTATGTGTTGTGTGGAGAAAACATTTTGTTTATATCTATGGTTGAAAGTGGTGTTTTAAAAACTGTTTAAGGGTCGAGTGTTAAAACAAGAACACTGAAAGCTTTTCTTCCAAACTAGAACCCTTATGAGTTTGAAGAATGTTAGGTTTTTACATTGTATAAACCACATTTTGTACTGTATCCATTAATTCAGTTTGTCATTTGTTTCCATGTACATTATAATAATATGCAATTATAGAGGAATACTTATCATAAATTAACATTGTGAATGGTGCTTGATCTGGGATGTTTGATCATTTCTGGTTGGACCATTAAGCGGAACTGCATAAATTGTCATAAATGGATTGCTAATTGGGCCTGTCCAATATCACAAGGTGAATTTAGAGAATCTAAAGAAACTATCAAATTCCTTGAAATCATACTATTAATAATGAATATGTGAGCATTTATATATAATCCGCAGGACTATTCTCTGGAGTTTACAAAGCACTTAGTGAATTACCCACAACTGAACAATTAGAAGCAAGAAACAAGGAAATGCAGAAAAAGGAAATGTAACCAGCTGGAAAAAAATATCACTTTTGAGTTACATAGACCCATTAATGAACATTTTAGTAATCTTGATGTTGGTAGAAAAATGGAAGGACATATAAGGATGTCATTGTCAAACCTAATTGTATTATGTAGAAGGATGTGTCAGGTGTGACTGACTAGATGGTGGGTATTAATTTCCATATAAGGTTATGATATGAAAGGATATTCAATCCATCATCATATGAAATGTTAATGTCTTCATTGAAGGGAACTAATGGTACCTTGTTTATGACCACACTCCTCCTTCATTAACAGTAAGTGATCTGTCACTAAAGAAAGCTGAAACCTCTATCATTAATGTGCTATCAGCATCAGCTATGTGGTGCACTCTCTGGCATAATGTGCACTCAGCGTCAGCTATGTGGTGCACTCTCTGGCATAATGTGCACTCGGCGTCAGCCTTGTGGTGCACTCTCTGGCATAATGTGCTATCAGCATCAGCTATGTGGTGCACTCTCTGGCATAATGTGCACTCGGCGTCAGCCTTGTGGTGCACTCTCTGGCATAATGTGCTATCAGCATCAGCTATGTGGTGCACTCTCTGGCATAATGTGCACTCAGCGTCAGCCTTGTGGTGCACTCTCTGGCATAATGTGCTATCAGCATCAGCTATGTGGTGCACTCTCTGGCATAATGTGCACTCAGCGTCAGCCTTGTGGTGCACTCTCTGGCATAATGTGCTATCAGCATCAGCTATGTGGTGCACTCTCTGGCATAATGTGCACTCAGCGTCAGCTATGTGGTGCACTCTCTGGCATAATGTGCTATCAGCATCAGCTATGTGGTGCACTCTCTGGCATAATGTGCACTCAGCGTCAGCCTTGTGGTGCACTCTCTGGCATAATGTGCTATCAGCATCAGCTATGTGGTGCACTCTCTGGCATAATGTGCACTCAGCGTCAGCTATGTGGTGCACTCTCTGGCATAATGTGCACTCGGCGTCAGCCTTGTGGTGCACTCTCTGGCATAATGTGCACTCAGCGTCAGCTATGTGGTGCACTCTCTGGCATAATGTGCACTCGGCGTCAGCCTTGTGGTGCACTCTCTGGCATAATGTGCTATCAGCGTCAGCTATGTGGTGCACTCTCTGGCATAATGTGCACTCGGCGTCAGCCTTGTGGTGCACTCTCTGGCATAATGTGCTATCAGCATCAGCTATGTGGTGCACTCTCTGGCATAATGTGCACTCAGCGTCAGCCTTGTGGTGCACTCTCTGGCATAATGTGCTATCAGCATCAGCTATGTGGTGCACTCTCTGGCATAATGTGCACTCAGCGTCAGCCTTGTGGTGCACTCTCTGGCATAATGTGCACTCGGCGTCAGCCTTGTGGTGCACTCTCTGGCATAAAGCAATAAATTAAACTTATTAGAAATAACCTTGCTTTGTACAAAGGAGTTATTTCTGTTCATCTAGGTGTTTTTGTGTATAATTGCAATGTTTATGGAAATTCTCTAGAAATCACTGGCCAGATACAAAGAGAAGGGGCTTTTGAAAATCCTTGTGTACAAACTAAAATGATTAAGATAGTCAAGGGCGCAACCACTGGGGGGGTCGGGGTCACGACCCCCTACTTTTATGTGGACCCCCACAACTTCTGGAACATTTTGGTATTTTATGTATACATGATCCCAGTAATGTCATTCATGACATCACAATTATGCAACAGGGACCCCCCCCAACTTTCAACACGTGGTTGCGCCCTTGAAGATAGTCAATTTGCACAATCATTTAACGTAATCTCAGGCACGTGCCCCCCCCCCCGTCGAGGTCCGTGCCTTCAGGTGCCCCCCATTCAGAATTTTGAAAAATAGGTCCCTATTTGAGACTGCAGGAATCAAGTATTGACATGCCCCCTAGAAAAAGTGGTGCCCCCCCAAGTGCCCCTCTGAATATTGGACCCTAGTTACGCCACTGGATACAACACTGAAATTTGGTACCGCACTTCAGTCATTTCAACCTTGTAGTTTCAAGAAATATAGCATAAAACAATATAAGTACTTACGTTTTTGAGAAAAACATTGGAAAACCATTTTTTTACTGTTTTTCCGTAAATTTGCCGTAAATTGACGTAAATTGCCGTAAATTAGACAATAATCCTGATTTCTCTAAGATGAAAGCACTTATGACGAAATAATTAGTCAAGATAACTGTTAGTACTTGTACCATGGAGCTATAGCTCCATGCTTGTACCAACCTTACACGAATAAGTTCATTTTAGATAATAATTGGTTACTTTGATAATCTGGTATCAATGTCGTACCTTCCCTAAAAAACACTTATTTTTTTCTTTTAAGATGCTAATGTTACCAACTATCTGGAAAAGTTATTTCATATGACGTGTAATTTTTGACAAATTGTGAATTACACGTAGAATGGATTCACAAAATGCATTTTCAATATTTTCTCGTTAACCACACAATGAAATAAGCTGAAACTTTCATAGGTTAGTTTCTGTAGATATCTCACGATTCTTTCAAAGTATAGGCCTATGGATCTACAGACACTTTACTAATATATGGATGTATATACAGACAATATATCATGTATATGGATATACAAACTTTTTCATGGTATTAGTTTACAGTGACGGTATTTAATAAAATGTTTCAAGATTCGCATGACGTTCGAATTGTTTTGTTATTAATCCACGGGGGATCTTTTCAGCCAACCCCTGTCTCTGTCTTAAAATGTTAGCCACAGTGATTTCCTATAAAGATTATAAGAGTTAAATAAATACGATAAGATAAGATCATCAGCAAGGAGATGGTTAAAGTCAAGCTTACGTCAAGATAATACTGATAACATCTACTCCTTTGATGTGATTTATTCATGGAGACAGACAAATTACATCCATGGTTCTTGGAGATGATTATTCAAGCTAGATATAGACCCCAAGCTTGGTTACTGGCAGGTCAAAGCTAATTCTGTTAAACTTAACGGTGCTGGACCGAGATAAATGGATGTACGGCATTACGACGAAGTCATAAGACTGGAAGAGATTTTGAATCATGATTGTACGGAAGCCCATTGGTGCCACGGTGCGTTTCTCTTTCAAGTGGGAGTGTTTCTCTTTCACAGCAGTGCGTTTCTCATTCAAGTGGGAGTGTTTCTCTTTCACAGCAGTGCGTTTCTCATTCAAGTGGAAGTGTTTCTCTTTCACAGCGGTGCGTTTCTCATTCAAGTGGGAGTGTTTCTCTTTCACAGCGGTGCGTTTCTCTTTCACGTGTAAGTGTTTCTCTTTCACCTGGTTGCCGCCACTTAAATAACTGGCGGCCGCCACTTAATAACTGGCGGCCGGCACTTAATTAACTGGTGGCCGCCACTTAATAACTGGCGGTCGCCACTTAGTTAACTGGCGGCCGCCACTTAATAACTGGCGGCCGCCACTTAATAACTGGTGGAATAAAAAGGTGGAATATTTTTCAGAATACTCAAATTTATGAATGTAGCAACTCTTAACAAATCATAGGGCTACATTAAATTACATGATTAAAATGAATGACTTTAAGTGTTGCATTTTTGTAATTTGTAAATCAACTGCTTCTTTCTAAAATTGTGAATTACTTGAACAGTTTTGTTGGTGTAACTCGTAAACATTCATTTGGATATTACATTGACAACGACAACGACAACTTTTTCCTCTCCGATTTATATTTTTTGTCTTCTGTTCCAAAAAATTATGACAAAGCTTCAAAATGTTCTCCAAAAATTTTCCCAAGAATATGGTTAATTCCAATATTTAAAGCCTACATTTTTACAAGAAAAACAATTTGCTCTGCGAAGTGAGATGAATTTTCCATAAAGCCTTATTTTTTTCAAAATATGTCTTTTGATCATAAATGATACAAATGACTTTAAGAAACCTGGTTACGTCACTGTTTCTAATACCAAAAACACTTTAAAAGCAGAAGTAAAATTAATTTAAACATCAGAAAACTGTAAACGATAAAGTGACGCATCCAGTGGAGGAGATCCCCCATAAAAAAAACATTTAGGCTTAATTGACCCCTTTGTGGAGTATGTTTCTTCTTCAAAAAGTCTTGACTTTTCTCACAAAGAACCTTGAATTTTCATACAAGCCTTAATTTCTCTTGTCAAATTGTTTTGACCATAAATGTAACAAATTCTACCAAATATAATGTACTTGTGGTGACATTCAAACAGAGGACTTCACAAAAGGTCCATGATTGCAATCACAATAGGTTCAGGTATGTACACACTTGGGTGTGTGCGTTGGTGGGGGGGGGGGGTTACAGATCATGGGTTTAAAGGGATGGATATGCCACTGTTTCTTATGCAAACAACAACAGTAAAACACTTTAAAAGCAGCATTAACATGAAACATCATACATGTATCATAATAGAATAAATATCAACTAAAGACCATCCCCCCCCCCCCCCCGCTGGCTTTAGGCTTAATTTTTCATCTTTGTTTAATAAGTTTCTTATTATGTCACAAAATATAGCACTAAAGCTTACAAATGTCGCTGGTTATTTAAGTGGCGGCCGCCGGTTATTAAGTGGCGGCCGCCGGTTATTAAGTGGCGGCCGCCGGTTATTAAGTGGCGGCCGCCGGTTATTAAGTGGCTGCCGCCGGTTATTAAGTGGCAGCCGCCGGTTATTAAGTGGCGGCCGCCGGTTATTAAGTGGCGGCCGCCAGTTATTTAAGTGGCGGCAACCAGGTGAAAGAGAAACACTTACACGTGAAAGAGAAACGCACCGCTGTGAAAGAGAAACACTCCCACTTGAATGAGAAACGCACCGCTGTGAAAGAGAAACACTTCCACTTGAATGAGAAACGCACCGCTGTGAAAGAGAAACACTCCCACTTGAATGAGAAACACACTGCTGTGAAAGAGAAACACTCCCACTTGAATGAGAAACGCACTGCTGTGAAAGAGAAACACTCCCACTTGAATGAGAAACGCATTGCTGTGAAAGAGAAACACTCCCACTTGAATGAGAAACGCACCGCTGTGAAAGAGAAACACTCCCACTTGAATGAGAAACGCACTGCTGTGAAAGAGAAACACTTCCACTTGAATGAGAAACGCACTGCTGTGAAAGAGAAACACTCCCACTTGAATGAGAAACGCACTGCTGTGAAAGAGAAACACTCCCACTTGAATGAGAAACGCACTGCTGTGAAAGAGAAACACTCCCACTTGAAAGAGAAACGCACCGTGGCACCAATGGGCTTCCGTATGATTGCAACCTTGTACGGATTTACACACGGTGGCCAGATATTCAAATAGGGCTATGATTAATCAACCATCAATCGAGGAAAACCATTACGATGGATCATCGTGATATTCAAATATGTTTTATTCATAGGCTTAATCCTGGTTGTGGGGTTACACCCACGTTTAGTAAACAAAATAATAATTAGTAAACAAAATAATAATTGAACAAACTCATCCGATGTACTTTATTTCTGTTTGAAAAACGATGCAGGGCTATCCTTTTTTCCCCAAAAAGTTCCCCCAATTTGGCAAAAAGCTCACAAAATTCCACCCCCATTTATAAAATAATATAATATTTTGATTTTAAATTTTACAACAATTTATTTTGTCAAATTTAGGCATTCAAATCCAAGTTGTAGGTGATATCTGTGTTTATATAATGAATGTTTGGGTCAACTTGTTGCGCATTTGGAAGATGCTGCATTTGCCCTTTACAGAAACTAATCCGCGCCGTGCATTGATTTTGCAAGGCAATGCCCTTGCAATAATAATACGAGGTCCTTCACAGTTTAGTGTAAAATGTCAACTCGAGTATCATTGTGCTGTTTGTGTTCCCCATTTGTTGCCATGTGCATCCTTTATACGAGACCTTGCATCTGCCACTGACTACAGTAGATCTGTGGAAAGTTATACATAAAATGGATTAATTTGTCAAGGTATAAACATAATAGTTACGCTATATCACGTATAGGTTACTTTTCCATCGACAGATCGGATGGAGCGTGGAATATCACGTGTTTTTTTCTCAATGAGTTGCAGTGTATAAGAAATGTCAAGATGACCATATGCATATTCTCAATATTGGTAAATGAGGCCACTTGGTCGTCAACCATTTTAAATCATGGACCCACGTATTTCCCTCATAGTTTTCCTGATTATTTTCACACTCTGGAATATACATTTTGCTACACTCGGCCGTCAGCATCACCAATTCACATGATGATGCTTCGAGCATGAGCAGGTGCAGCAATCAACATCTAATTGCCGCAGGAACAAATTCTTCAAGTTGGAGGGATCCATTTGATAGTAACTTGATGTAAAAGTAGCATTCTGTATACTCGCTAATCAGAACGAGGTCAGGATACACACTGACATTCTCGATGCAATTTGTATTTCCTTCTGCTTAGGTCGAAGCGCTTTTGACGCCTTCGGAATGAACTATAGGGGAAAATCTGTGGACATTAATTTGTTGAAATACTAAACTAGATTTAGGTTAAATTATTACAAGAAATGTTCTATATGACTTTTACTGTCAGTTCAATGACACTCACATTTGTTCTGCTAATGACATTTTATGCAACCATTGCAAATTTTATAAAGATGGTTAAAACAGTAGCGAAAATCTTGGTTTTCACCGATACTGCATGTAAATACATTTTACAGAAAAAGTAAAGCGATTTTCAACACCCAATTTATAAATTATTAGCATAAAATAGGATTGAATCATTTTTTGTTTTATTTTAGGATGGTTATGTAGCCCTAGGTTTTGTGTATCATTATTGATTTGTGGTTGGCTTGTTGGGGTCGATTCTAGGTCTTTATTGTGTAAAGTAAAACTCCCAAATCGTGGTTATTATTGATATTTTCTTCTTTTTGGTAAAGGAACCCTGAAGAAACATGTGTAAAGAAAGACGATAAAGTAATGTTAAGTTTTAGATGTGGGATGAAACCTACAGATCAATATACACCCATCACAACTTCTAAGTTCCCCCTAATATTTTTTAGAATATCTCAACAAGTATTGCATGAATTTTAAAAATTCAAAAAGCAAATGACAGAATGACATGTTCTACACAGCTCGTAATGAAATGGTTGAAATTCAATCATGCATGCACAATAATATTGACAGTGATTTGAATGAAAATTCAGCTGAAAAAAAAAGTTGCAGTACAAAGCATTGCTTCAAGGGCATGTATTACACAGAACCAGCATCCAAACATGTATGTCTCATAACATTAAATTCATGTTCCAAAATAAGCAGTATTTCTGCTGAAACAAAACAACTTGGTTAGCATCGAACAATAAATCATTGTTTTAAATCGACCCTATAGGACCTATATAAACTAGACGATTTATGCATTGAATAACCCTTTAATTTAAATACAACTGTAGACATTGGCATAGGGCGTCACTTGAATAAAATGTAATAAGCCCCAGGGCAATGTTTGAACAACCTAAGGCATGTTGACTAATTATGCGCACATATTTTCAAAAAAAACCTCCCATAATTGAAAAATAATGCGAGATTACATTTAGCGCTGTCCATTCGGATGCAGACATCCATCATGTTATTAACTACCGATATATATAAAAAATGTTAGGCCAACCTTATGAATCATCTATTATAAATGCGCAGGTGGTTTAAGTTGTTCATTAGGCCCAAGTGGAGTGGGGGATGGGCAAGGGTAATCGGAAATTGACCTGTGGCAGCAAGACACTCGAAAGCACTGAGTATATATTGCTTAATAGAAGGGCAAAATTAAAATCAATAATATTTAATGTCCGTACGCAAGAAGAAGAAGAAGAAGAAGAAGAAGAAGAAGAAGACTTATATAGCGCACGTATCCACCAACTGAGTGTGGTGCTCAAGGCGCATTATATTATTACCCCTGCTCATAATGCTCATAAGGCTCATAAATCATTCCTGAAACCATCTCAGCTCCCTGGGGAGTATACAGCTCAATTGCTGCCATTACAGTGCATATAGGGCTAATCAACCAACTCTGCCCTCACAGGTACCCATTTAACCCCTGGGTGGAGAGAAGCAATTATGGTTAAGTGTCTTGCTCAAGGACACAAGTGTCCTTGCCGGGATTCGAACCCACATTCTGCTGCTAACACCAGAACTTGAGTTCGGTAAGCTAGACCGCTCGGCCACGACACTCCATTTAATTCCACCAGAATTCCACCATTTAATGTAAATTACGGTATTCGCTGCATGATAAATAGACCTCTACAGCTCGTCTGTTGTCATCAGGCGAGAAGTTCGACGTCTACACGAGCAGGAGGTCGTTGGTTCAAGTCCCACCGAGTCGCCTGTGGATATGTTATCTTCGACTACGAGCATGTACAATGCTTTATAGATACGTCGATGAAGGGAACAATCAAATTAATAATGCTGATTTGAACAGCTCTATGTAAATCCACAAGTCTTCTGTTATAACAAAAATATTATCAGTTGATCTTCTTTGAGTTGTATCTCAAAAAATTAAAACAAAACAAATCATACTTCCATTCTATTGATATCTCCTAATGATAATTAATTATCAAATGCATTTTTTTATGAGTTTTTATTTTGTATCTAAATGATTAAAGGGGAAGTATCCTCACGATCAGAACAGACTTTCGACAGGGCATGGAATCGATGTCCTAGTTTAAGATTAACACAGTGACTGACAATTACAGGCTCATTTCTGCAGCAGCAACAGTAATATGACCTTATCATGTGGGGTATATGGCAGTCACTGATGAGTTCATCTAAAACTAGCATTCCGATTCCATGCCCTGTTTTTCGTGACAATACTGCCCCTTTAAATCATGCATTGAAAAGCATGAGGCGTCAGCCACTGCAGACTAATTCACCTAAGTGATTATTTCTGTTTTGGACACAACATTGATAGCATGTCACATTATTTACTTGAATAGGCTACTTTCAAGATTCAAGAAATAATGATGAAAGGTTGAGATGAAATGGCAGTATATTTATGTGCAAAAGCATATTACATGAGAATCCAACATTATCCGCAAGCTAACTTGAAGTGCTCTCATTTCAAAGAAAACACAACAAATATAGACATTTTAAAAACATTTCCAGGCAGCAATGAGTGAGTATGTTCTACTAAATTGTGAATGATTTTTCAACCTTTTCTCATGACTTGGACTCAGAATAATTGAGCTGGAACTGTGACGGGTTATAGTTGTTAAATGTATATCTTGTATGTATAATTGTTAAATATATATACTGTATACTCAAAGAAGCAGTTTTGACAACAGTTTTAGCTTCCACACACACTATATACAGTGGTCAAGTGTTCAAAGTCCTCAAAGGACTGAAACCATCTAAAGCTGGTCATCCATCAGATTTGCCGGTTCGGCTGATCAGAGAGTTGCTAACGAGTTGGCAAACCTGCTTGCCTATTTGTTCAACAACTGCCTTACTGAGGGAGTTTCTCCAAATGTGTGGAAAACAGCGACTGTCGTACCGATCCCAAAGGAGGAACATTTCCTATTTTGATAATCTTTGACCAATGTTTGCTCGAGTCTTTGAATCCTTAATTGCAAGATGGTTAGTAGAAGACATTTCAACCAAACTTGACCCTAAGCAATACGGTAATATCAAGGGCAGTTCCACGGTCTACTACCTTGTGGATATGCTCAATTTTGTTCACCAGGGAATTGACAAACCTAGCCATTATGCTAAACTTTGTTCTTTTGATTGGGTTAACCATAATATTGTTATTACATGACATGTAATAAACGTTTACAATTAGGTTTAAGACGATCCATCATCCCCATCGTCTGCAGCATCCTCACTGACCGTACTCAGAATACTAAGCTCCATGGTAAGGTTTCCTCCACTCGGGACATTCCCTGTGGTGTCCCCAAGGTACCAAACTGGGCCCATTTTGTTTCTGGTGTTAGTTAATGATGCATCAGCTGGAAGCTGCAGGCGATGGAAATATGTAGATGACCTAACTTTAGGTGAAGTAATCAAGTATGATCAACAATCATCTATGCAAAATCACCTCGATGATTTATATACCTGGTGTAGAAATAATGATGTGCTCCCCAAACCTGCCAAATGTCATACTATGACAGTTAGTTTTTTGAAGCATAACATACCTGAAACTTCAGTTTCTCTTAATTCAATAGATCTTGAGTGTGTAACATCAATTCAATTGCTTGGTGTGACTGTATAAAACAATTTGAAATAGAACATGCACATAGCGGAAATTGTTTCCAAGGCATCCCGTAGGTTGTACACTTTGTGAATTCTACGTAAATCCAAAGTACCCATGGTGACTGTCTATACTTGTTAAATTACGCCTATTTTGGAATACGCTAGTCAAGTTTGCCACAGCTCCATTACTAGACAGCAGGTCATTGCTGTTGAAAATGTTCAGAAGCGTGCTGTTCGCATTATACTTGGTCATCAATATCACTCCTATACCATGGCACTTGAATTGTTAGGTATCCCACCCCTGAAGTCCAGGAAAGAAGACCTTTTGATGAAGTATGGAAATAATTTACTTGAGTCCACTAAATTTAGGAACATACACCCTCCTGAAAAAGTAACTAATCTTAGTTGGGAACTTAGAGCTAGTACCTTAACTGGTCTTCGCATGCCCAAAGGTATACTCGTTCCACTATCCCCTCTAATGTATTGTTTTGTGCATTTTGTGAACATCATTTTCTATTTACTTATACTTATATTTAAATGTTCTTTGTGTGCAATGAATATTGACACAGTTCCTCAGATCTTGTGAATTTTATTTCTTATTTTTCAAAATAGTAATTTGCGAATGGGAATATGTGCTACTGCAGTTAACAGGAAAAAGTAATGTCCGGCCTAGGTTGGTTTGATAGAGAAAACACTGTACTGTATCCCTCCTTTGAAATAGTTGTTCAATTTTGTTTTAACAAAATAAAGCAATTACACCATCGGTAGATTGAAACAATGCATTCATACTTGAATTAAGAAGTAACAATCCAGAAAAGAAGCCAGCAATTTGTGTGATCTTGAAATGAAAGCATACTTGATGTTATTGATTGTATCCAACATCCTTGAATACTTCTGCATGAGATCTTCTCATTTTAAGGATTTACACTGAAATTAAGAATACTGAGTGTGTATTGACTAGTTTGAGAGATTCTAAAGAAATCCTTTCACTTTCACTTTTCCAAACACATGAAATAATTGAGTGAACAGTGATTTCTAACCTTATATCTTTTTAAATCTCCTTTTGCAATGTTTAGAGCCTTTTTAAATGAAATAATTATATTAATATTTGTAATGTTTTCAATTAAATGTATTTTTACTGTTTACACATTTCCTACATTGTAAATTTGAATATTTCCGGCCCTTTGGCCGCTGTAATTCAAATTAAACCAACCAGAATAAATAAAAATAAATAAATAAAATTAAATTTGCCATCAATATACCATACTGTACCTTTCCTACAAGTTCATTTGGGACAAAATCATTTATTGGGACATTTTCATTTGCATGCATGACGTCACATATTGTACAAAATAAGTTCATGCTAGCGTTGATGATATATGAAATCAGCCAAGTGAAAGCAAGCTGTATACATAGTGATCGACGTATTGCTGATTACAGACAATCGGTGTAAACATTCTCTGAAAGAGTGGTGTTCAATTTAACTCATTACCAAGAAACAGGGTATCAGTGGGCCTTCATCACCGAACCTTGAATCGGTGGCATTGTCGTTGGTTCAGTAGTCACTATGGACAAAATGTAAGGACACATTATTCATCCGGGGAGGGGAGGGGGTAGCACTTATGTATCAGGCATTACCGCACACCGAATACTGCACATGCACACTCGGAGTGATGTCTGGTTCATCGGTCCCCTCGGTGACGCTCGGCTCTTATCTATGGCTCCAAGTAGCTACCTGGGCGCGGTAGCGGCCACACCCCGGTAAACTGCTTGGTCAACAGGCTAAACTAGGTGAGGGTATCTGACGGTTGTATTATCATCAGGGAAGGGGAAACATGTCCCCATCACAGCGTATGAAGACTGCTTCGGCCGTATTGGGCGATGTGGCGATGCATGGTTGGAATGCATTATTCAAGGGTAGTACTCAGACAAATCACCAGTTACCGGTCATCCACTGCATCTGGTCTTCTGTTTTCGTTCGTCGTGCTTGTCATGCCATTGGAACTGCTGAAGTCAGCCAAGTGTGTGAGGCAGCCCCTGTGCAACGACTGTTTCAACTCATCCCGCACAGCGTCCGAGCATCACTTTTCAAGTCCTGTGGCGATGGTGGCAGATGAAGATGACATCAGAAGCTGCTAGCTACGGACCTGCACACAGGCGGCCTAGGACTTTGGTCGCTCGTATACTGGATCAGAACAGCAGTATCGTTTGGCAGTATCTCAGGTGACTGACCAGCCCTTTTCAGGATCGCACTGGTCACCCCACAAGGGGGGAGGCCTAGAAAAGGTGGTCCAAACATAGTCTGTTCTATACAACCCGGTCAGTTCACACGGCTGACGGGTCATCTCTCATTTGTGGTCGAAAGTTATACAATAACAAATCAAAGAAGAAAATAATGCCCCTACCAGTTGGAGCATGGAATGTACGGTCACTCATGGATTCAGGCTCAAGCCCGGAACGCAGGACTGAACTGGTAGCTAAAGAACTGCGCCGCTATAATCTCGATATTGTGGCGCTGAGTGAGTGTCGGCTACCTGACGAAGGACATGTGACAAAAACTGGTGCAGCTAGGCTACAGTTTCTTCTGGAAGGGGAAGCGAGCTGATGAAGACCGCATCCATGGAGTTGGCTTAGCAATTAGCCTGTCCCTCCTTGACCGTCTGATCGAACTGCCGAAGGGTATCAACGGACGTCTAATGATATGCAGGATCCAACTTGCAGACAATCGGCACGCAACAATAATCAAAACTTATGCGCCAACTTTGACATCCTCTGATGAGTCCAAAGAGTGCTTTTATGAAGATCTAAGGCACCTCCTCTCTGCTGTTCCAGCCACAGATAAGTTGTTGCTGCTAGGCGATTTCAATGCTCGTGTTGGGAGTCAGTGTGCCCTCTGGCCAGGCATTCTTGGAAGAAACGGTGTTGGGAATTGTAATAACAATGGTACACTGCTGCCATCACTCTGTGCAGAACAATTATTAGTAATCATTTGCCGAACTGAACTTTGCTAAATTTATTGTGGCTGGATTCCACATATAAATCGGCTAACCTGCTGTACCCAGGTGCCTTCAGGCAGTTGATACGCTTACATACACACTCAGACTCCAATTGATGTATCTTAATCAAGAGTTTCGATCGTTCTCCCTCAAACTGTATATCTATCCCTCACTCTAGCAAACCCCTCGTCAAACCCCACACAACAATACTACTATAACTACAATAGATTTGGACAATACCAACGATTATTCTGACAATATACACGTTTATACACAACATTACTCCGTTTTAGCAGCTTAGACGCCTTAAGCTTGAGTGGCCGAGCAAAAACTTGTGGGAATTTATCTATCGCGCATTAGGTGTGTTCCGGTTATCCCAAATATAGAGGGGTGCAACAAAATATAATAATAAAAGAGTTATCGGTGTGACACATATTTTGGAGTCAGCGTGACCTAGAATTCAGGTTCATCTGGACCTACAAGAGCGTTGCAACCTTGGACCCTCTTCAGGGTCCATTCTGACCCAGGAATATTTAAGTGATTTAATTAAAGTCAGTAAACACTTCTGGTAAAATGTCTATCAATGCATTCGTACTTCAAAAGAATGAAACTATAGGCAAACTATATAATATAAAAACAGTTTATTTCATCGTTTCATTAACGAGACAAATGTCTTCGGATTGTTTGTATTCAGTCCAACGTCTACAGATGACAGAAATTCATGTTAGGAATGATGTATTCATTTTACTAACGATAGCAGCTGAGACAGACCCGGTACATAGCCAAGGCTTGTACAAGGCCGGACGCCATAATGAATTGTGTCATGAATGATCATCAAGGTAAACAAACAGTTGACGGATCACGACACATTTACAGTTAATATTTGAGTTTACACTAACTCAGAACATTAATCGTTAATATTGATAGCAAACTATAGTTAATTAATAACCATATGCATTGTAGTAAACTTAACCAATAATGATGAAATGTTGATGTTTCTTAAAGCTATTCACTGCAGGTAGACGAGGGGAAAGAGGATATGAACTCTTCCAAGAACAAGTTCTTTGATGCCTAACAGTTGCTTTAGTTTGAATAGACAGTTTTAACAGTGTAAACAATAAAATATGCCTATTGGAGAATATATTTGCCCTTTGTTTATTTTTTTGCGTCTGTTTGTAAAAATAAATTTAAAAAAAAAATTAAAAAAATAAATTCTAAATTTAGGGGGGCACCGCGCTCCTCCCATTCCTCCTTATAAACATAAAATCTGTGACGTATACCTCAAAAGCAAGTTGTCATAATATAAAAAACAGTTTATTCGACAATATAAACAAAAGAATTCCAGTCACAGAACAATACCACTTTTTAATTTATTATTATTTCTCACTTTAAGAACAACGTTGCTCACCTTTAGTTTGTGACTACATCTGGCATTTCCAAGACCTTATTTTAAAATATTCCGATATTTTTGTGTTGGTAATCTAACACAGTAGTTTACAATACTTTAACATCGCCTCAATTCTCACGGAGTACAGTGGGTTCTGACGGTCACTTGACGCATCTCTTATGCCCAATCGATTGGAAGAGGTTAAATAGGGAGAAGGCCAGTTGATGCTAAATTACGTCAAAGTGATAGAATGAGTTTTAATGAATACTGGAATAATATGTAACTGAATGCTCGAACAGTCCTTTCGACACATAATTATATGTCACAACTTGGGTAGTTCATACCTACATGGTGTAAGCATATTCTACTTTAGATTGAGTGATCCAGGATCACTTTTGACGTTATTGTGCTTTAACAATGCAGGGGATAGAGTTAAAATAGTGAAGTTGATCTTAAAAAGCGACTGAATGCATTGGTCAATTTGTGGTTTGAATTGTAAAACGTCAACGCACCAAATACCCTAGCCAATAATAATTGGGCGCCCTCTGTTGACACAGCTGAAAGATATCTCTTTCAGATTTCAGACAGCATGCATTAATTTGCAAGTCGTCAAGTCTCCAAAAACATCATAACATCTTACGCCAAGGATGAGCTAAAAAGGAGACAGAAATGAAACAGTTTCCTGCTAGTGTTATACGAAAACATTCTCAGGAAACGAGACGGGAAGAGGATGATGAGAGATGAGAGAGAGACATTATGAGGTCAGAGGTTGAAATGGGAGAAATATAAAGAGAGAAATTGGATGAGCTATCTTCACAATAATTACCTATTTCCGTGCCTACGACCCTGTGTTATGGGCCAATTATATGGACTAACGCGCTACGGGGTTTAACAAGCACGGAGCTAAACAAGTATATATCCTGGGTGCAGTTTGATGTAGTCACGTTCTAGGGTTAATGGCGAACTGCTGAAATAATACCGTCTTCATGATAAAGGAGCCGCTTCTTCAGGAAGACTATAGATGATATCCAAACACTGTCATACAAAATGTCACGTCACCAGTTTTAGTAAAATTTATATATGAATCAGAATTTGGTTTATAGCATGTTCTTCTTGTTTTTATGAATTTAAGGTATACATAATAACTTTGCGATGAACCTTTTCAATCTTAATATCAATCTGATAAGATAAATCAGACAATCAGACCTATTTCAGATTTTTTTGTAATATTTGACATTTAGGCCTACAAGAATACTGAGTCTATATTTTAGATTAATATGCCTCTCAATCAAAACAAAACGCGCACAGACTATTTTGTTTATAAAGACGAGAATGCTTGCAAGAGACACTTTGAGAGTTATAAGTATTATAAGTAAAGTGGCAGGTGTGCTTGTCGATCGTCATTATAGGTCTCATAGCGAGGCGATAGCCGAGTGGCAACTAGCGACTGAATCATTCCATGAAGCGATAGGCTTGCAACATGATAAACAGGCGAACACCATATTTTTGTAAAATTAATAGACAATCCTGAAAACTCTTATAGGGTATGGTACGCCAATTGGCGTACCAAACACCACCTAACACCGAACACCGCATATCATGTTTATAACACTTGCACAATCCTGAAACCCTCTTACCGTATGGAACGCCAATTGGTGCGTATAACGTCAGCCTTTTCTGTTTATAACACTTAGACGATCCCTGTATGGTATGGTCACAAATTGGTTTACTATAAAATCGGCGTACCATACATGTCCCATACTGTATCATGCCATTTGTACCATCTTGAAAATATCTTGTTAATTTGCATTGGTATTAGTATTTACACCATTAAATATTTCTATTCCAGTTATATTGTAATAAATCAAAATGTCTGTGTCTCATACCAGTAGTAATACTTTTTCTTATTTTAATAAAGGATCAAATCTATTGTTTCATCACATGAACAAATTAAATATATAACGCAAATCAAACTTACCAAGTAATATGCGTGTTTGTTCATGCTTTGGGATTGGTGTAATTTTTTTGTGTTAATTATAAAAAAACCTGGTGAGCAGTTAATAACAAAAATATATTGTTTCTGTTTAAAATGTGAAATGTAATATTAGAAAATTGCTGACTTGTAATGGAACAGAAGTTCCAATTACTTTATTATAATTATATTAACATTTTGTCTGTCGCATATGATATTGTTTATTCATCTCTCATGGGTTAAACAAAACGTGTTACTCATAATGTTTCCCCCATCAATCACTTGAATAATTTGCAGACAGACTCACCAACACCTTAGAGACAACTGGTGTTCCTTTTCCCAGAAGATTCCTTGCACACCATGCATATTTGCCTATTTGCTGTACAATCAGCCAATTTATCATTGTACCAAGTCATTAATTGCTGCAATGATTACTTTTGGAATTTGGACTGAGTTATTTAAAGACAAAATTGACTGTTTTGATGTATGTATTACAAACAAGATCTGGAACAAAATATGGTAGGTTTGGAAAAAACTATATTAAATCCGTTTTAATAATTTCCCCTTGCAAAATGTTTTAAAATGAAGGCCAAGTTATGTAAAAACACATTTTTAAGTTTGTTAAATAAAGCAAGTGTTCTTTATTGTGAATTTACATCTTAAAACAGATCACATTATGAAGCACTTTTAGTATTACATTATGGTAATGATAACATCATGAGCCATTTTTGTTATCCATTGACCTATGTGATGGTCCGTATTGCACCCATTTAATTACGGACTATAGCTTATAGAGCTAAAAGTAACATTCATTATATCATCAATATATATGATAAGTTTGTTAAATGCTCTCTCATTTGGTTTTAAGACATCAGCGAAGATTATAAGGGCACATGGAAACCTTAACCCATGTGAGTGCGAACTGATTGATGTTTCATTGTGTTTACTATGACACAGCAATATCATCAACTCCAAACTCAGTGTTTTTTGTTTACCTTTATTCAAAGAAAAAGAGACTACCTAGCTGTTTTTGTGATTGGTGCCTGTATTAGTCAACATTTGATTTATTCAATCATTCTGTTTGTAGGTCTATTCCTGTTAAGTGGAAATACGTTTTTTCTAGTCTATTGTATATGCGTTTTTATGATTATTCCCTTGCTGTCTGCCAAATTATCAGGTCAGTTGACCCTGTCAAAGCCTGGACTTGCATGGTTCTGTCTTGGATATGTGTTTGTAATAAGGATTTTGGTCTCAAAGTACATAGGTCTATGCACTAACATCAAAGGGAAGTATTAGATACCACGTCATTTGCTCTGTCAATTTCTCCAAAAACCTTTATATTTATCAAAGGGTAACTGAAGAAGTTAGTGCTAGCTATTGATCGGCATCTGCGAAATAAATCGTTTTCCCATTTCAAAGGTTCGCCACATCAACATTACGCAATTTGTATCTCTTCAATTCGAATGTGAATGGAAATATCATATTTAACTGGCGCCACATAGAGAAACAACATCATGCTAGATTGACACTGAACGCTGTTCTAGTATTTCTTCAGTCTTTGAGGAACTCAGCCAGGCATTTGACGATGACATCCACAAAATGTCAAGTGCAGTTTAGGGACGGTAGAATCCCACAGCAACACACTCCAGCAAACTAGAGCTGGCTTTTGTTTAATTTTGCCGATTCCTCTGGGTTCACCTATAGTAGAGAAACATATTTAAGTCATCTTCTCGTATAGGTTACTCACCTTCTTCAATACTCCTTCAAATCATAAATAGTTTACTTTCAATATTCAGTGGGTACAACTTATGGTGGTGCGAGGAGGTATACTCGTATAGAATGTTGCTTTACAGAATAATATTGTTTCTAGCATCATGATAAAACATCCGTTTACAAATTTTATTCTACCAGATGTAAGAAAATTGTCATTCTGAAAGCATCTTGCGCCTGGCTTTGACATTTTTGTCTGAATAAGAAAATAAGCTGTTTACCTAAACTGTTGTATTCATATAGACCGTAACTTGACAAATTTGTTTAATCATCAGATGGTCAAAGGGACAAACTTAAACAAAATCACCTGATGATTCGAACTGAGATAACCAAAACCACTCAACATGTAGAGTTAGCACCAAAAGGATAGGTTAATCTTAATGAAATTGAAAGAGATCAAAGTTCAATCATGTTCCTAGTAGCTTCATTACCCTTTTGCAGCTCAAACACTCGCTTGACTGTGCTATTAAAGGTCCTAGGAAATAGAAATTTTTAACAGTGAAAACAATAAAGTATACCTATTGGAACATATATTTGTCATTTGTCTATTTTATCCCCGCCCCTTTGCACCATTAAAAAAATAAATTCTGAAATTAGGGGGGCGCCACGCTCCTCCCCTACCTCCTCATTATCATATTATAATCCGCAAATCCGTGACGTAGACCTAGGAAGGTCCAGCACTGCCTGCGATGAAGTTTCAGTCAAGTCGTACTCAAAACCACTGAAGTTGATGTGTCATATTAGATCTTCTTTTCAGCTAAATTTAGTAGATATCCCACATTTTTGGGAAATGCCTTGTAGGTGTGTTGTTGCTGGGTGTAGCAACACCACAAAGGAAGGTGTCAGCCTTCACCGATTTCCACCAGACCCTAAATACAGGCGAATTTGGACGGCGAGTGTGAAGCTGACCAGGGCGAAATGGTCAGGACCAACGGAGCACTCTATGATATGTAGCGCTCACTTTGAGCCAACATACTTTGACCGGGGGCTCCAGAGCCAGTTTGGCATGAGATTTAAAGCCATGCTGCGCCCTGATGCAGTACCAACAATATTTCCCTTAAGTCAGAAGGCCAAGAAACGTCCAGAAAAGAAAAGAGTAGCTTTCTTGAAGCGAGAAAGTCTCAGGGTAAGTTGCTTTGTTTTCCGTGTAACTTACATGTGTATGTGCACCCACAAGCAATAGGCTTATTACTAACGTTAGAGGTCGATTGTTACACTTCGCACACCACATTAACGCAAAAAATGTCGTTTCATTGTGAAGTCACTGAAGATGTCATTGTACAATTCTTTGACAATGTTAATTATGTGTGTGATTTTTGGATCTTGTTTCAAAATCATCGAGTGCAGAATTATGTTTTGAAACGGTCATAACGACGGCTTACACACCACCAATGACTCCTGGCCATGTGTATCCATGCCATTGATTCGACGGGCCTTGCGCTTCGTTTTACGGTAGAGCCTACAGTACAGATTTATCGGTGCTATACGGTCATGTTTACTATGCAACTTGCAAGTCGTGTGCACATACACTGTACATGTGTACGTTGCGCACAGTTTATGACCCTTTTTTATAATCCAACGGTTTAACCATGGAGCAACTAAACACAATGGCAACATTGGTGCCTAACATTGGAGCTTAGTTTATTCATGGTTTATTGCTCCTAGGTCTACGTCACGAACAGCGCCACCGCGCGTTGGGCAGCATTTGAAATTAGATGAGGCAATTTTTGTAAAAATCAAATTAAAAATAATTAGCCCAATCCAGACATAAATTAAACGTAAAATCGTTTTTTATTCATATCAATTGATAAAATAACAAAAGAAAATAAATAAGCACAATTTGACTCTTCCTAGGACCTTTAATAACAACAGGCATAATATGCATCAATCCAGCAATGACATATTCTACTTTTTTGATCAACAAATTAAAAAGGCAACATTTTCCAGCATGATTTCAGAATGAAACAAAAGGTGGTTGGCCTCGTAGTAGTATCCACGTTTCTGGCACAGATTAAAATAAGCTAACTTTTATACGTTAATTTATTATTATTTCAAAATATTTAACCTGGGTAGGCCATTTACCTTCCGGTATTCTTCCTAGGCGCCCAGGAACTTCCACTCTATGTTTTGGAACATATAACATATTAGCTTGAACATTACGGGTATTATAAAAATTAAAATCAGAAGCCGTCGATATAAAATCAGACTGTACTATTTAAACACCTATACATTAAAATTCCATTAAAATAATCTCGTCTCTGAGTAACTGTAGGAATATTTAACATTTTAAGAAGGTCATAAATTATGGACTAATATTCCAATCGTAGTTATTTGTCAGTAAGCGTGCCATTCTGTTTTGTAAGCGTTGAACTCTGTTTAATTGTACATCAGGTGCATAGCCCCATATAGTTATACAATAATCAATGTGGGGTTGAATTATTGTCTTGTATACAATCAATAAATGTTCAGGGGGAATTTTGTTCTTTAAATTACATAAATACCATGACCCAACTTTTTACAAATAGTAGATATATGACGTTCCCATGACATATCATTACAAATTGTTACGCCAAGATATTTAGCAGGACCGGATTTAGACATGTGGAGGCCCCTGGGCAGCCTTCAGTAGTGGAAGCCCACCCTACCTTAGAATACTAAAAACTAAAAGGTGACAAGAGTCACAAGACATAGTTACAGTCATCCATAAAGTAATTTTTTTCAAGTAGAAAGAATCTGAATAAGCAAGCAAGCAGGTCAATCATGATTAATCATAACAAGAATATAGTACAGTACATATATTTACAGACCAGCCTACAGTTTCAGGTCAGCCTACATTTTTCCTTACAAATTTTTTTTTCATGAAATATGTGGAGGCCCCTGGTTGTGGAGGCCCCTGGGCAAGTGCCCAGCTTGCCCAGTCCTAAATCCGGCCCTGATATTTAGTATATAGAACCTGATTTAATTGTTCATTATTTACTATTAAATTAAAATTATTGTCATTCACTGACCTTGTAGTGATTTCCATACAACACGATTTATTAACATTAACATGTAATTTATTTTTACATAACCATTTTTCTATATTTTGCAAATAATTTTGAAGTGCAATTTTAGCATTATAAGCGTTATCTGCTTGAGTATAAATTACAGTATCATCAGCAAAAAGATTACATGTACTTGATGTCATACAAGTCGGAAGATCATTTATAAATAATAAAAACAATATAGGCCCTAATATAGAACCTTGAGGCACACCACATTGTATTTCCTTGAATGAAGACATGTTACCATTTACTTTAACTGCTTGTTTACGTTGTTGTAAATAACTTTTAAACCATTGCAAACTCAAATCTTTAATACCGTAATTATCCAATTGTTCATGATCAATAGTGTCGAAACATTTTTGGAGATCAATAAAGCACAAAGCATTAGTTTCATCAACGTTAATACCTTTTAAAATATCTGAAACAACCTTGTGTATGCAGGGACGGATTAACCCCCACTAGGGCCCCTGGGCCGATCATTTTTCAAGGCCCCCCTGAGGCCCCTCCTCAATGGGACCTCTCAAAGTGGGCCCTTTGAGGACCACTGCTTCACAGTACGGTGGAGCAGTGGTCCTCAAAGGGCCCACTTTGGACCCCCAGCCTGGAGGGCCCCAGCCCCCAGGAGCCTGCGTTTGAGGCTCAGACCCAGCGAGAACCACTACTGTACAGAGGAGGGGCGGGGCCCGCACACATTTGATATTTGATTAACCTATACATTTCATTTTAGGCCTCGTGTCCCAGTTCCCCCCAAGGGCCTGTGAGAGACAAGGGCCCCTGCTAGCCTACACCGTACAAAGCTGGGCTTTGTACGGTGTAGCAGTGGTCCTCAAAGGGCCCACTTTAAGGGGTCCCCAGCAGGGACCTCCAGCCTGGGGGGGGGGGGCCTGAAGGCCGGGCCCCAGGAGCCCTTGTCAGGGCCTCAAACCCAGTACCGCGCCGCGCGGTCCAGTTTCCCCGAAGGGCCCCTGAGAGCCAAGGGCCCCTGGGCCCCGGCCCCACCGGCCCAATGGCTAATCTGGCCCTGTGTGTATGGCAGTGTTTGTAGAATGGTTCTTTAAATAAGCAGACTGTGCAGTAGTTATAAATTGATGGTTGTATAAATATTCTTTTAGTTGCGATAAAATAATCTTTTCCATAATTTTAGATACATGAAAGAACTGCACTGGCTTCCTGTTTCACAGAGAATTGTTTTTAAACTTATGCTAATTGTTCACAAATCTTTTAATAACATTGCTCCAATTTATATTTCTGAACTGCTTAAAGTCTACACTCCATCACGCAATTTGCGCTCCAGCAACATGTCACTCCTAAAGGAACCAACTTCAAAACGGAACTGGGGTGATAGGTCGTTTTCTGTCGCAGCTCCGAGACTCTGGAATCATCTTCCAACTAAACTCAAATCTTGTCATAGTATAACCAGATTTAAGTCGATGCTTAAAACTCATCTTATGTCACAACTCTTCAAAGATGATGTATATTTGTAATTGCATTGTAGGCACATGTATCTCGGTATATAATTTTTTTATTTTATTTATTTTATTTTATTTTATTTTTTTTAAATTTAATTTTCCCCCCTATGCTATCATTGTATATTGTTTGTATTCATGTTTTTCTTTGTTTCCGCGCCTTGAGCGCCCAGCAGGGTGGATATGTGCGCGCTAAAAATCTTTATTATTATTATTATTATTATGACTTATTACAGAGATTGGTCTATAATTTCCATAATCCTCAACGAACCTTTACCTTTATAAATGGGAGTGACTTGAGCTAATTTCCAATCTTCTGGGACACTAGCTTCATTTATTGACATATTTAAAATTTCAGTTAACAAGGGTGTTATAATAGGTGCTCCAATTTTAAGCAGTTTACAGTCCATATTCAACACATCTAGATTTGATTTACTCTTTAGAGTATTAAGTTGTTCGAATACCATATCGGTGCTAATTGATTCAAGTTTAGTAGATACTCTCTGGTAACTCCCACTCGTAATGAACCTTCTCATTGAATTTAGCAGCTAGCTTAGACCCAATTGTGGCAAAATAATTATTACATTTTTCAACATCAATATTATTTGGTGAAGAGACGACATTTGACCCAGTTAAGGTTTGAAGTATTTTCCACATATTGCGTTTTTGACCATTATTTTTGGTAACTTGTGTTTTATAAAATTCACGTTGAGTTTTTTCAATTTCATGAACAACTTGATTTCTTTTTAATTTATACTGTTTCCATGTATCACTACACGCATTTTTAATAGCTTTCCTATGAAGGAAATCTCTTTCATTCATGAGTATAATAATATCCCTTGTAATCCAAGGATTACAACGATCTCTTACTCTCACATTGTTTAGTGGTGTATGTTTTCCAGAAATGTTATTAAAGGTGTGTTTAAACATATCCCATGCAGTATCCAGTGATGTATCGTTACGAAACAGATGAGTGTCTAAATCACACATTGCATTATTCAATGAATCACAAAATATACTTGCATCAAATTTGTTATAATTTCTAGTAGTAACGACCCTTTGTTGTTTAGTAACCGGTTTACCATCTAAAATAGTGTATGTAAGGAAGTGATCACTAAGTGAAACCTTAATAACACCAGAAGTCTTATGTTCAGTAACATTGGTGGATAAAATAACATCAATTAAACTTGAAGAAGTATCTGTGACTCTTGTTGGTTCTTTGATTAATTGCGTAAATCCGAACAATTGTTCCATATAAAATACGTTGTTATTACTCAAAGATTCATCAAATTTATAATCATAATTTAGGTCACCCAACAATATAACGTCATGTTCAACAAGAACCTTTTCCAAAACATCCAACATAGAATTAAAATAATCTACAACTTTGGATGGAGGGCGATACATGGTTCCAACAACAGTGGGTTTTTTGTAAGGTCTATTTACTTTAATAAATATTGATTCTACTTCAGTACTTTTAATATAGTTATCAAGAAACATATCATATTGTACATTATCGCGTATGTACAGGCCTACGCCACCACCATGACGAGAACCTCTATCATTACGTTTAAATACATAGCCTGGAATGTTTAGGTCATTTTCTGTAATAGTATCATCAAGAAAAGTTTCATTAACAGCAAGAATATCAAGGGGTTGATCATTAAGTAGCACTTTTAATTGATCTAATTTATCAGGAAGACTTCTTACATTAATACATGCTATTCTAAGTCCTTTAGATAATTTAATTAACTTTAAACATGTTTGAGAAAATTTGTTTTTATTTTTCATTGGCTTTCTTTTGGTGTTACATGAAGCACTGTGCATATGGGAAGATGTATTTAATTGTGTTAAATCGTTACTGTCATTTACCGTACATTCACTCAAAATCGCAAATCTGTTTTTCAATTTTGTAGGTGTCTCGGCATTAACTTCTTGGCCAGTATCCTATGATCATTGGATCCCTATTACCACAGCCGGCAACCTATCTCAAATTCTTGCCTCGGAGAAATTGGTTGAGTATTTGGCATTATGCCTGACACGTGAATCGATGGAATATTACGTGCCGTGTTAGATGATGCACGGTCAATATGACGTATAACACCGGCAAGTGGAGTGCTGGCTTGGCGTGAAAAACAAAAAACAACAACAACATTTTGAAGAATCCTGTTTGTGCCATAGATATCACAAACCTCGCTTAAATGTCTCATATAAAACATTAAAGATATATCTAAGGATTATGACTTATTATGTCCACAATACTGCACTAAAACAAATAAATAATGATTGTCGGCTTGGTTGCTGGCATGATCAGAGAGCTATACACAATTACTGAAGCAATAATAACACAAGTCGCACAAATGCAGCAAAACGTCAGATCTTGCACTGATCTATAGACATTGGACTATACATCTATATACCTATCACAAGGATGATTTAATTAGAGTTCATGAATTTCTCAACTGAGAACAATATCAAAGGGATAGTTTTCAAACGTCTCACAAAAATCTCACAAAAATCTTCACCTGTCCTACTATATCATCATACAAGGTGATTGTTGTATGCAGATAAAACGTTAGAGTTAGTACATTAAGTGCATAATTCATGGCGGTTTCTTTTAGTTAGGCAAACTATAAAAGAAATATACGAAGAATGAGAAGAATGCACACAATGAAGCCAAACAAAAGACTTGCTTATTTTATATACCGGTACTCTACAAAGAACTGTAAAACAAACAAATGTCAATGCGCCTTACGGACCATGATCAGCGCTGTTACACTACAGATAACCAACTCATCTTTACGGACCATGATCAGCGCTGTTACAGACAGCCAACTCATCCTTACGGACCATGATCAGCGCTGTTACAGACAGCCAACTCATCCTTACGGACCATGATCAGCGCTGTTACAGATAGCCAACTCACCCTTACGGACCATGATCAGCGCTGTTACAGACAGCCAACTCATCCTTACGGACCATGATCAGCGCTGTTACAGACAGCCAACTCATCCTTAAGGACCATGATCAGCGCTGTTACAGACAGCCAACTCATCCTTACGGACCATGATCAGCGCTGTTACAGACAGCCAACTCATCCTTAAGGACCATGATCAGCGCTGTTACAGACAGCCAACTCATCCTTACGGACCATGATCAGCACTGTTACAGACAGCCAACTCATCCTTACGGACCGTGATCAGCGCTGTTACAGACAGCCAACTCACCCTTACGGACCATGATCAGCGCTGTTACAGACAGCCAACTCACCCTTACGGACCATGATCAGCGCTGTTACAGACAGCCAACTCATCCTTAAGGACCATGATCAGCGCTGTTACAGACAGCCAACTCATCCTTACGGACCATGATCAGCACTGTTACAGACAGCCAACTCATCCTTACGGACCATGATCAGCGCTGTTACAGACAGCCAACTCACCCTTACGGACCATGATCAGCGCTGTTACAGACAGCCAACTCATCCTTACGGACCATGATCAGCGCTGTTACAGATAGCCAACTCACCCTTACGGACCATGATCAGCGCTGTTACAGACAGCCAACTCATCCTTACGGACCATGATCAGCGCTGTTACAGACAGCCAACTCATCCTTAAGGACCATGATCAGCGCTGTTACAGACAGCCAACTCATCCTTACGGACCATGATCAGCACTGTTACAGACAGCCAACTCATCCTTACGGACCATGATCAGCGCTGTTACAGACAGCCAACTCACCCTTACGGACCATGATCAGCACTGTTACAGACAGCCAACTCATCCTTACGGACCATGATCAGCGCTGTTACAGACAGCCAACTCACCCTTACGGACCATGATCAGCGCTGTTACAGACAGCCAACTCATCCTTACGGACCATGATCAGCGCTGTTACAGACAGCCAACTCATCCTTAAGGACCATGATCAGCGCTGTTACAGACAGCCAACTCATCCTTACGGACCATGATCAGCGCTGTTACAGACAGCCAACTCATCCTTAAGGACCATGATCAGCGCTGTTACAGACAGCCAACTCATCCTTACGGACCATGATCAGCGCTGTTACAGACAGCCAACTCATCCTTAAGGACCATGATCAGCGCTGTTACAGACAGCCAACTCATCCTTACGGACCATGATCAGCGCTGTTACAGACAGCCAACTCATCCTTACGGACCATGATCAGCGCTGTTACAGACAGCCAACTCATCCTTACGGACCATGATCAGCGCTGTTACAGACAGCCAACTCATCCTTAAGGACCATGATCAGCGCTGTTACAGACAGCCAACTCATCCTTACGGACCATGATCAGCGCTGTTACACGGACAGCCAACTCATCCTTACGGACCATGACCAGCGCTGTTACAGATAGCCAACTCATCCTTACGGACCATGATCAGCGCTGTTACAGATAGCCAACTTATCCTTACGGACCATGATTAGCGCTCTGATACAGATAGCCAACTCATCCTTACGGACCATGATTAGCGCTGTTACAGACAGCCAACACATCCTTACGGACCATGATTAGCGCTCTGATACAGATAGGTCCCTACACAAATTAAAAAATATTAACTTTATTTGCATGGTGTTAAGTCGACGATGAGGAGCTATTTTTTTTTTTATTATTTTTTTTAAATTTATTAATTTATTTATTTTTTATAAATGAGTTTCTTAATCAATTTGGTGACGAACTGTAGGCCGCTAACAAGATCAAAAGTTCTGAATGCATTTTTAGTACTTTCTCATTAAGAAAGTGAGCAGAATGCCAAGTTTACCAATGATAGATTTTCCCTTTAAGGACGTACGCAGGATGGTTCCCCATTGCAATCCTACATAACTAAAAGGCCCGTCTGGGCGCAGTTAATAAGTGTAAATAATAAATCAGTGATGTTTATCCCCCAAATTAAGGAACTCGGCCTTTTGGTCCCTATTGGCAATAGCATAACTAGAGTTTGTCCAGTAGGGGGAATTTTATTTTGTTGGCGGGGGGGGGGGGGGTTAGTCATTATGATTTTTAGGGAGCACTTGAAGCATTTTGTTTAAAGGCTCTTATGTTTTTCTAAGGGATTCGGGTGACGTCCATCATGCGTCATCTTATGAGCCTTCTTGCTAACCCTGTCTGTCAAAGATAAAAAGGGAAAAATTGTCTTTTATAAATTTTATCGATAATGGCCGACTTCTTATACAGAATAAAAAACAGAAATTTATATTTCCAGAATAAAATTTTCCCGTATGAGTTTTTCATACATGTATTTGTTGCTACATACAGTTTCTACATCAGTATGAATTTCAGAGATACATATTTATTTTGTTTTGAACACGATAAATGATACATGACTATATCCATGGTATATTGAGCAATAAACATCAATCAAGCATCAGCTCTTCAATTTCCTGATAACAAAAAGGCCTTCAACCTTTCATATGCATTTGATGAAATCCAGACAACTGCTCCATATTTATTGTCTTTGTACCGTCTATAAGAATCTTTATGAAATTGAAATAATGCCTACATGTTGCTTTGAGCATATTGTCACATATTTCATTTCACTACATTATTTTCTTTACAGTGTTACTCGGTAAACTTAAAAGCTCGTTACCCAAGGGTCTAAATGCTTTATTTTCATTTTTTCAAAGAACGGGAAGCTCCCTCTATGTAACTTTACTTCCTGGGGCTTCGTTCTTTGAAACCCCGCCAAAAATCTTGCAATTAAGTACCTGGAAAGACACAGGAAGATGTCTTGTTTGTATAGGTGACATTCAGTGTAGCATGAAACTCCTTAGGGTGCAGGCCAGTGAGATTATGATAATATTATGAAGACTGTAAACGTTACGTGTCTGATCATACATCTGATTCACCTGTTGATGTTTAAGCACACAGTCGTATTAAATATCGACCGTATACAGATAGTCTAACAGTAAAAATACTGACACCATGGCGCAATGAAATAAGCTTATTCCATTCCCAATGTGCTATGACGACCCCTTGCTAGTTTGCAAAAAGAAATCACAAACCATGATTATTTCCCTTATTTTATTTATTTTTTTATTTCCCAAAACATACCCATATAGGCCTACATGGTGAGAATGTAAAATAAGTTGACTCAAAATGCGTCTCCTGGATTTTCAACTATAAGCAACGCAATGTCTGGAGAAAATAGGGGTAAAAAGTAGAAAGTCACTGATATCTTTCTGGTAATGAAACCAAGGACTAAAATTCCTCAAAAGCACTGTATCTCAGAAACCTGAAGAAACTTATGGAGAGAAGACGATAAAGTAATATTCAGTTTTATATGCGGGAGGAAAACCCCGGACAAATATTCCAGAAAAAAAAACACTTAATCAAGTAGGGACTAAAAACCCAATCCACCTATCAGCTCGGGTCCAAGTGGGATTCGAATCCGTGTCCACGTGTGAGATATATAAAAGTACAGTCTACAGAAGGATTTTGTGATTTGAAAAGCCAACCCTCTTTTTTGTTAACAAGCCGAGTAATTGATTAAAAGAAAATTTAATGAAATCTGTCAAAAACAAAGAGCAAAGCATCATCTGACGTGCTGGTAATTACGTCGGGTCATTATTCCTCTTCTTTGGAGGTGCTTGGATTAATTTCAAGGAGACCTAGCGTAAAGAGACTTGACAAGTTGAATTGGATAATAAATCACCCTTAAGGGAATGGGAGGCAATGCAGCGACAGCTCCAGATTTAATCAGTAGGTACGTGTTTTACATAACAATTTATGTTTAACATTTATTCAGTTGATAATTTATTTTAAGGGACAGTTGGTAATTTTTCATCATTTTCTGAGAAAGGCAAGCTCAGTTTTTTGTTGGTTAAACATCGTTCTTGATATCCATTACCAGTATGTATGTGCATGATGATACGCTTTTAACCGACATCTTTATTTGGAATGAAATAATTTTAAAACAAACTTTAAGCACGGAATTCAGTAAACAGGAGACTTGACGTTTGACGCACTTTGATTTGGTCACCATGCAGGTACCGTAATAAATGCATATTTGGAGGCTATAATTCTCAATTGAAGACGTGTGCGAATAATTGCTAATTCATTGGAACTTTGTTTTTAGTGTTATATAGCTCTTAAGTGTGGGATAGATCTAACTCTTCGTGTACATCATGCACGACTAGATAAATATGATAGCATGAATGATAAGAAGAGAAGGAAGAGACGTTAATGGATGATGGTAGTGTGATTGGAAGCATCTTCAAGCAACAGGACGGTGTCAATGTACCGCAAAGGTTGATTTATAATCTTCAGTCAACGTGTGACTGGGGTAATATCACGCCCGTGTTAATGAGAGGCGTTATTCTGGGTGTTATTCTGCATCCTACATGCCTACAGTATTGTCTTCCCAATCGCGCATATTGTCTAGAATCAGCCTTTAATAACTCTTTATCAGCTCTAATATGTTTCTGTACACGTCATGTGCCTTCAATGTTGTAAACTGAGTGAGTTGAAAATGCTGTGATCACCATGTGTTTAAGGCCAAAATTTAAAATGCTCCGGTTTAGGTCATAGGTCGGCTGAAAAATCGGTGCGGTGACACTGACACGCTTGTTTTTTGGCATTGCACAAAGTATGGTGGCTAAGAGAGGCCTCACAACTCAGGCAAACGTTCATACCCTATGTGAAAAAGTCGTTTCAAACAGCACGGCAGAATTCCAATCGATCCAGAAATGTTGACTGCAATTGAGCATAGTTTCATATCAACAAAAAAGTATGAATTAGTGACGCGCGCAGAGACCAGAAACCGGAGATTTAATTTTTGGCTCAAGGGTGATGTGATTGATGTCAATGTTTTGAAAGACAACTTCCAATTTGGTCTAAGATGGCTGATGCCTCTCATGCTATTGTCTGACTGTTTATATTTTATTCAGACTTTCTGTAAGGATGAATATTTGCCACGGTTTTTTGCACAAATTGCAAACGTCACTCAACCTGCTTCGTTCCAAGTACCCCTGTCAGTTTAATGTATCTTTCTCCACAATACCTTAATAACTTGATGTCAAATATGGACCTGTGTGGATTTGTACATAAGGGACAATTTGAAAATACAATTTGTGATAAGTGTAAAACAAATATCAAGGACGAGGAGTATTTCAACAGCATTTAAATTAATCGCTTACTAGGTATTGCTAATTCAAAACAAATAAATTATCACAGTATAAGTACATCAAACTTACTTAGTGTTAAGATGATGATGGTATCAAACATGAAATATTTATATCTCAGATGCTATTATTTAAGTAAAACTTTTGAAAACATTTCCAAAATACATTTCAGTCGCCTGTAATCGTTTTCATTCCACGTGGGAAAAAATCGAACAATCTAAATGAATTTTCAATATTTGTTTTCGTTAATGACATCATGAAATAAGCTGAAACTTTCATAGCTTGCTTGCTGTATATATACATCTTACTTCTATTAAAGTAAATGGCCTGCTGTATATATACATCTTACTTCTATTAAAGTAAATGGCTTGCTGTATATATACATCTTACTTCTATTAAAGTAAATGGCTTGCTGTATATACATCTTACTTCTATTAAAGTAAATGGCTTGCTGTATATATACATCTTACTTCTATTAAAGTAAATGGCTTGCTGTATATACATCTTACTTCTATTAAAGTAAATGGCTTGCTGTACATATACATCTTACTTCTATTAAAGTAAATGGCTTGCTGTACATATACATCTTACTTCTATTAAAGTAAATGGCTTGCTGTACATATACATCTTACTTCTATTAAAGTAAATGGCTTGCTGTACATATACATCTTACTTCTATTAAAGTAAATGGCTTGCTGTACATATACATCTTACTTCTATTAAAGTAAATGGCTTGCTGTACATATACATCTTACTTCTATTAAAGTAAATGGCTTGCTGTACATATACATCTTACTTCTATTAAAGTAAATGGCTTGCTGTATATATACATCTTACTTCTATTAAAGTAAATGGCTTGCTGTATATATACATCTTACTTCTATTAAAGTAAATGGCTTGCTGTATATATACATCTTACTTCTATTAAAGTAAATGGCTTGCTGTATATATACATCTTACTTCTATTAAAGTAAATGGCTTGCTGTATATATACATCTTACTTCTATTAAAGTAAATGGCTTGCTGTATATATACATCTTACTTCTATTAAAGTAAATGGCTTGCTGTATATATACATCTTACTTCTATTAAAGTAAATGGATGCGTTTATAGACATTTTACGAAAAGTGAATACTGTTTTTAATTTGTTTTTGTAGTTTTAAACATTGATAATAAGCCGAACATATTGATAACAGATTTAATTCTCGAATCAAGCGAGTTTCTGAAAGAAACCCCATCCCCGCTAATACATGCTAAGCCATCACGTTTCTCAGATATGAGTTGACACTTTCACAGATTGGTTGTTTCTTGATCCAGTATTAATTGAAATTGTCAGGATTTCCATACGTTTATTTATGCTGTATCTTCGTTCAAACTAAATGCCATCATGAAATAAAGTATGAAAACACATAAACACCTTTTTTTAAATTAATATAGTAGGCCTAATTAGGCCTACCTTTAAGAATATGACATGTAGGCCTATAGGCCCTAAGCCTCGTTATCATCAATAACACCTAGCCAAGTACTCTATATTTGGAGTAAATAACAGATGGTAATCAAATATTCAAACTTACCTATTGGAATTAATCATATGCAATGCTCAAAAGTAGAACTGAACCTTGGATGAATAACGATATTCTGGACAGTATTAGACAAAGGGATCATTTTTTATACATTTTTCGGAAAAATACTGCCGACCTTGAAACTTACAGCAGCTTTTGTCAAATTAGGAATAAGGTACAAAGGGACATCAAGCGGGCTAAAGCTGAGTATTTCAGCAATAAAATTAATGAGCACAAAAAACACCCCAAGAAATTATGGCATCAATTGAAATCTCAAGGCTATAGTCATGCATCCAAGGTTCAGCCCAGGGTTGTTCTCAACATTGATGACGAACTGTGTTTTGACTCGTATAAAGTTGCTGATCATTTTAACAAGTTTTTTACAAATGTTGCTTCCAATTTGTCCAGTAAACTTCCTACCAGTACCAACAGATTTACCACGGATTCTAGTATTTTTAAGGAGTACTATGCAAGTAAAGGAGTTGTTCCTGGTGGTTTTATATTATCTACAGTTACTGAGGACTTCATACTTACTGAACTTACTAATCTCATTATTAGCAAAAGTACTGGTCCCGACAACATTCCTGCCAGATTTCTGAAGGATGGTGCCACTGAATTAAAAAAAACTATCACCTATATAGTTAATCTGTCCATTTCTTCCAGTGTTGTGCCCAACGACTTCAAAATTGCCCGTGTTCAACCGCTGTTCAAAAAAAATGGCAGATCTGATGTCAGCAACTACAGACCAATCAGCATTCTTTGTGTTATTTCTAAATTACTCGAAAGATCAGTGTATGTTCAAGTTGAGGAATACCTTAGGGAAAATAATATTTTATATAATTTTCAATCAGGGTTCAGGGGTTCATTCTCCACTGATACATGTCTCATCCATTTATCTGATCACATCCGTTCTCATATGTCCCTTGGTGATTATACTGGTATGGTCATGCTTGATCTCCAAAAGGCATTTGATACTGTGGACCATGTTATACTCTGTAAAAAGCTACTGGCTATGGGATTTGGATCTGTAAAATGGTTTCAATCTTATTTAAATAATAGACAGCAAATAGTCAATGTTAATAAAGTTGAGTCTAAACCACTCTGGCTAACATGTGGTGTGCCCCAAGGCAGCCTATTAGGTCCCCTTTTATTTTTATGTTATATTAATGACATGCCAATCAGTGTTAATTGTAAATTACTCCTGTATGCTGATGATAGTGCTCTTCTGGTCTCTGATAAGGATCCTAATGTTATAGCTGTGTCCTTAAGTACAGAATTGGAATCATGCAGACATTGGCTTGTTGACAACAAATTATCTCTACATTTGGGTAAAACAGAGTCCATTCTTTTTGGAACTAAGCGCAGACTGAAGATGGCTGGTACATTTTCAGTTTTATGCAATGGCGAACCAATTAAACCTGCTTCAATTGTGAAATATCTAGGGGTTTCACTAGACCAATATTTATTGGGTGAGCCTATCGCCAATTCGATTATTAAGAAAACTGGTGATAGACTCAAGTTTCTTTACAGACAGGCTCTTTTTCTCAATGAAAATTCCCGTAAAATTTTATGTTCAGCATTAATTCAATGTTACTTTGACTACTCATGCTCATCCTGGTATTCTGCACTCTCATCAAAACTGAAGAACAAACTTCAAATTATGCAAAATAAAATGGTTAGATTTATTCTGGATAAAAGTTCTAGGGCTCATATAGGACAGACGGAACTTAGATAGACTTGGTTTATTAAATGTCAAGGATAGGGTTACCCAATTGAAACTTAATTATGTGTACAAAATAACTCGTAATATAACACCTAAATATTTGAGTGACAATTTTATCAGAGTATCTGATGTACACAATTATAGCACCAGGCATAGTGAATTTAATTTTATCATTCCAGCTTCATCCAGCAATACCTTTTCTGTTACAGCCATCAAAGACTGGAATGCTTTGTCATCTAATATAAAAAATACATCTAATTTCTCTTATATAAAAAACTAGTTAAGTCCCATCTTTCAACAAAAGCCAAATTTAAGGAAATAAATTAAGTTTACTTTAATATATTTGCTTCGGTGTATTTGTAAAGGTGTGGGGGTGGGGGTATCCTTAGGGTTGTGGGTTTTCCTCAATTAGCTGTGACCATAGTTTTAAATCAATCTTAGCCCTCAATATACAATTTGTAATCTGGGGTATTCCCCCCCAAAAATTTAAATGTGTATAGCGCAATTCTTATTTTTTTAATTTTTAATTTAGGTGTGGGCCAATGGTATATGCAGTCTGGGTGGTTTTTAATGTCTTTGATGCCTTTAAATATTGTAATTTGTGCAATATTTTAAAGTATTTTTGTAAATTGTCCAATTCTTGTATTGTTTTGTTCCTCAGTAAGGGACCCCAATGGAAATAAGCCTGTATAATTGGCTTTTTGGGCTATCCCAGATGAAATCAACTGTAATTTTGTTTTCTGTTTGTTTTTCTGTATTTTTGTATTTTTGTATTATTAGTATGTCATCCATTGTCCTTGTTGATTTTTATCTGAATAAAATAATAATAATAAAAATAATGCTATCGTCTGTTTATCCACCGGTATAGCGCAACATCCATGTTTCACATTGCTGGTATACAGTTTACGCTGGTGTGCGGACTCCATTTTAAGCAGTATATTTTCTACGTGAAACATTTGAATAGATATCAGCCTAAGGTACCATTCATTTTGACCTAATTTAATGGTCAATTATTGCGTACAAGAATCCCCTTGTGACTGTACAAAATGACATAATGAATAGAAGGTTTAAACGTGACGTTATGTACAACCATCTTGGGAATATGGCTTTTGTCTGCCTGCAGTGTATAGACATGATTATAGACAATGTCTTTGTGTAGGATACACGTTTATATAGTAGGCCCTATATCGCCAAAAGACGGTCATAGTAACTAACGGTTTGTGCGAGACCACAAAACACTAATTCACACATTATTAAAATAATAAAATAAAATGAAATGGATGATACGATTCGAATTAAACTGTTCTTTTGATCTGTATCATAAATTCACATTGACTTTCATGATAAATCATGACAACATAATACAATCAATAACGAATGTGCGTTATTTTCATTGTATGAAAAAACCTAAGAGGCCCCACTTAATTTAACATTAGGGCCTACGTTTTAATTTATTTCCTAACTCTCATATTATCTACACAACTCAGTTTGTTATTTTGCAAATAAATTATATGTATGATTTTCTTTTAGTTTTAGAATTAAGTTTAATGAAAATATTTTGTGAAGTATTTTGAAACAAAAATTGTAATAATATATGTATCTTTTGAGAAAACAAACTCACAATTTATTAAACTCTGCATAAACAAAACAATCTAAATACAAAGTTGAGTGATTTGACATTACCCTAAGCAACGAATAAGTCATCAACAAGGTCATAGGGATTATTTTATTCGTTTACACCACTGACTCAGTGCACAATATGGGTAGAGCAGGAATTTATAAATCGAACACTACAGGCAATCTATATGTGTCAGTTGAAGGGAATATCAAATGCCAGGTTAAGGGTGGAAATGTCGGTTGGCTTAAATTATGAATCTCTCGCCTAAGCTGCAACATAGCCTTGACCCTCTATGAAGTGTGGACTACCATTTGAACAAACAAATATGTGGCGGTGAGTTTAAAGCAAAACATTTTCATCAATATTGTAAAAACATTTACAGTTTTTTCAATCATTCGTCGTCTTCAAAGTGGGAATCATGTGGTTAAAGGGCAACATTGGCAATATGAAACAATAACATTGTCCAATGGGTTTCATTTGGCGATGGCTTATTTGGGTGTATAAAAATGACTTATTTAATGCATGGGTAATGTTGGTAAAACAATTTACTTACTCCCTTTGAATCAAAATATAAATTTACATAAAACAACCAACCAGTGAAATATTCAGATTATTATGTAGTGTTTCGTTTACGAGAAAATAGTGAATGATGCACTCAGCAGCTTTCTTTTAGAGTTTTAATGTAGAACTTTGCTTAATTCCCTATTTCTATGAAAGACTAATACCATCACCAGCTTTAAATTTATAGTAAGTGTTACAATACATTTTGACCATTTGGTTATTTTTGAATTACCAATCATAAATCTTACATTTAAATGCAAAAATGTGGACACATTGTAATATAATGATTAAAGTTCTCAATTGATATGAGATATTTTCATACATGCATTTTCTTGTTTTGCATTTACGTTATGCACGCGACACTGTATCAAATAAAATAGTTACATCTCTCTTAAAATACATCACTTAAAAAATTCTTCATCGCAATGAGTCTAATGTTTGGAAAGCATGGGTTGGCTATATTTTGTTGAACTAAGATAGCTGATCCATCGTCTCTAATTGCGTTACAAATCGCGTCTGTGTGTTCAGCGAGAGAGTAACTTAATTACATCTTACTATCAGTCATCTTGTTTGTCCTTCTCCACTCTCTTCAAGTCGTTTCCAATTTCTGAAGGCTGATTCTTAAAACAAAAATCCTCGTTTGCCTTCAAAATATAAAGTCAAGTTTTCACGCTGAAGATGTTAAGTAATTTGTTCCTAGGGCTGAGGATGTAGCAAGCTGAGTCTTTAGTGACAAGATGGCGGTGCTGAAGATGGTATATGCAAACAGTCATATCCTGAAGTCAAAAAACAATCCTTGTTCTCTTTTGTGTATTTGGTACATAGGCAAAGAATGAAGGAAAAGACTAGCATATGAAAACTTCAGTCAAAACACTCTCCCTATACAAACAAAATCATGCGAATTAGTTTAACACCTACTTTATATCGTCTGATTGGTCAACTGCGATATATAAGGGCCTATTGTGATAGGATTACACATTATATTCATAGTTGAAATCCATAAACTGATGCCAATTTATTAAATATGTTTTTATCAAACTCTACCCCTTTTGTTTTTCTAGTGATATGGAATAAAGGAGTCATATTGGTTTGTAATTCTAGATATACTTTGAATGGTAAGGTTTATTTCATTTGAGATTTTTTTTCGATGGAAAATCATAATATATTTTGTATATACATATAATTGTGATGTTAGTAATAATTATTCGTAATGATAATTATGCCTAAATATAAAAATGTGCACAGAGTGGAATGTCTGGAACGTAAATGGAATGTAAAATATTACAATTGATTAATATTTATTATCAACATCGGGTTGAAATAAATTTGAAATAATTTTGTTTTAGGCATTGAGTATGAAATATGAATTCAAACATACATGGGGAGCAAAATATGTAAATGTAAAAAATATCTAAATGATCAAGTTAAACAACTCATTAAAAATAATAATTTTACTTAGCAATGAAATTAGCAATAATGTGAAGATATATATAAATAATAAATCTACAAACTTGTTAAGAAACACAATACGCATAATAATATATTCATTTTCATGATCACCAATAGTAACCGGCAAGTGCATTGGTATAAATACTTGCTTACGCCTTCATGGAATGTGATTTCAGCTGTTGAAATAAGACATAATATTCAATTAACTGTGTGAACCGATACTCCGATCTATAGAAATTATGGGTGCAGCAGTACCCCTACTCCCCAATTTGGACTGTACGTTTTGCTCTCCTTCGTTCACGTAGAATATACCAAGAGTAACACATTTAAACAATATTTCCAAATATTTATTCCCAAGCAAAGCAGCTCAGAGGCGTGGGAAGAAGAGATGAGCTCCTTCGGCAATTGTCCAGCAGTAAATGTGAATTTGGGGATATGCACGTGTGCACTACCCTCGTTCATTATCTACCACTGATTAAAACAAAATCAACAGTCTACTGACGCTCATGACAATTAAATACAATGTAGTCGTTGTCACATTTTGCTGAATTTCTGTCTAAAATCTAACCGTTTGCATAGATGTTGCTACACTAACATGTTTTGTTTCAGAATATAAGAATAAACACTGCAAAAGAAACCAATTTATGTCGTAACAAAGCATGGACTAACCCAACGATTCAATGATGATATTTAAAGTGGAACAATTCCTTATTCTTAATTTTAAGGATTGTTACAATAAATGAACACAATTTTCAATGTCAAAACTTACCATTTTTGGAGTAAATTAATATTGCTCGACACAACATTAATTTATTCATTCGTATCTTGCCTCAAATATTCATCCAAAATGTGTTCTCTATGAAAAAAGTCATAAACCGCTAAATCTAATAGTTTATGGTGGAATGGATGCATTAAATCTTCCAGGTTTACAAAAATACAAAATTAAATTCGATCGAAGCGTCATTGTATAACAGTGTATGTACAAATTACAGTCGAATAGAATTGGGTTAAGGAGGTATAATACAATGAAATCTGGCGTATAATCCTCGTGCTTAGACTGATTTTACAGTCAAATTGAAAAGTTATGGTAATGCTATTTTTGTGGGGCATATAATAATAATAATAATAATCAAATAGGGCATTCATAGATCAATGACGTAGTTCTTTAGCTCTTCTAATACTCACATTCATAGATCAATGACGTAGTTTTTTTAGCTCTTCTAATACTCACATTCATAGATCAATGACGTAGTTTTTTAGCTCTTCTAATACTCACATTCATAGATCAATGACGTAGTTTTTTAGCTCTTCTAATACTCACATTCATAGATCAATGACGTAGTTTTTTAGCTCTTCTAATACTCATATTTTACATGTTCTTGTTTTCGCATGACTAACATAAAGGTTTTCGTTTTTAACGCATCTCGTTTCAAATACGAAAGACCATGGGATTTTAAAAGAAAGACTTCACGAACGCGTATCTTTTACACTTTCTTATTGATGAGGCATTGTGACGGAAAGGAATATTTGCTACTCAGTACAGAATAAAAATATACTCGGGAAATTATACAAAAAATAAGTACTTTCCGTTGTTTTTCCTGATGCGCAAACCCTCTCTCTCTTATGTATAGTGTTAAACAAGCATAATAAAGTGGAAGAATATGAGACTAACTTTAGTAAATACAGTCTCTATGATTATAATTACAGTTCAGTCATCGGAATCACGGAATCCTCATGACTCGATCATCTCAAAAGGCAAAACAAATACCTTTGGTTATTACCCAAAACAACAATGAGATAATTATCATTTATTTTACTCTGACCCATAAGGTATCCATATAAGCCATGTAATCAAGTATCATTTATTACATGCATGTATTGTTTTGAACTTAAGATCTCTTGATATGACCACTGCGTGAATAAAGAGTGATGATATGACCACTGCGTGAATAAAGAGTGATGATATTTTACAATATCTGTGTTACCATAGAGAAAGGTGTGTCCTTTCTCTATGGTGTTACCGTGTATCAAAACAAGAAGAGGAAAATGATATTTCATTCAAATCCAGAGTTACATTTAAGTCTCAATGGAAGCACTTCTTATATTGTCATACAGTTTGTCATAGTGAGGTCTCCATGTTGACGTTCGGATGACTGTCAGATTCCGGTACTTGTTGTCGCTCGTCTGGCCGTGGTACTTCCATCTCTAGAGCCACTTCATAGGCTGGAGGCGAACCCTCTGGCATCGGTGGTAGCGGTCGTGCTAGTGGCTGATTCTCAACGGGGGTATGACTTTCTGATGGCCGGACAATATTCTGTACCCTCTGCTGACCGTCAACGACAGCCCACGATTGCATACAATGTTTGTTAGCGCTGTTCACGTTATGGGATTCAGAATTACCAAGACAAAGTGGTAGGGAAGTCGGTCTCTTCTTTGTATTTCGTGTTTTTGGATCGGATATCGATTCTTGCCTGGCTGATAAGTTTGTTCCAACAGAGTCAATACCAGCTGCTGCTCGCGTTCTTTGCTCGTTCTTTTTATTTGGAATCAGCGTTTTGGGACCTACACTTGTTCCGTTCAAGTGAATGGCACCTATTCCATTCATAGTTGGAGCGAGTTGTATGCTGATGGGAGATACACGTCCGTTTGGTGTTCCCTTCAAACGGTCTTTTGTTATCAAAAAATGAGCCGAGGCACCGATTGCACGGCGCGTGGGGCTGCCATGAGCGTTAAGAACACCACTACCGTGAAGTGGAGCAGTGGCTGATCTTTTTGCATTCGTGAAAGAAAACAACCTTCGGGCGTTGCTCCTTCTTGAATCACTGCTGGTAGTTATCCTACCACTGTTTCCATTGGCAAGAAATCCATCGCTGCCACCGACGTGCCTTGTTCTTGATTCAGAGAGAGATGTACTACTGTTAGGTGTTTGCCCTGCCCTGGGGACATTTCCATTGGCAAGATCCATGAGAATTGCTTCGGAGTAACTCGGAACAACATGGCGGTTTCCACGTATCATGGATTCCAAGCTACAGTTACTCCCTACAGTATTTACCCGTGTTAAATGCATAGTTTCACCGTTCCAGTGTTCCATGGAAAGCATGCCACCGGAATAGTTGGTCCCAAAGAGCTTTTCAATCTGATAGTCTACAATCGCTGTTTTATAAGACACTAGAATCCTGAATGGCCAGGAGAGTAAGATGAAAGACATTGCCCAGAAGACAGACATGGAAAAATACCAAGGAAGCTTATCAGAATAGGCATAGGATATCATATCATCAGTAAACTCAACGTCTGTCAGTGTCAGACCCTCTCGGGTCTCCATGTTCTCGTCCCTACCGTCGTTCTCACCAAAGAATCTTGCTCTTTGGGAGAGATAGTCGTATTCTGACTCCTCATTGAGGAACATGAAATTCTTGCTGAAGGTAACACGAGTTATAGGAAACTCCTCCAGGTCTATCAGTTGCTTGGAAACATCTTTGACGCCACACTCTGAGAAGTCAAAAGCACTAGCTGCTGAATGTGTGTTGATTCTCTCGTAATATTCCTGCGTGGTAGTGTAGGTATCTCCATGTCGGTACCTGGTAACTTGTCGGGTATGTCGATTGTAGTGATATGAGATAGCCCGCCACCATACCACGGGGAAGGATTCTCGTATTCTTCTGACTCGTTCATATACCGTCCTGGTGTCTTCTTTATAGTATATCTCGATTCGTATTTCACTATACCAGCACTCCAGGAGATAAACAAGATAAAGTAAGACAAGAAAGGCGATAGGAATGTACATGTAACCATCTTCGCATGGGCTGTCGAGCACAGTTATTGGGTTGTTATGGTATGTGTATGCTACTACTTCAACGGTAGTAAGCTCACACCAGAGTACCACCGTTAGGCTACCGTACATAAGCACAGACAGGATAAGGCATTTCCAGTGGGTCTCATCTCGAAGTGTTGCACATAAGGACCTCTGAATCGGTCTTTGCTGTGGAGAGGACAAAATAAAAGATTAAATTATAACTTAACATAAAAGATAGACGCCGTAAAGTTCTATTCTGGAAGAAAAAAAGGACAGAAAATGTTCCAGTAAATAACAAGGGCACCGAAAGCAGTTCCAGGGCTGGCAATTACATTTGGTGTCGGCTATCTAGTTTGGTCGATCGACCTGCTGTGTATAAAGGGAGACTTGCCTTACAGATCATGGTGGAGTTCAGTGGCAAATCCACTTGAATAAAATAATGAAATAATTTCAGTATATCAACAATACAATTATGCTTCAGTGTTATCAATATAAACAATATAAAGTAGGAATGCTTTTGCAAAGGTTTTATTTAAATTTTCTCCAATTATATTGGTTTGGTTTCTTTAACATTCATGACAGGTGAAGTAGGGTCTGTTGGATATGTCCCATGTACCGACCGTGGTATTAACACTTGCAATTTCGTGAATGTGTGCCTTTAATGGGGGTGGGGAACGGGTGCATGGGGTACGGGGTACGGGGCACTGAAGACCGTGCCCTCCACGCTGTCCGAGGCTTGCTTCCCCCACCCAAGGCTTGCTTCCTCCGCCGTGAGCCACCACTCAATATTGTGATCTATGATCATAAGAAACATAACATCCTGTAAAAACGTTTCTCAATAGTCCCCTCGGAAATTCCAGATGCCTTCAAGTGCCCCTGAACTATCACCAGTTACATGACTGATTATGAGGCCACTTTGTAATCATTGTTACCTCAGAATGTTTATCTCAGAATGTTATGTCAAACAGAAATTCTCAAAATAAATATTTTGCGTTAGAAGAGCATTTGAAGTACTCGATGTGTTATCATTAGCGTTTATAGACTGCAGATCTTGCAATAGTTAACAGAAACGCAACTACAAAATGGGCTAAACCTCAATATTAGTACAAATACAGGTACATCATTATTAAAAAAACACACATTTCATTAAAATTACAATATCTTCCCGACCTGTGTAATTTCGTGAGTAAGCACCGCAATAGATGACAACAGAGCATTTATATCCATACGTATAGCATTAAACTCGGTATTAGGTGATGGTTGGTCCGTACCTGTCGCCATCGCTCGATTGCTCATTGTAGTTAGTTTTGTGCTTAATACTACACCTCTTCTCTGCACAGATGTGCCAGTCAATACTCCAATATCTTCGTTATCCTCACAAAATACACGGCTCGGTCTTAATAACCAACCTGCGCTACCGTCTCAGTCGAAAAACCTGCTGACACATAGTACGTCAAGATTACGAATGGAAAGCGACACGCATTAAACGCTGAGTAGCTTGGGCCTGTTACCATTAGCATGATTGAGGGTCGCCCGCAGTTTACACTTACTGCACACTCACTCAATACCGATATAAGCTTTTTTGACGAAGAATACGGTTAATTTCGTTTAGGTTGCTAGGGTGGGCACATATTTTCAAGCGGGAAGTGTAGATAGCCATAGCGGTTTTTTTTTAAATTGGTTATTTCTACGCATGCTCGATGCAGTTGATTATTGACATAGAGTAAAGCTGAACGATCAAATTATTGCCGCTCTATCGAAGTCCTAATATCATAAGACTGTGTCAATGCCATTTTAGGTCTACCCCAAAACGCAAGTGCCCAAGGCTATTAACCACCAATGTTATGTGCAAAAATGATATTACAAAACCAAAAGGGAAGGTAATGTTGGCAAAACTTAATTATAATGATGTGCCCACTCTCAAAGTTTCAGTTTAAAAATGACGTTGTATCGTTCATGATAAAATAGAGAAAATGCATTCTGGTTATTTGTATTCATTCTATCAAGGAATTTAGGAAAGATTAATCTTTTCTAAATTCGAACTGGAAATTAATTTCCATTTTCTTAAAAATGTCAGCAGCTCAGACAATATTATTTCTTGGGAAGATATTCAATACAATGTACACTAATTAAATTAGTTTTACATTAAAATTTTACCAATTTGTAATTTTCGAATAAACAATCATATACCCTACCTTAAGATTGTTTTGCTCTTAAAGGGGAAAATAATTTTTCATTTAATTTTTCATTTAACTGTTCATTTGTTTAGTGTGTGTATTTGTTAAAAAAGTAAGCTTTAATATAATACTTGGATCAGTTTCTTTTTGGGTTATTAATGGCGTTAGCACTGTGAGTCCTATGTAAAAATCAAATCAATTTACATCATTTCCATGAAATGTTAAATTAAAAGCAAATTACTACCTTTGTTTTATATAAGTACCGATTGACAACCTATAAAGATCATACCGAAAAATGTCATTTTCAGAGGTAGGTTTAAGCCAAACAAAATGATGAGCACAAACAAAAATGCAAAAATAATACATATAAATTTGTTATTATCGATGCTAACTATTTTTAAAGACAGATCTTGTAACTAACTACACTATTTTTTACAATGCAATTTTTAAAATGCAATTGGAATAAACGTTTGTGCATGAGGTGTCTATTTATAACTGTCGCATGTTTCACACGGTATGGTTAATAGTGAGTAACCTAATTACATTTCACCCTGGTTCTTGGTAATTCGATATTAATTTCACATTTAGAAAGATATGTTGCTGAATTGAAATAAAAAATGTATTTAAACAAATGAGTGCATAATACAATTACAAGGCCATAGCTATGTTTTTATATTCATCATAAGTTGCAGTCATTTCAGTTAATTCAAATCCCACTGTTAACTATACTTATAATAAATCTTCCAGAAGGAACAGAATAATCAAAGTAGTCAATTTACAAACTAATAATACCATTGTAGTTGCAACACTATATATATAGCAATTGATCTGACGTTTGCCCTACACCAACCTATGCATGATGCAACACACTGTATACTCAGTGATTTCCGAGTGTCTACGGAAACAAAACCTCCGCAGGCGACTCGGGCGGGATTCGAACCCACCACCTCCTGCTTCTGTCTATAAATATAGCATTATGATCATGTACCGGTATTGATTATTAGTAATCACAGAGAGACTTTAAAAGGAGGGTTAATCCATAGGCTTATGAAATACTCTCATCAGTAAACTCCATTCGAGTTAGTTGATACCTGTCCTTATCAAGATGAATATTCGGCCAAATAAGACTCGAAAATGTAGAACGTCTTTCATACGACTCACAAAATGTGTAATGCTCGGGTTTCACGGCATCGTTTAATATTTCGTGGAATGTTCATTTTCGTTCCCTGTTGACAAAAAGAAGGAGATAACACACGGCCAATATTGTTCTTACCAGTAAGCAATCTTCAATGATTAGCCTACAGTCAACTGAGCTAGACTCTATGGCATGATGCTGAGGGTTGATTGATAAATCTTTGATTGCTATTAAGATTCCCAACCAGTACCCCTTTACTTCGACTCCATTTCATTCTTCGAGTGTCGGGACTGCCGCTAAATGAGAATGTGGTGATTGATACGAAAAGACTTTTATTTATGCACGTGTGCTGCAAACTGATTGTACTCAGTGTAGAACACTCCACCAGTTGAACCAAGGAGCGAAGTGGCTGATGATAACCTCGATTCAACTGAAGTTTTTGTTGTAGGAGAATGTACTGATATAGGCCCACGTTTGAAGTTTGATTTATACTAAATTCATGTTTGTGGGGCGAATTAATGACGAAGCTAGCATTTCGGCAATAACATAAAATTGAAACCATCTGGGGGTATACACGATCAGTAAAAATAATAGATAATTCTTTATTTAAAACATTTTTTGTTAGAGGAAACTTTACGTATGTTATCAAACAAGGGCTTTGCTTGATACCGAATATTTCCAAATATTTCCATATATAATACTGACAGGTCAATAGTCTTCACAAATTTCAATCCTTGATTCTAACATTGTAACAAGTAAACTGATTAGTGAACACTTTCACATGTTTGTAATTGTAAATATGCTTTGTGTCTTGATATAGTCCTACAACGTTTGGCTAAGGCTGAATGTGTACTTTGAAAGCTTGACCTGTTAGATGTATATTCATGTTGAGAATGAAAATAAGACGATGTCATATCAGGCAAGAGATGAGGACATGACTTAAGAAGAGACAGAGGAAGGATACGATGGAGACAATGGGAGTGCACCATTATAGGTAACCAAAGATTTTGAAACCGTTTGAAATATGCCGAAACGGTCCGTCGGTGTATTTTGGAATAATTTATCTTCGTGACGCCAACAAACAAGATCATGAATGTGCGAACGGATCCCTTTGGGACGAGAAAAAAATTGACATGGAGACCCTTGCGTCTGCCCAAAAAGCTTCGCTACTAATAATTGAGTAGAAAGCATTTCACACCTGTCGCCTTTGTCGTGAATTATTCAAAAGCTCAGTTGCACCTGTCAATCTACGATTCTCGGTCATTCGATTTGTTTAATAGTGCCCATCCTTCTCTGCGCATGTGTTGATTTACGGCAGCTCGCCTTCGACACACGAGTAAACAATGGGGTTTTGTCATTCGTGTGAAGTTCTTGACCAATCAGTAGCATGTAGTATCCACTCGGGTCTGGCATTCTCCTGAAGACGATCAGAGCATACTGATCGAAACTTCGAATTGTAACAAACCGGTTCTTTTCAGAACTGCTTACTACTCAAAATAGAAGTTCTACATTGTGTCACCGCAGTCTTTACTTATCCTTTTCACTATGCAAAGCTACAAGTCTTACATGATTGTTACACTGACTTACGCCCTATATATTTTAAATATTGGCTTAATATTGTTAAAACGTTTTTGAAAACAACCATCAAAAGATATGTACAGGAACCAACCAAAGTTTAAAGGGACAATACCGTCACCATCAACAGGGCATGGAATCAGAGTGCTGGTTTTAGATTAACTCAGTGACTGAAAATAATACCCCACATGATAAGGTCATATACCGTTGCTGCTGCATACATAAACCAGGTCACTGATTCCATGCCCCTATCGATTCCATGCTCCTATCGATTTCATGCTCCTATCGATTCCATGCTCCTATCGATTCCATGCTCCTATCGATTCCATGCTGTTATTGTGACAATGTTGTCCCTTTAATGTCAGTACATTATTTACTGTAAAACCATGCTTCTCACGATTATTTTGAGAAATATATAATTTTAAAGCGTTTGTTTTCCTTTCTTCAAAGAAATATTTCGGAAATTGCCGCCAGTAAAAACCCCAAAATACGGACGATACATTTTTAACGAGAAAATTGTGAAAATGCATTCATTATAGTTTATATTAATTCCAATGAAGAATTTAGGAAACAGTATAGGTTCGTAGACACTCGGAAAGTAACAAGTATACGGTGCTTCATATACACGTCAGTTAATATAACAGCTTTAACATCAAGTAGGTTTCATAATTATTGCAATTGGACCATTTTGGAATTATCAATTCAATTCATTACCTTTAATGCTAGCCCAGATTGGTACAGAGAGTACAACCATTTGGGGCTAGCTTAAAAAGGAACTCTACCCATTGTTTGTATTAAAGTAATTTTAATATTTAAAAAAATCGGTTCTGGTATTCGACTAAAATAAATGTTTTTTAAAGTGACCTTTTGGTTGTCATGCGCGTCGCCTTGTTTAGAATTGCATGTTTTTGGATAGACAGGTAGTACAAAGAAACCCAGCACAAAAACCAACACTACCGGTACATCATTATAAAAGGCTTCATTGCATGTCATGTCACAGTGCCTGTTGTTCATATGCTCATAGTAACAGATCGTAAGAATTATGACACTTCAATGTCAAACTTTAGGCTGCTCAAATAAACCAAATTCTCTGAAATGTATAATATCTCCTACCAGATAACAGGTCTCCCAAAACATCTGCTTATTTACACAATCAATATGTAAGAAAGAATAGTGAAATCTCTGTGGATCACCAGGAATTCCCCTCTAATGTCGTCTTAAACCTGCTTCAATAAAGCGTTTCTCTCAATGAGTATTTGATCCATTTTCAGATCCAATTTATTGGTGTCTATTCTTGAATGACAGTCATTTCATCATAGGTGTTTACGCATTTGTAAATCCCTATACCTAAGTAAGCTTATCTAGTCGATCAACCTAACAAATCCCAGCCTTATCCATTGCCAATATGCTCAGGGTTGTTGTAAGTCAGTCGGCGTATCAACATTTGTTATCGCTTTTTATCAACAATTTGTGCATTTTATTTAAAAATTCAGGTTGCAATATTTGTTTGATATACCCCATATAGTGACCCCTCCCAAAAATCACTAGACAATAATGTGCTCTGAGTAAAACTTGTAGCTTTGCATGGTGAAGAGGATAAGTAAGACTAATTGCGGTGACACCATGTGAAATTCTCAATTGAGTAGTAATTAGTTCTGAAAAGAACTGGGGGTTACAACTCGACGTTTTCGATCAGTGTGTTCTGAGGACGATTAGAGCATACTGATCGAAACGTCAAGTTGTAACCCCCAGTTCTTTTCAGAACTAATTACTACTCAATTTAGAATTTCACATTGTGTCACCGTAATTAGTCTTACTTGTGCTCTGAGTTGTTTGTTTTGATCGGGACGACAAATTATTGGGTGGGTGGGTGGGTGGGGGTGGTGACATTATTATTACCGTCCACCATCATAGTTATGGGGAAGAGGCATATACCCCGTCCTTCACGATCACCGGGATCGTCGCCCACGTTGATATTTATATGAGTAAATGAGTTTATTATCTGGTCGGATCTGGTCGGATCTCTTATAAATAGTCTTTTCATGTTACTAATTTTGTCTTTGCATATTGTAGGACCTCTTGATATTGTGTAATTATTTGTAACAACATTCTTGTTTTCAACATTGGAATATGTGTTAATAAATGAATGAATGAATGATCGCGGTATAACACATTTGGTTTGAATCTCAACCAGCGCGAAGTGAGAGAACCATAGAGTTTGTGCACTGTTCTCCTATATCGAACAACAGAGGGCGCTATTTTCCGATGTTAATTTTCTAATTAAGATAACTCATTAATGTGCAGTTTTTCATATTCTTATTAAGGACTATCAGAAGAACATTTGTGCATAAAATCAGGTAGTTTCTGAGGGTAGACTACAAAACTAAAAAACTAGAGGTCTTTTTGATGATCATCCCACGGTCTAATACCTAGGTCTTCTCTCTTCGTTTGAATTTCATATGAAATGGTGCCGTTCTGGTGGTACGAGTTGGTATTAAGGTACGAGTTTCCAAGAGTACAATCGAATCTAGTGTCTTTGGTCTAGTTGACTTTAAGGCATTAATTATCTATGGTTGACGTATGAAAACAAAGCCGCATGAATGCCACTCAAATCATTGAGATTTACGAGACACAGCAGAAGTTAAACGTTAAAATGAACAGGGTCTTAGGTCTACACTATTCTATAAAATCTTCATCAAATAATGTTAGTGTTCGTACATTTTTTAAAATTAAACCCAAAGGGTATAACATTCACATTTTTTGCGGGGAATAAAGATGGCTGACAGAGTTTTGGCTTCAGTCAATCAATCCAGTTTGTATACAGAGATTATTGACTGATTCTCTGCCGACTATTGATGCCCTAGTTGTTCTTGGTGGGGGCAAATTTTTATTTTCAAACAACAGCTTTAACATTTAACTTTATCGATGCGCTGTCTTCGTGCTATTCGTTAGCTTATAATGCACTTATCCATTTGATTTAACCGATATTTTACACCGATGTCATTCTAACGTGATATGTTGTTCTGTACAAGTGGACCCCTAAGATATTGTCACTGTACACTCGCTCATGTGCATTAAAAATGATTTTTTACTTTTCTTGAAACAAACAGTCGTTAATTACTAACAAACATCTTCAACAGTCGTTAGTTAGTATTTCAGACAGGCTATCCTTCTGAATTAATTTTGGAATTAATTTTTAAAATAATAATTCAAAGAATATTAATCAAATTAATCAGGGCACACGTGGAAAAGAACATGGTCCACATCAATCAGAGGCGCTACTGGAACACTTAATTATTGAATTAATTATAGAAATATACCGGTATGTATATAAAATAGCTTATTGTTATTCTCACGAAAAAAGAGTGCATATTTGAAGAAAGGAATTTTATAATTCTTCCTCTGAAATCAAGAAAATAAATTTGGAAACACCTTGTGAAACATCCAACATAAGCAAACATTTCTACCTTACAACAGAATAATAATATTAGTTCTGGATCTAACCCTTCCAAGACTACTCTGAGTAGGGATTGCAGATTGAAAATGTTGGCGCTGTTAATAATAATCTAATAACAATGTGACCGGGTTCTCTGATCATAATTACCTCGGGCATTCTTCAGACTTATTGGTTCAAAACATCTGGACCGGAAAATAATTTTGACAGGGAATTGTAAGAGTTTCATTCATTTTTAATAATAGGCTATACTGATTCTTATGGATCTATACTTTTTTTCAATTCCTTAAATCAAATGAGAATTTTTCCCGAAATATAACCAAAATTAAGCTCAAACTACACAGAACCATGGACATTAGCATAAAACCATTGATTTATCTGACAGGTATCAGCTGTCTACATACTCTGAGTCACAATGACGTCACCAGTGCCCTGGGTCATAATAGTCATGCACGCATTCGTGTGAGTATATATAAATGGCTTTAAAAAAAAATTACGGTAGGATAGCTCGTCTATTTGCCCATTAACCAAAATAATATTTACTTCTGCAATTTGGTGAGAGTTCTGGCTGTCTGTTGACTTTTGTTAAACTAACAGTAAAGGGTGAAATTCCTCTGGTTTGTTGGTCTTTACTTCCAGGTCTGAATAGTAGAATGCATACTTATACAATCACAGGAATCTGACATCGGAATGAGCTTGCACGATCCTACTGCCTCAGAAAACCTAGTGAAGTATCATATTATGTTAAATAATTCTAAAACACGAATAGAAAGAGGGGCAATGTTTGATCAGCCAGCTACAAAAACACATTATACCGTTATGAATCGACCCAATGCCCTGCTAGGTATTATCATGACACCTTGGTATACCTGTACCGTAAACTCCCTCTGGCAGAGGGATGAACTTTTTTCTTTCTTCATAAAGCCAGCTTTACATCGCTGAACCGATGCCAACAGATACATAAAAGACATCAATTATATTGAGTAGCTGGATGTGTGAGGTGGTTTTTTCATTCTGTCCAATTCCAATGCCCTCGAATGAATGTATTTTTAGATCATGTAATTACATTCATATTGCCAGTAGAGGATATGCTAAGTATATGTTGGTATATTCTTATATATACATAACTAATAAAAACACCTCAACTGTCGTTAATATGGGATATCTTTTAAAGCTTTACTGCAGGAAATATAATCATAAACAATTGTCTTGGGTCTTTTGTAGTGAGCTAAAATCATGCTGTCTGGGGGTTAGAAATATCACAATAATTGACATGTTGGGGTCAATTAGCCCCTCTCATTTTTATATATTAATAAAAACGAACGTGGGTACTTAATTATACTCACAAAAAACGAACGTGGGTACTTAATTATACTCACAAAAAACGAACGTGGGTACTTAGTTATACTCACAAAACAACAACAATTAAACAATTAAAACAAAATAAAAATCTATTTTATGAAAATACAATGCAGTAGGCATTTTGTATTTTTTTTATATATGGTACTGTAGTAAATAAGGGCAAATTGTTGCAAACCTCTCGAAAATAAAAAGGGGCGTTCTGGAGTTGTCTTACTAAAAAGGATTTAAAGAAAACAGGTTTTGTAGCTATAGTGCTCCATGTTAATATTTAGTTTGTTACATTGTAAAAAATATCGTTTTTATTTAACAAAATTTTGTCCACAAAATTAGATTCAATACTATCTGACCACCGACTATTTGCAGGTATCATGAAACTCTTCTCATAATGTAGAATTTAAAAAAAATAAAGAAATCACAAAATGTATCCTTATTGGTGAAATTTACTATAACCACTTTTCTGCAGTCAATTATTATGAAATTGATCAGCAATACACAAACTCGGTGCATATCAGTTCTATGACCTTGATTGTAAAGTAAATCCCGACCGACTTCATCATTGTAATCCTTCGTCAAAATTAAATGATATACTTTATACTCTTTGTAGATTACAAGGGCTATTTGATTTATGGGTATACTACTTCTCTGAGTGTCTTATTTTAACGATGAAAACATTAGATCTTTCAACAATAATATCATGGATATCATGTTAATATCATCTCTCATGGAAGGTTAATGTTTCACAAAATGTTACCGTTAACTCAATATACTCATACTAAACATAAATAACATGTACAGGCGGTAATAGTGTTCGTGTTATATATTAATTCATTTTAATGTACTCGTTGAGCTCAGGTCATGATAAGGCGGTTATATTGGCATTATTAAACCCCGCCTGTCAACAAAATACGCAATCTATTCTCAGCGGAGTATTATAGATACTATACAAAGCGGATATAGTCGATATACCCCTTTCGGATTCCGGCATCATACACATGACCACAATAGCACGTCAAAATGACGGATGGCTGGCGGCATGCTGCCAGCATTTACACGGCATGACAAGGAAGAAGCGAATTCAATATAATCCTCCAAGGCAAAGGAAGGAGACAATTATTGCTACGGGTGTACCAGGAGGGGAGGTAGGTATTTTATTCAGTTCCCAACTTCATTGCTTAATGATGAAAAGTCTTATGATGAGTTTGAAAAGAAGGAACAAGATCGAGAAGAACAAGAAGATGCTGCGAGGTATTTTCTTTGTAAGGTTTTGGTAAGTCATGACAAAGCCATAACAGCTTAGCATCCACAGCTTATAGTGAATCAGAAAACCTTCCTCCAATGCCAGATAAGATTTGTCCATCTATAAGGACTTGTTTGCCCGTTTCCCCCCCAAGGGCCCTCATTAAATGACGTTAGATACATGTAACTATATAGTCTTTATGGATCACACCATCATACGGAATGATGCAACACTGTAACTACAGCAATGCACATCTTATTTCGATTGCGCTTATTTCGATTGCGCTCGGTCGTTCCCAGAGGCTGCAATCAAAGTGAACGGGTGTATAGGATTCTGCTCTCCGAGGTTAGACATGAAGTGATATTTGTTGCTTACTTCGGGACCGATATATATATATATATATATATATATATATATAGAGAGAGAGAGAGAGAGAGAGAGAGAGAGAGAGAGAGAGAGAGAGAGAGAGAGAGAGAGAGAGAGAGAGAGAGAGAGAGAATAATTATGTAAACAAAAATACATACATATGAATAAATCATATGATACACTCTCCGTATAGGGAATATATTCCGAAATAAAACAGTTAGAATATGTCATCATTATTGGTAATAATAGAATACATTGACTACTTTGCTGGTGACCACTGTTCCCATTTCCCCCATACGTTACTGTACTTTAGTCTATAACTGAATAATTGACGTATAGTTGCGTAATTAAGGCAAACAAAGTCTCCGGTTTCTAGTCTCCGCGCGGGTCGCCTCAGACCCGCGCGTCAGCATTTTCATTTATTTATTTATTTATTTTTGTTATGAAACGATGTCCAATTGCAGCCTAAATTGCTGGATCGATTGGAATTCTGCCGTGCTGTCATTTTTAAACGACTTATTCACATAAGGGTGTGAACGTTTGCCCGATTTGTGAGGCCTCTCTTAACCACCATACTTTGTATATGGGAAATTAATTGGTCCCCGCGTATGCATGTAGAAAGAAGAAAAAAAAAGAAAACAGGACGAGACTTTGGGGGGGGGGGCCTAAACTGAACACAACAAATCTAAGGAAAACATAGCTAACTGTTGTGCAGTTTAGTTGTAACACTGATATACACCGATATCATGTGAGTTTATATCTAACTGTTGTGCAGTTTGGTTGTAACACTGATATACACTGATATCATGTGAGTTTATAGCTAACTGTTGTGCAGTTTGGTTGTAACACTGATATACACTGATATCATGTGAGTTTATAGCTAACTGTCGTGCAGTTTGGTTGTAACTCTGATATACACTGATATCATGTGAGTTTATAGCTAACTGTCGTGCAGTTTGGTTGTAACACTGATATACACTGATATCATGTGAGTTTATAGCTAACTGTCGTGCAGTTTGGTTGTAACACTGATATACACTGATATCATGTGAGTTTATAGCTAACTGTCGTGCAGTTTGGTTGTAACACTGATATACACTGATATCATGTGAGTTTATAGCTAACTGTTGTGCAGTTTGGTTGTAACACTGATATACACTGATATCATGTGAGTTTATAGCTAACTGTTGTGCAGTTTGGTTGTAACACTGATATACACTGATATCATGTGAGTTTATAGCTAACTGTCGTACAGTTTGGTTGTAACACTGATATACACTGATATCATGTGAGTTTATAGCTAACTGTCGTGCAGTTTGGTTGTAACACTGATATACACTGATATCATGTGAGTTTATAGCTAACTGTCGTGCAGTTTGGTTGTAACTCTGATATACACTGATATCATGTGAGTTTATAGCTAACTGTTGTGCAGTTTGGTTGTAACACTGATATACACTGATATCATGTGAGTTTATAGCTAACTGTTGTGCAGTTTGGTTGTAACACTGATATACACTGATATCATGTGAGTTTATAGCTAACTGTTGTGCAGTTTGGTTGTAACACTGATATACACTGATATCATGTGAGTTTATAGCTAACTGTTGTGCAGTTTGGTTGTAACACTGATATACACTGATATCATGTGAGTTTATAGCTAACTGTCGTGCAGTTTGGTTGTAACACTGATATACACTGATATCATGTGAGTTTATAGCTAACTGTCGTGCAGTTTGGTTGTAACACTGATATACACTGATATCATGTGAGTTTATAGCTAACTGTTGTGCAGTTTGGTTGTAACACTGATATACACTGATATCATGTGAGTTTATAGCTAACTGTCGTGCAGTTTGGTTGTAACACTGATATACACTGATATCATGTGAGTTTATAGCTAACTGTTGTGCAGTTTGGTTGTAACACTGATATACACTGATATCATGTGAGTTTATAGCTAACTGTCGTGCAGTTTGGTTGTAACACTGATATACACTGATATCATGTGAGTTTATAGCTAACTGTTGTGCAGTTTGGTTGTAACACTGATATACACTGATATCATGTGAGTTTATAGCTAACTGTTGTGCAGTTTGGTTGTAACACTGATATACACTGATATCATGTGAGTTTATAGCTAACTGTTGTGCAGTTTGGTTGTAACTCTGATATACACTGATATCATGTGAGTTTATAGCTAACTGTTGTGCAGTTTGGTTGTAACACTGATATACACTGATATCATGTGAGTTTATAGCTAACTGTCGTGCAGTTTGGTTGTAACACTGATATACACTGATATCATGTGAGTTTATAGCTAACTGTTGTGCAGTTTGGTTGTAACACTGATATACACTGATATCATGTGAGTTTATAGCTAACTGTCGTGCAGTTTGGTTGTAACTCTGATATACACTGATATCATGTGAGTTTATAGCTAACTGTTGTGCAGTTTGGTTGTAACACTGATATACACTGATATCATGTGAGTTTATAGCTAACTGTCGTGCAGTTTGGTTGTAACACTGATATACACTGATATCATGTGAGTTTATAGCTAACTGTTGTGCAGTTTGGTTGTAACTCTGATATACACTGATATCATGTGAGTTTATAGCTAACTGTCGTGCAGTTTGGTTGTAACACTGATATACACTGATATCATGTGAGTTTATAGCTAACTGTCGTGCAGTTTGGTTGTAACACTGATATACACTGATATCATGTGAGTTTATAGCTAACTGTCGTGCAGTTTGGTTGTAACACTGATATACACTGATATCATGTGAGTTTATAGCTAACTGTCGTGCAGTTTGGTTGTAACTCTGATATACACTGATATCATGTGAGTTTATAGCTAACTGTCGTGCAGTTTGGTTGTAACACTGATATACACTGATATCATGTGAGTTTATAGCTAACTGTCGTGCAGTTTGGTTGTAACACTGATATACACTGATATCATGTGAGTTTATAGCTAACTGTTGTGCAGTTTGGTTGTAACTCTGATATACACTGATATCATGTGAGTTTATAGCTAACTGTCGTGCAGTTTGGTTGTAACACTGATATACACTGATATCATGTGAGTTTATAGCTAACTGTTGTGCAGTTTGGTTGTAACTCTGATATACACTGATATCATGTGAGTTTATAGCTAACTGTCGTGCAGTTTGGTTGTAACACTGATATACACTGATATCATGTGAGTTTATAGCTAACTGTTGTGCAGTTTGGTTGTAACTCTGATATACACTGATATCATGTGAGTTTATAGCTAACTGTCGTGCAGTTTGGTTGTAACACTGATATACACTGATATCATGTGAGTTTATAGCTAACTGTCGTGCAGTTTGGTTGTAACTCTGATATACACTGATATCATGTGAGTTTATAGCTAACTGTCGTGCAGTTTGGTTGTAACTCTGATATACACTGATATCATGTGAGTTTATAGCTAACTGTCGTGCAGTTTGGTTGTAACTCTGATATACACTGATATCATGTGAGTTTATAGCTAACTGTCGTGCAGTTTGGTTGTAACACTGATATACACTGATATCATGTGAGTTTTCCACGTTGCTATCGTTTGCTACACCAGCATGAATTATGCAAATCGGCTTGCGCGTGCGCACTGTGGTATTTGCGAAGAGGTGTACGTATAATATCAGTCTTTAAGGATGAACTAAGGACGCGTATAATGATGCATATAATGTCAATGTCTGCATACACTGACTGCATTCAGGGAACACGACATAAGAATTGAGTGAGCCCGGCTGTCATGGTTACAAACACACAACCCTGGAGAAACTTAGAACTGAGAAATTATTTTTTATTTAAAATGTTAAATTCATAAATAAAAAAATATGTCCAAAAACAAACTATACATAATTCATGTTTTTCAATATTCAGGTGTACTGTATAGGACATTGCCTGATTACCCTACGTACCAACTATATTTATAAGATATTAGGTAAAAGCGAGAACATAAAACCCCATTATTTGAACTGAATTGAAAATAATTCAACATTCAAAAAAGGTTCAATGAAATCAGAGATAGCGTATAAAGCAGAGGTCATAAACACCCTCGCGTCTCGCTGAGTACCATGTTGCCCAGAGGACTGATTCAAATCTATGTAGAGAGCAAATGGCGCCAATTGAATACTTAGTTTACATAATTTGTTTGCTACTCAATTATTTTATGATGAAGTATTGCGACATCAGTCTTATAATTGAGGTAAGATTACACGAGGTATCCAGGCCAGCAACATGAAAACGAAGAAGCAGTTTTATCTCTCTTAATTTTCAGCCCGAAATATTGGATTTTATTCTTATTCCTCAACCCTGTTAATGCCACTTTGAAATGCCACTGATTAATAAGGTGCCGTGCGGATATTAACGGATACAAAACAAAATGCCATGGGTTAATACAACAAAAGTGCTATGACGAATCAGGACTGATATTTGTTGTGTATGGTCTCGACGAGACTCAGTATATACCACCTATAGCCAACCCTGTCTTTATATAACATTAATTCATGAACAATATTCATAAAGTATCTGTTCAGATATTATGTAGACTTACTGTTATTACTTTTACAAGCTGATGGTTTTTGTTCACCTTATAATGACGGCCTCACAATGACGTTATTGATAAAGGAATGCATTTATACACATTTTGGGGTACTGCTCTGTGTAATTTTGAAATGATTACTTTTTTTTATATAATTCAGAAGGCATACACGAGGCACGAATAAGGACGGAAAGGAATTACAAGGATGAATTATGTTATTTGGATGCATGATGTTGTTTCACCATATGGTATATTATTAATACAGTAGTTAATAGTGCAGTCTCAGTGCATTGTCCGTGTATAGCAAAAAACCTATTCCTTCCACAATACAGCAAACAGATTTGGGTAAAATATACGGCGTATTTGCAATAGTTGGTAGTACACTCACTGGCCAAAAGTATTGCAACATGAATTTGTACGAGACATTGCCAAGACGGATGGCCACAATTATCAGGTCACGTGGTAACCTGACAAAGTATTGAAGGACTTTGTTTCCGAGCAAGAACAGTAAAAAAGAACATTGACTTCAAAACACAGGCACTTTCAAGAAGTCTTAAGTAGTGTAAATAAAATAAAATAAATTATTGTAACACAGTTCTCCAAACTGAACTTTGGTGTGAATTTCAATGTTGCAATACTTATGGCCAGTGAGTGTAATAATCACTCCTCAATGTTTCATCTAGCTGTCCGTATTTGAAATTGGAACCGGACAAGTTAATATATTTTTCTCAAAAAACAAGAACATCAGAGAATCATAATTTCAATTAGGCCTAAAAAATAAGCAAATATACAAACCTTAAATGCATACTACTTTGATATTGGAGCCAGTCTAACCATCAAGTTCTACAATAACACCAATAATACGTGCAAATCACAAATAATAAATATTATTCCTTACGGAATATTATGATCATGTGAATGTTAGACTACTGTTAATTTACGTATACAGTAAGGCCCACTGGAATACTTGCATTGGTGTAAGGACTTATTATTTGGCTGCGCAGTGGCGTTGACAATTCCCACACGGCCTCTCTATAAACGATCAAGTGACTACCTTTATGTTAAGCTAAGTCGGTAACAACACTGCAGGGAATAACTACATCGATCTACTTTTGTGAAGTGTGAATCTACTGGTAATGGATGTCTGCTGCCACCAGGAGATTATAAAGATCAGCGGCGGATGTAGAAATTATTACAAAGGAAGAAAATAACAAAATGCATGCATGGTTTAATGAAAAATTGCACATACGAAACACAGTCAACATTGTGAATATACAAGATAATTATCTGAGAAGAGAGGTCAAAGCTCAAATTGTGAATATAACAAGAGAATAAATTATTATCAAGATCATTTTGTATAAACCATTATCATGAATCAATCTCAGCATTTATCCACTATTTGTTGGAATTTTCTCCGAAGTGTAAGGACTGAATGAACTGAAATTTTTACTCATGGACGATATATTTCCATATTAAAATGAAATATGTGGGCATATAATGTCCATTTACAAATTGTTTATTGTACGGTAACCAATCAGTTATAATTTGAAAAATAAGTTAAACCGTAGATCCAATGAATAGGCCTATATCGTTTTTTACGAGTTCTAATTGAGTTGATTCTCAAAATGACAAAATGGTATCTTAATTGTGAACACTGAAACCAAAAACGATAAAAACAATACTCGCATTATTAGCCTTTTATAGCAGAACATGCTCTATAGTTCTGCCATTATTAACCGGAATAGGCCTAAGCGGTTATAACTCACGGCAAAACTCAAACTGTGACCCTTAGGGTATTCAGCCACTTCTCTCATCTAATGAATCAAATACGGTCACTGAATTTATAATCTTATTGAATGCGAAAAGGAAGACGTTTTTAATTCGAAATCACTCAGGACACCTTGCCTGTGTTTATTATTGTAATGGCATGCAGCATTCACACGTGTATAGAGTCATATCAGTCAACGCAATCATCGAATCTTGAGGAATGAGCAACTACTTATAATTACTAATAATTCATCAGGAAACGTTCACAGTTGGTACCAATGTCCTCATACGACCCACGCAACAACATTGCGCGGAAAATGTACTGATTGGAAAGTTTGAAGACAAAATTATATTAATTAAAACAAATTATTCTATAACTTTGGAACAATGTCCTATACATTCTTGGAAATAATGCCAAATGATATACACTCACTGGCCATAAGTATTGCAACATCCCCAAAGTTCAGTTTGGAGAATTGTGTTACAGTAATTTATTTTATTTTATTTACACTACTTAAGACTTCTTGAAAGTGCCTGTGTTTTGAAGTCAATGTCCTTTTTTACTGTTCTTGCTCGGAAATTATGTAATACACGATTGATGAAATCGGATTAAATGATCATCTCACCTGTTACTTGTAAAGTGCTATTTTGAGCATGTTGCAATACTTTTGGCCAGTGAGTGTAGAAGAAAGCTGTCGCTCGAACACCTAATTACTGAGAAACCTTTCAACTTGCCGTGTACTTTGATGCCGAGGTACAAGGTAAGTTCACATCGTCTTTCATCACAGATGAACGATAATGTCTTCTCTTTGCTCATCGCGTCACTGAGAATTGTTACTTCTGTGTTGTTAAGTTTGAGTGATGACTTTTTTCCCATTGATGTTCAGCAGGTCAATGCACTGGTCAGGGGTGCTCTGATCTGACTGACAACCATTTCTGCCTTGCAAAGCCACTATTTTTCAATAAATTAACATTTCTTTCCACTTTACAATATCATCAATTACACTAAAAGTAAAAGTACAATTGATATAAATCATAAATTAAGAATATAGAAAAAAGGTAATAAATGATAAAGCGAAATGGAGGCATATCTCGGTGAGCAATAGGTTGAGTTGAGAAAAACAAGACATCTATAGCTACACTATTGATAATTAAAAAACCATAAATGATCACAGTTTTAACATAAACCTTACTTGGTATAAAGTTGATTGGCAAAAACTGAAATCGTTTTGTCTGAGGTTCTATAATTTTAATATTTTTTAAACAATAAATTCCCAACTGAATATATGACTTCATTTTCCACGTCTGAATGCATTTTGCCCAGTAATATCTCGTTAACAACAGAGTGACAAAGTGAATCTTTCACAGGTTGGTTTCTGTACACATCTTAAATGTTACTCTGCCTATATAGATGCATTGACCTAAATTTCAACCTGCAACTTAAACTTTTTTGTTTGCTTTTTGTTTGGAATTCAAAATTGGTCATTGTTAAAACGAAGTCAGAAGAAAAAATCACGCCAGTAACCTGACCCATTCGAAACAGATCTAACGATTAACAACGAAACTGCATTTCATGTGATTTTTCAGTAAAGAACTGTGCCTTAAGATGTTGTTCAACATTATGGATTAAATCCTCTCAGAAGGGGGTTCATGCTCGTGTCGTGCATTTACATAAAAAGCTCAAATCAAAAAGGAAAGAGTGAAGTGATTGAGTGACTAGTTTGCTATTAAGCGTTTGCTATATAACCCATGGTCACGGAAATTACCCCTGTATTTGGCAGTGTATAAGGCCTAGATGATCCCTGACGTACTACCGTTCTTTGTGTTCAAAAGTCCACTGCAGACTAAAACTAAGTCCCACAAGATAATTTTATCCTATTATCTACTGTATGTTATGATTAAGACCGTTTCATGATTCAAGACTACAGTCAGACCTATACCGTACACGTATGGTAAACTGAGTATAAAGGAAAATAAGAATATGCGCTCACAGAGAGGGTATGAAATCGAAGGAAACGACGAGAATATTTTGCAATTTTAATGGAATCTTGACATGGCCCAAGTCGTAACTGGTGCTGGCTGCACAAGTTTCATTTGAAATACTTAAACAACTTCACTGCGCACTAAACCGTCCAAAAATGTTGGAGGGAATTGGGTTTAATTACAATAATAAAAGAAATAGGTTAATGAAGTCAGTTCTGGTTCTGGACATTGGGTGTATCCGTAGGGATGTATTCCTAGCCAAGTGAATATAGATTGATATTTTACCGTCATAATTTCCTTTATTTTCTTTGGGCTATTTACAATTCTTATAAAGTTCCTTCTCAGATTATATTAATTACAGAAGATCGATTTTTAAATCGCTCCGGGTAGATACAACTAAAATGACAGCTTGACAAGCGAACTCGAAGTAAATGAAAACCTTTGCCAGGGGTCGCTCGTGTAGGTATTTCTTAATTATTTTTGCTTAGAGCTATAAGGTGAAGTGTTTGGCATGAATCATTTTTCACTTGCCAGTGGTTGAATTTACCCAGTAACATGGAGACATCTAGCCCTCCGGTGTATGTTAGACATCGATCGTATATAAAGAATCTTGTTTGTTCTCGCCATGTAAGATGGGTGTTTCAAGCATAGTTCATTGTTCTTTTTAGTCCACCACTTTGGTTGGTCATGGAGGCAAGTGCTTTATGCTTATTGAATATTCGGTCTTTTTTGTTTTTATTTATTTTAAAAAATATTCTAAGCGAAATCGTCACATCAGATGTACCTGTATTGGTAATTAACTGTAAAAGCGCAATAATAGTATATTTAGAATAATTCAGTTTGCAATCCTAATACGGTTTAGAAAAAATTGCAACATACAAATATCAATATAGCTCCGATGCAATGACTACATTTGTGAATAATGTGGTATCATGTTGTGACATGATAACTAAAGTTATAGGGCCTAGTATTGGTTCCCTCCATACTTTGAATATCTGTTAATGTATGTTAATATATAAAATTATAAATAATCAAGTGATTATGTATAAAAAACAAAACGTGAAAGTTTCAGCTCATTTTATGTACAGCATTTATATTGGTCACAGCATCACTGTAACGTTGAATTTACGTTTCCAGAAACGTTTATTAAAATTTGCAAAATACTTTGATTAATTGTACTGAAATGGTACTTGATCAGATCAGACAAAAATATTTCAATGAATATTTTGCTATTGCTTGTAATTTTAAAGATTTTAGATGTATTCATTTATTTTTCCCCATCCTGTTATTGGCGGTTTATCGCTGTTGGTTGAGGACAATAAAATAAAAAAATAAAATAAAATGAATGTTTGATCTCATCATAAACTAATCTGGTTTTCGAGAAAACCAATCGTGTATAAACAAATTAAAACAAAAACAAACAAGAAACCACTAATTTTGTAACTTACTCATGACTTTGTTTAAGTGTTTTTAATAATTGTTATTTTAAACATTTACGTTACCAACTGTTGATACAAAACACATCAAGCAGAACGCACGATCTGTCAGTTTAGGGAAGCAAAGAGTAAAGTATTAAATATCACTCTACATGTCTAGCTCTTATTATAAGAACAACATTTGTTTCATCCTTTCCTCGACGGAATAATTCAACGGAATGTAAACTCTGGGGTACTTTGAAAATGTAAAACTTGAAAGGTCGGGTAGAGCCCATGGGTATATGATATGACTGGAATGATTTATCATCAGCACTGCTTGCCTCACATGACTTGCCATGCGGTAAATAAATAGCATACACGGTTCATTGAATAACAGCGCACTGTAAGGTAGGATGACGGGGTTACACGAAGACATCTTTTCATCGTCTGAGCGACAAGATACAAGATGGACGAATTTTTTCTCCAAATCCGGTTTAGAAATGATCACATTATACACTATATCAACATGGCTCCGATGCAATTACTGCATTCGTGAATAATGTAGCAGCTTCTTGTACCTTGTAGCACAAGTTTGTATCATTGTTTGTTTTTGTCCAATTAGGCCTATGTTGATCACACGTTGTAATATAATTCAGTTTTAAGCTAATATACACATATGTCTTAGGTCAACTTAATTTCTGGAGTGTCGACTTGTATTCCTTTCATTTTGTCTCGCTAATAATATTTTGTAGTTTTAAGTATCCGATTTGGCAAACGTATTTAGGCTGAACATGTTGTAATTGTAGACAACAGAAGGGCCTCAACTCTCGATGTCGTCATAGTGAGGTACAGGGACGACTGTCACACTTGTTTCTGTTTTATATTATCTGTATTCACATTCATTTCAATGAGTGGCTTCCTACTCATAGATAGCCTACTTATTAGCTAGGCAAGTCAGTAGGCCTATTGTTTTTGTTTCAAGTGCACTTTGCTTGAGTGAGGTCGGCGGGATCTTTGCTTTCCAGATATGGCTGCGATTATCATGCATGACTTGTTATATATATTATTTCACTTTAAGTTTTATTTCTCAAAAAATTGGAATCGATTTTTTCACCGACTTACACACAAAGTAATTAAACGTGTATGTGTGGGTGTTGGTTAAATGTTTAACCGCTTCCATATCGATTTACAAAGATTAATGTGCCAATATGATGGAGATAACGCTGAAAGAATCTTTCGATTGTCATCATGTTGAAATGTTCTCATCGCCTGTAAACATTGCCTATGCTGATTATTAATGTCATGCTTGTTCATATAGGTTCGACGTTTCCATCAAATGTTTGTAATTGCATTCCTTAATGCAAATCAAATTTTGATGTAAACAGCGGTTGCAATTATTCGTGTTATCCCTAAGCCTCGATCATGTTATTATTCCCCCATGTATCACGCATATGAATATAAATCATTTCCATTTGCAACAAGTTCTAATTTAATCGTATATTCTTTAGCCTGAAGCCATTCATGTACATCAATGAATATTTCATCCATCAAAGCAAGGCGCAAGCAAGATAAGACATTGGGATAATTCATGGAATTACATATTAAGAGGATTGTGCCGCCGATCTTGACTTGAAGTAACCCCAGGTTTGTGTTGTGTATTTCTGCAGTTCTCGCTGACTATTATTCCTCTCAACAAGGAAATGACAACCGTGATTTGTAGACAGGGCAAATGGTAGCACACGGCAAAAAGTACACCGCAAAAAGGGCACACGTGACAAATATAAAAGGTCGTATCATGAATCTGCTATACCAATTGTTCCATATAAAACTATTTGTACCGGTACTAAATTATGATCCAGCTAACATTATGAACCACTGTAATAACATTATGATCAATGTAACATTTTTGAGCCACTGCTGGTATTACATTATGATCCGGGTAACATTTTGAACCAATATTACGTTTTGATCTGGGTAACGTTATGAGTGACTGTTGGTATTTCATTATGGGCCAAGTTACATTGTGGTCCAGGTTACATTACAGTACCATTGTCTCTCACGCAGTTACAATATTGCTCTTTGTTGATTTAGTCAAATGAGTAAAATATGGCGGTATGTTCTGCTAAAGCGATTCAGCTTCACATCATAGTTTGGCTTAGATCTGCGATAAGTTTTTGTATGAAAATGTAAATCTCTAGAAAACCCATTCCAGGACGCTTTTTGGACAGCTGTCGGGCAATCAACATCTGACCCTAAGCCTCCATCAGCAACAACGTTGTGAAATGTATATCTCGCCACTGACGATGCCAAGAACATTTCAAAGCGCTTAACCGAGACAGTAAACAGTAAAAGGCGTAGCACTATTGCTACATCCATAAGTTCTGATAGGCCAGATTGGTAATTTTCAGTCAGTCAATTTTGGCCTGAAAGCCCTAAACACGTGCTGTTTTTATGGCCAGACAGTGACAAGGTGGACATCCTCAAATTTGTAAGTAATGAAAGATCTTGATTCAAGTATCTAAGGGTGAATGTTTGGTGAGAATTGATGATATGTCACAGGATTGATTTTTCTAAGAGGACAGGTTTTGACGTCTATGTTGAAGTCCTTTCAACACATGGAATCTGATCAGTAAGAATTTGAGCTGAAAACGAACAGTGTGAAAACGAATACAACTTGATGTGTGTCATACACATAATAGTCGTAAGATCACACGTGAGGCACGCATTTCAAAAGTGATTACAAACAAGGTCAATAACACTTCACTTACTTGGACTCAAGTAATGATTTTCTTCATGCTTACTTGCTTAACTAAATATTTAATTGTACCCTTAAGATCTCATCCTCAGGCCTATAGTCCAAAAATTTGTCGTCATAAAGCTTGTTTTTAAGTATAAGCCCATCACTTTGTCATGTTGCGAAAATTAAAGTCACTCTTGGTCACTTAAACGGAGGCAAACTAAATATTACAGGGTAGGCATGGAACGAAGCAGGAACTAGGCATATCACGAACGTCTTCCGTCAATACCTGACCAACAATTACGTTTTCATTCGGGAATCATGCGCGGTAGCTTTTCAGTTGATGAAAAAGCCAATAATTCGGCCAGTGGTTAAGATCGTGGTGATTGGTGATTTACATCTGACGAATTCGTCCGTCCATCTAAGGTAGTGGGACTAATAAAGCGAGGCTAAATCTGATATATTTGCAGTGCAGCTACCGGTGTGTTGATAGAAGCTTGGCATATCGATTGCCGTCGTCTCACGGTTCTGTCTTCTGGCATAGCAGCGAGGCAACTTCGCTTCGTTCCGCCCGAGTACTACTTGCATCCGGCACATCATGCCAACCGAGTAAAAGAGCGGCAAACCGAAAGCATAATGAAAATGAAATCGAGGGGAGCACTTGGACTGAATTAAAATAAATTACGTTTGATGGAAGCGAGTTTTTGGCTTGAGGGCTGGCGCCACAGTACTAGGGTAACTGGGTAGTACTCATTATATGAGCTTGGTGAAATAAAACCAAAGAAAAAAGATATGAGAAACCACAGATGATTTTGTTATGAATCAGATAAGCCTACAGTAACTTGTATTCCCCCAAACAACCACTTCATATGATACTGAAACTGTAAAACAGAAGGAGAAAATGGATTGTATTTATATTGGGAAAATTAAATTTAAGTAAATTTTAAGAAGAGGTTATTTATTTAAATATTATTGGTGACAATATTATTTTTTAAATAATTAAATAGATAATTACCATAAATCATGCAAGCACACAACTACATTTACGGGTTTCAAAATTATAAATAAAAAAGCTATTCAAATTGCACTAATCTATCATTCTCTGTTGAACATCTAAAGAGTTTTAGATGAAAATAATATCATAACTTCAGAAATTTATTAGAAAACAATCACAAGACCTATAGCTGACATCACAACGTGTTGCTGAACTATTAAATGCAAATTAAGCTGAGAAATACAACTCTTGCGGGTGAAACTTAAACCACTAAAACGTCCCCACGCAATGTCTGAAGTACATGGTATTCCTATGAGGTTTAGAACGAGCGTGCTTGTGCATGTTGAAGTTACTTCAGTGACGCCAAAATGCCATTTGGCGCACCCTGAATAGGCCTACCTTCTATACACTCACATTTCATCTTCACTATTTGGAAAGTAGGCATACATCATTTGCATTTATCAACGAGGACGGAAACTAGACGCCACCACTCGATTTTGCTGAAGTTGTATTTAGAGAGTACAGTTCAAATGCTGCTTCTGTGCTGCTGAATATTGTATATTCACACGTAGAATTTGCAAGAAAAAAAATTAAATGGAAGTTGAATAAATTCACATACATTATTTTATTAATGAACAATGTTTTAATTCCAGCCGGTAAAACAAAGGTTATTTCCAGAGAATGTTCTTATTGAATTCTATCGGAAACATTCCAATAAACATATACTTGTTTGTATGAGCATTGTCAGAAATTATTTCATTCAAATCTTGCTGCGAAAAATCAAGTAATTAAAACAAACTTCCTTAGAAGTGCATGTTTTTCTCCAATTATAAAAATATAATACGTTATTTTTTCTAGCATTTATATGCCGTGTATAAATAAATGTATGTATAATGAACAAAATGAACTTCTATCAAAAGTGAATTCGGGCTATTATCCTCAATATAATTAAGGTGTGGTTACCGATGCATATATTCTTAATCAATCCAAACCTTGTATCTTCTAAGTAAGTAATACAGGTTGCTACCTGTTGCTCCTTTCTTAGCTGCGAGAAAGAGGAGATGGCCGATTGCGCATTGGTTTTGTGTTCTGAAGAACATTGTTCATAACATACAGTATGGGTTATTGTTCATAACATAAGGTATGGGTTTAAATCCTCACATCGGATCTACACCGACATACTCTTGTGTACTTAACCATTATTTTATATCTATACATCCCATGTGTTACAGGTATTCGACCGTGGCAGAATACAGCTATTTTGTGCCAAATAGCAATGACATATTAATTGCAATGGATTTTCTTTACAATGGGGACACACCGGGATAGGCATATAACAGTGATATCGTATGCGAGATACTCTAATGGTACTGTACAATTGATGGCCTTTTTTACAAATAAATTATAGTTTTAATGGACGAATCCTAGACCATGACAAAACATTTCTAGCAAGGAAAAGAGGGTACGTGCACCTATTTGACGTTGCAGTTATCATAGCCTTCAATATTTTGATCTGTATATCCTACTCTTAAAAAAATAGGTTTTAGTTGATGGTTCTAAGATTTAATAATAAATAATAATGTCGGGCATTTTAAAGCGCTCTTAAACAAGGTATCAGATCGCTGTACAGATCGCTGTACATTATTACCCCTGCTCATCAGACGCATAAATCATTCCAGAAACCATCTCAGCTCCCTGGTGAGTATACAGCTCAATTGCTGCCATTTCGGCGCATATGGGCTAATCAAACACAACAACCAACTCTGCCCTCACATGTACCCATTTACTCCTGGGTGGAGAGAAGCAATTATGGTAAAGTGTCTTGCTCAAGGACACAAGTACCACGGTCACGGACAGGATTCGAACCCACATTCTGACGACTCAGCCACCAGAACACAAATCCGATGCACCAAACCGCTCGACCATGGCACTCCATAATGTTTTAGTAAGATTTCTGTTTAAGTAAGACTAATTGCGGTGAAACCATGTGAAATTCTCAATTGATTAGTAATTAGTTCTGAAAACAACTGGAGGTTACAACTCGACGTTTCGATCAGTATGCTCTGACCGTCCTCAGGAGAAACCTGATTTCTGTTTTTTTTGTTTTTTTTGTACAATAACATATGTGATAAGATAATCTGACTGACCTATATGAAATGAGCACTTACAGAAACGTGGTTTAGAATGTCATTAGCAGACATTTCAAGTGGTTAGCCGTGTACGGTAGACAGTAAATAAGTCAAGCTGCCCGTGCATTTTGAATACGAATCTTTAGGGCTTATATATTTAGATCACAAATTTCCCAAAAGTTCTATACATAAGACTGTTTCAAAGACGGTGAATTAGAAACAGTCTTGTCTAACAATAGTTTAAATCTTTCGTTCGAGCAAAACCAGTGTACATAATAAAAACAACTTAATTGTAACCAGATATAAAACAAGGGAAATAAATATAAACAAATATAAATAAAATTCAAAAGCTTTTAGATTATTTACTAGGAAAGAAGAAACATGTTCTTTTCAATCGAACTCATAACTCTTCATAGAGAATAACAGTGCACGAATCATACACATGCACCCTCATTGCAATCAGAGTGACAATATCGTGTTGATCAAATTGCCATTTAGTGGAACGTGTAGGGAATTGCGTTGTGGGAATACGGGCTGCTAGGTCAAAAGAAAGTATTCTGATTATCGTATAAATGGTTGACTCACCTCAACAGAAGGTGTCTGTTCATTGTTCGTCATTGCATCTCTAGTATGAAGGTGTTCATTTTAGCGGTGGATGTCCACATCATGTCAAACGTCTCGTATGTGATTTATTCGTACACACAAGGATTGATTCAAATCACCTGCCGTTCACCTATAATCAAGTCCTCCATGCATTCTGAATTTGGTTGGATGGTGCGACGAGCCTTGTGTTGGCAAGGTTCTACGAAACCCCGCCCAAACCACCATCATCATTCCGTCAACGTGAATATACAGCATAAGTATTTACACATTATACAGTGAGACCCGTGGGAAACGTAGTCTTGACAATGCCAAATTCGATTTCTCAACAACCACAATCTTGTGTGCATCGGCGATGAATCGTCTGTATATGATGTAGTGCCCTTTTAGTATTATGGTCATCCGTTGTGTACTGCCATCAAGTGTGAAAATCAAACTGCCTGCGTCCGGTGAATTTGTGTCTCGTCCAATTTGGAGCAGGTATAAATTATTCATTCCGTGTCTGATTAGAATAATGATCTCTGCTTGTATTGTGCACAATAATCACTATCAAATCCCTACTGATGTCGCAAACCAGAAAAATATTAATATCATGTAAAAATCAGGGACACCTAGGCCTATTTATAATTTGAATTGCGCGCTAATAATTTTGGTAACAATACCTGCTATCGCAATCTAACATAGGCCATACACTACAGTATCACGATACTATACAATATGTGAAGAATATATATTGTATTAATTGTGTAGATCAATGCGTAGATATATCAGATATATTATTTATTTATTTTGTTATGTCCGGTAATAATACAAAACGCAAAGTAAACAATAAAATATATAATTAAATACAATAAGCAAGATAGTGACGGATGTAAAATATGTTCCCTTTATATAATTTTTGTTAATTTATTTATTATTTTACTTGTCTTTTCTATTCGTTTAGACTCATATTTAAGTTTAAATTATATATATATATAATTTAAAGTTTGTGTAATTGATATATACACACGATTACCGTACGAGCGCTCTACCAACTGAGCTAACCAGCCCCTATGTTGGTGGGCGGTCCACTTATGCCAATTATCTATTGCTCTATGGGGCCAGGTCAGAGGCCAAACCATATCTGCCGAGTAGCCAGGGATCAAGCCCCGGTCAGATGCAAACAACCCGGGTAACGGCAGTAGCGGGGATCACACAATATTAACGGGACACAAGCCTTTTATGTGGTTGTACACAAAGTAGATTTATATGGAGAAACTGACCTGAAATATTATAAACGGGTAGCGAGCAAAGAAAAATTGGCTGATGCCGGACTCGAACCCGCGACCTCTCGATTACCGTACGAGCGCTCTACCAACTGAGCTTCCCAGCCCCTGTGTTGGTGGGCGGTCCACTTATGCCAATTATCTATTGCTCTATGGGGCCAGGTCAGAGTCTGCCGAGTAGCCAGGGATCAAGCCCCGGTCAGATGCAAACAACCCAGGTAACGGCAGTAGCGGGGATCACACAATATTAACGGGACACAAGCCTTTTATGTGGTTGTACACAAAGTAGATTTATATGGAGAAACTGATCTGAAATATTATAAACGGGTAGCGAGCAAAGAAAAATTGGCTGATGCCGGACTCGAACCCGCGACCTCTCGATTACCGTACGAGCGCTCTACCAACTGAGCTAACCAGCCCCTATGTTGGTGGGCGGTCCACTTATGCCAATTATCTATTGCTCTATGGGGCCAGGTCAGAGGCCAAACCATATATGCCGAGTAGCCAGGGATCAAGCCCCGGTCAGATGCAAACAACCCGGGTAACGGCAGTAGCGGGGATCACACAATTAACGGGACACAAGCCTTTTATGTGGTTGTACACAAAGTAGATTTATATGGAGAAACTGACCTGAAATATTATAAACGGGTAGCGAGCAAAGAAAAATTGGCTGATGCCGGACTCGAACCCGCGACCTCTCGATTACCGTACGAGCGCTCTACCAACTTAGCTAACCAGCCCCTATGTTGGTGGGCGGTCCACTTATGCCAATTATCTATTGCTCTATGGGGACAGGTCAGAGGCCAAACCATATCTGCTGAGTATATATAAGTTTTCTCATTAACAACTTAAGTGACACGTAGAGGGTCAAGGGTCAAGAACGGTGAATTGTTTTGGACCGCAATTTTGTTAAGACGCGCGCGAAACTTTCCTTTTGAATGACGTCACCAAACAGTGTTATGAGCAGCTAACATGACCCCTTGCGATATTTATAAATATGATAGTTGATTCATCATAGAGACGGTCTTACGCATTGAACGCGCACATTAATAGTACGCGCATTCTTTTTAGCCACTTCCAATTCCAAAGCTGGCATACCGTTGTGCATGTGTAATTTAACCTAAATTCCTTGATTTTAACAATCAAAGCGATTCTTGAGGCAGAAATTGACTTTCTTAATAAGATTTTGAGTCTTTGCAACACATAGGGCCTACGTTAAAGCAACACATAGGGCCTACGTTAAAGCAACACATAGGGCCTACGTTAAAGGCTTTCTAATTTCTTCATTAAATCCTTAAAGAAAAGGGTGGTCACTGTATTTCTAATAGACTTCTGAAGTGGGCGTGGTTTATGATGAAATTACGTCACACTCAACAATTTCATAGCACTGATTAGGCCTACAACAGAAAAATTAAAGCAGAAAAATTTGCTTAAGCATAAGCGTATTTCACAGGTTAGCAAGATAATTTAGAGCGGTGCGTGCGCGTTCACCATGGAGTATTGGAGTTGTATTTTTGCGTTGCGTACTTGCTACCATTCTTGTTAAAATCAAGGAATTTAGGTTAAATTACACACTACAGTATGTCAGCTTTAGAGCCAGAAGTATTACGTATCGACTTCCGAATGACCGGCAAGTTAGCGTGCCTTTCACTGTGCTTCACGGTTAGCAGCGCTAAGAAATGATAAACGTGCAGTAAGCAAAAATCGGCTGCATAGCGGCCAAGGACAATGAAGCCAATGGATGCCATGTTGCTACTCGACTAAACCATGTATTGCTGACATGGAGAATTAACCTCTCCACTGTATGTATACGTTCCTGTTGTATTTCTTGTGTCTCCTTTGTATTGCTATATTTATTCCTTTTGTGGTGTTTTTCACTTTTTGTAATTTCACTAATGAATTGATATTCTATCCAGTCAGTGCCCTGGACTTCATGTAAGTTATATTACACTGATGTCTGAGGTTACAATGTCTTGCCATCTGGGGGGGGGGGGGGGGTGGCGACAGGGGGCCATATTGGTCACGCAAGTATCCGCACTCCCCGGATCAGGTTGTTGGTACCGGTAGCTTTTAAGACTAACTCTTGGTGGAGAGCAAAACTTGTTAGTCTGCAGATCGAACTACTAATAACGCTAAAGCATCTCAGTGAACAACAAAGTCATGTACCCATCAGCGTCAAATATACCTTCGATTGTGTGATTATATACCGTCTGCGTTGTTTGACAAGCATGAATGCATTGGTACAATAAGGCTGCAATTCTATTAACTTCACTTTTTACTACTACTCTTAACTTTTAAGATTGTTGACATTGAAATAGTAAGGATATTATTATTGTCGTATAGGCCAGCTGTATACCGACGTCAGCTCAGCTGCCACATGGTGGCGCTATTTAAGATATTGAAGGTCGCCCCTGCCTATCCAGGGTATTCGTCAATGTGTATATGAATCCGATAGCTTATAATAAGATAGACTGATAGATAATATATATTATTATACAAGCTCACGGGCATAAATCCTATAGTGGGAATGGAGGGGATATATACCATCCACTTGTTGCCCCCCCCCCGAGGGGGTGGTCCATTGGAGAGAAGTGGTACATAAAGTGTGATTTTAGGTTTGCTGTGATGGGGGTGGGGGAAGAGTGTATGGGGTTGGGGTGGGGTGGGGTTGGGGATATCCCCCGTTGAGCGATGTCCGAAATTCAGTACATAATGGAAACAAATTTCAATATCACCCCATCACACACTTTTCGACACGGATTTACACCACTGACTGGACCATCTGACAGATTGTTATAACCTAGCTATTTAAAGGTTAGAATAGATTTGTTTGCGCAATAAACACTTAACACGAATAAAATATATATGTACATTTAAGAAATTTACATTTAAAAAGAAATACAAAAACATTAATTAATTAATCAATCAACCAATCAATTAGCTAATTAATTAATTAATTAATCAAACAATCATTATTATTATTATTATTGAGGGCTTGACTATAATGCTTGTGTGCTTGCTTTCTAGTGTGAATTTCTGCTTGCTTGTTTTTTGTATGTTTCCTCAATCAATCAGAATAATTATGTTACTCCAACGTAACATACACTTGCATATTGCTAAATTTAAATAGGCCTAATAATATTTTCGAGTCATATTGTTATCTATGTTTTTCGCAACAATATTATGCATTTTCGGTCTCTTACACAAGGAGTTTTTGGTATATGTCCAGCTTTCCTCATCCAATCGAAGAAAATGTTGAAGCATTCCAAAAATACGTACTTAGAACTTGACAAGAATTTGTGAAATACTAAATAATAATTGATTAATAAAGTCACTTAGATAGCGCTCTTACAATAACTTGTCAAATAGGCTATGGAATCTTATTCCACAACAAAGTAGCATGTGCCACGAAGGCTTTGACCCTATAGTTGTGCCACATGTAGGTACTTAGGATATGGAGCAATGTGTTGTCTTTGTTTTGAGGGCTTTATGATGCAGATACTGTATTGAAGTAGAAGTGGCCAATGCGTCTTGCTTGAATATCGCTTTTAAATATTGACAACTGATCTTCTTTCAAAATGTAGCGAGGTGGCGATTTACGCATTATGCACAACAATAAATACAACTGTAAACTGATCTAAGCAAGTGGACATCAATTAGAATTAAGCATTAAGGCACCCGAAAATAACATGTGACATTTATTATTGGTGATAGTGAACCAATGATTGTCAAAACAAAATTGCGTTACCCCACAAAATAAACATAATTCAAGCATTAATTTGGATATGCATTATGCATAACCTGGCCCTGTTCTTAAAGTTTTTGATACGAGCGCCCTCTTTTGTTTTCCTCTAATCTTTTCTTTAAGGTAGGCCAATTCTTGCCTGATATTTTCTTATCATACGTTTGCGGGCACTAGGTTTTACTTTATCTAGATGAATTTCAAATAATTATTCAGATCAAGGACCTCTCCGATAAATTCATTACGAAGGGCTTAAATTGACTGTGTGGAATAATAACGTTTGTTTTATACAGTGGCGTGAAATCCGTGAAGAAAAGTGAGGGAGAGATATTTTAATTTGTTTGCATTTTGTACTGGATTTCGTGTAGCATAGTGATTTACATGCCCGCATATTATTGACGTTAACCAACTTAAGCTAAATTTCCCTTCAACTTATGTAATTTATATAGCTGAATAATACATGAATAAAAGGAGTTTTACAACTCCATTGAAAGAAAAAACAACAATAATGCTGATGCTGATGATGCTGATGCTGATGATGTTGCTGATAATGATGATGATGATAATAATAATGATAATAATAATGATAATAATAATGATAATAATAATGATAATAATAATAATTTCCAAAAATGTTATAATAGGGCGACTTTCCCATAGACTTGTGCACAAAACTTCCCCCTCCCTTTTCCCTCTTAATAATATCCTCCAACAACCCAAATTTTCACACCTGGGTTGTTTCAGCCCAAGGAAGCGATTACTGTAAAATGTAAAAAAAAACCAGTTAATTCCTTCATTAAAAGGTAGTAAAAACAATAGGGCGACACTAATTTGTCGCCCTAATGAGGCGAGTCGCCCTAGTAGAAAAAAAGTCACCAAAAACTGTCACCCTAACATAGCATTCTTTAAAGTAATGATAATAATGATAATAATAATAATAATAATAATAATAATAATAATTAGCGAAAATCTTATAATAGGGCGACTTTCCCATAGACTTGTGCACAAAACTTCCCCCTTCCTTTTCCCTCTTAATAATATCCTCCAACAACCCAAAATTTCATGCCTGGGTTGTTTCAGCCCAAGGAAGCAATTACTGTAACAAAAAACACTTAATTCCTTCATTAAAAGGTAGTAAAAACAATAGGGCGACACTAATTTGTCGCCCTAATGGAGCGAGTCGCCCTAATAGAAAAAAAGTCAGCAAAAACTGTCACCCTAACATAGCATTCTTTAAAGTAATGATAATAATAATAATAATAATAATAATAATAATAATAATAATAATAATAATAATAATAATAATAATAATAATAATAATAATAATAATAATAATAATAATAATATTAATAATAATAATAATAATAATAATAATAATAATAATAATAATAATAATAATAATAATAATAATAATAATAAAAATAATAATAAAAATAATAATAAAAATAGAAATAATAAAAACAATAATAAAAATAATAATAATAATGATAATAATGATAATAATGATAATGATGATAATGATGATAATGATGATAATGATGATAATGATAATAATGATAATAATGATAATAATGATGATAATGATAATAATGATAATAATGATAATAATGATAGTAATGATAGTAATGATAGTAATGATAATAATGATAATAATGATGATAATGATAATAATGATAATAAAAGACGCATAGCCTTGATTTTCAGTGGAAATTATATATAAGATAATGTAATGTATCCTCTGAGATAATGTATGTATTTCCCTGCTACATTCAGGTAGTATTCAGGTAGTATTCCATGTGATCCAAAATCAAGCTACGTATGTTATTTAATGAAAATCTTTTTAAAATAATAAATTACCATTATTTGGCAAAAGTTGTTGCACAGAAACAATATTAAATTAAATTTAAAAACTTTATGTCCCTTTAAACTTCTGCCTGTCTTACAACAAAAAAGGGTGTTATTATTTTGTATTAAATAAAAAGATATAGGCCTATAGCCACATTTTTGCACTCATCTCAGTGGAAATATAACTATAATGTCAGCTAAAAATCCTCTGAGATATTGTGTATTTCCTTGTTACATTTAGGTGGTATTCCATATGATCCAAAATAAAAATACATAAGAAACGGACGCACATGGACGTGTTCGATTTTTGGGGGATGAAGAGAAAATGTATTTCTTTGGAATGATGGGACCTGAGACATGAAATTACAACATGAAAACTTGATGCGAACCATTGTTAATAATATAAAGACTTATGAGTGTCGTTTTGGGAATCCTACAAGGAACCTTACACTAGGCTTGGGCGATATCGATATTTTTCATTCACGATATATCGTCAAACATATATCGCGATTTTCGATAATATCGCGATTTTCGATAATATCGCGATTATTTTTTCACGCATGAGTACTTTAGAGCCGATAATAACAGGAATGTACCCATAAATACGCGTCACAATAAATTGCCAGTGATTACCGGAGCTGAGAGACATGTGGAATCGCGCTGTTCACTGGTGCACCATGGCCATTGGCGTGCTATGGTCGAGCGGTTTAGTGCATCGGATTTGTGTTCTGATGGCTGAGTCGTCAGAATGTGGGTTCGAATCCCAACCGCGACCATGGTGCTTGTGTCCTTGAGCAAGACACTTTACCATAATTGCTTCTCTCCACCCAGGAGTAAATGGGTACACTGTTAAAAATATTGTTGTTCACTTACAGTAAGTTGTTTTGTCAATTGGCATTACAGAGATCTCTTTATTATACAGCAGATTCTTTGTTATACAGCAGATTCTTTATTATACAGCAGATTCTTTATTATACAGCAGATTCTTTGTTATACAGCAGATTCTTTGTCATACAGCAGATTCTTTGTTATACAGCAGATTCTTTATTATACAGCAGATTCTTTGTCATACAGCAGATTCTTTGTTATACAGCAGATTCTTTATTATACAGCAGATTCTTTGTCATACAGCAGATTCTTTGTTATACAGCAGATTCTTTATTATACAGCAGATTCTTTGTCATACAGCAGATTCTTTGTTATACAGCAGATTCTTTGTTATACAGCAGATTCTTTATTATACAGCAGATTCTTTGTTATACAGCATATTCTTTATTACACAGCAGATTCTTTGTTATACAGCATATTTTTTCCCTTGTTCAACAGCAGACCCGCTGTAACTTTACAGAGAATAGGAAAGTAACCATTTAGAAATGTCACATTTCTGTATATTCACAGGAAAATCAGAAAAACTTCTGTGAAATCACACAATTTTTTACAGTGTACCTGTGAGGGCAGAGTTGGTTGTTGCGTTTGATTAGGCCTATATGCGCTGTAATGGCAGCAATTGAGCTGTATAGTCCCCAGGGAGCTGAGATGGTTTCAGGAATGATTTATGAGCCCGATGAGCAGGGGTAATAATATAATGCGCCTTGAGCACCAGTTTGGTGGATACGCGCGCTATATAAGTCCACATTATTATTGGCAAATTCATTTGCGTAATAATTATGTGGGACGATTACTGCGTCGTGTGTCCCAATCAAATCATCTGCCCGAGTTCACGTGACTCGCGTTCCACGTGACAATGTCATAGTATAAACACGTGACTAGGTTTATTCCTGCATAGTATCTAGGATAATAAAACTATGTGATTGTGACACGTCATTTGCACGTCGGAAAATGTGACTGAGTTTGGATTGTACTCACACTATTTTAAATATTAAACGTTCAATATTGGTATTATGTACATATGGCCAAACAAAGTCTCCGGTTTCTGGTCATAGTTCAGCTTCATAATTGGTTCGGTGACGCGCTTTCTTTTTGGTAATCTTTTTTTTCCACAGGGAAATACGGTACGGTACGTATACATGTACACGCGGGGTGGCTAAGAGAGGCCTCACAAATCAGGCAAACATTCATACCCCTGTGTGAAAAAGTCGTTAAAAACACAGCACGGCAGAATTCCAATCGATCCAGCAATTTTGGCTGCAATTGGACATCGTTTCATAACAGAAAAAAAAAGAAAATTAAAAATGCCGACGTGCAGGTCTGAGGCGACGCGCGCGGAGACCCTCTAGATTTCATGAAATAGATCATCAAATGAACGTTGTTGTCCTCTTTCGGCTGCTCCCGTTAGGGGTCGCCACAGCGGATCATGATCCGCATATTTGATTTGGCATAGGTTTTACGACGGATGCCTTTCCTGACGCAACCCTCCCATTTATCCGGGCTTGGGACCGGCACTAAGCATGCACTGGCTTGTACATCCCCAGTGGCTGGGTTCAATTCGGCCCTCGCAGCAATTATGGTAAAGTGTCTTGCTCAAGGACACAAGCACCATGGTCGCGGCAAGGCTTCGAACCCACACACTCTGACGACTCAGCCATCAGAACACAATTCCGATGCACTAAACTGCTCGACCATGGCACCCCACAGATCATCAAATGAACGTGTGAATGTTTTATTACAAAAGGACTCACTTGTTTGAGACAGTCGAAAGAAACATCGAAAACTGGTATAAAGCCTAAACAAAAATGTTTTTAAAAAGTTGCCGAAATTTGACTAAACAATTATTTCTCAGTTTAATATGAAAATTGTATGAAATTGTATGAAAATATTAATATATTTATAAATGACTGTTATCCGTATAGTGTTGAACCAATCAGAACACTTTCCATTCATCACATAATCCTAAAAAATACTACCAACCCTCTTCATTCTCCTGACGATACCAATCGAAATATAGAGAAAACACTGAGAAGTCTCCATGGTCCCACGTTCTACCTAAGCGATAGTTGAGAAACGAGTTGCCCGATATTGGTTCTCTCCTGAACCATAATAGTCATTTTTTATATTATTTTGGGGCGCCATGAGCTATTTGATGTTTGTCAGACACAGTATTAATTTAAGGAAGCGCTTTTTATACGAAAAGAACTCAATCACCCACTTTAAACAGCGCCCTCCTATAATTGTGACTGCCAACTTCAAGAAGACTCAATTGGATATAATGAGTGAGATGTTCATGAACTGGTGGATCCAGGGTGTGTGGCAAATGGGGAAAGAAACCTTTTTGGCTGTGTTCCCCCTTTTTGCCTATGTGTTCCCCCTTTTTGTCTATGTGTTCCCCCTTTTGCCTATGTGTTACCCCATTTGCCTATATGTGTTCCCCTATTTGCCTATGTGTTCCCCCTATTTGCCTATGTGTTCCCCTTTTTGCCTATGTGTTCCCCCATTTGCCTATGTGTTCCCCCTATTTGCCTATGTATTCCCCTTGTTGGCTATGTGTTCCCCTTTTTGGCTATGTGTTCCCCTTTTTGGCTATGTGTTCCCCTTTTTGGCTATGTGTTCCCCTTTTTTGCCTATGTGTTCCCCCTATTTGCCTATGTATTCCCCTTTTTGGATATGTGTTCCCCTTTTTGGCTACATGTGTTCTCCTTTTTGGCTATGTGTTCCCCTTTTTTGCCTATGTGTTCCCCATTTGCCTATGTGTTCCCCTTTTTGGCTATGTGTTCCCCTTGTGGCTATGTGTTCCCCTTTTTGGCTATGTGTTCCCCTGTTTGGCTACATGTGTTCCCCTTTTTGTCTATGTGTTCCCCTTTTTGCCTATGTGTTCCCCCTATTTGCCTATGTGTTCCCCTTTTTGCCTATGTGTTCCCCTTTTTGCCTATGTGTTCCCCTATTTGCCTCTGTGTTCCCCTTTTTGGCTATGTGTTCCCCTTTTTCTAGACCTATGGATCCACTTTCCCAATCTTTTCTGCCATGCCGCGGCCGTAGCCCGAGCCGTTACATTACCCAAACCTGCACCCGCTGCCTTTCCGTGTTTCCTCACGTGGCACCGTCTGGCGCATGTTTCATTCGCGTATTAATGGCAACACGTCGTCCACTGCCTTATCTCCGACAATATACATTATCCGATCGTGATCGGGCTGTGAATGCAGCTGCATGGACAATCGTGTGGCGTACGGGGTATACCGGTACCAATTGACCACAGGACCCACGGTCAAATTAGGACCACTTTTTCAGGCCCTATTGTATCCAAAATACTCACACTTTTACGGAAGTCAAGGACCCCAGGTCATGATATTGGACCACTTTTACAGTCTCTCAAACGAATATAATTATGGACCTTTTTCAGACAAATTTACGGCATACAAATTAAACCTAATGAGTTCAAATGAAATTGATCACTGTTTTATTATTTAGTGACGTGCATCCACAATACCAATTGTTTCAAATGCGGGGGGGGGGGGACTTTTCGGTCAAATTTACCGACCATGTGCAATCAAAAAATGTGCAATCATGAAAAGACATTAATATGGAGTGGGATGTACAGCATACACAAACGAAATGGGAGTGGGCCTACAATGTCCCACTTACCAACGGTTGAACACCTCACGGTCAAAATACTCAACAAGGGGAGGGGTGTGGGTAGTGTGAGAAATGTTGAGGGGAGGGGTATATATAGGCCTATTGTGAGAAATGTTGAGGGCAGGGTACGCGTGAAAAATTTCCCCCCCCCCCCCCCAATGTGAACATTTTAATAATCACTCAAAGGAGGGCCTTCAGAGGAGGAGAGATTACTATTAAACATCACGTCACCAACAAATTCGTGCATTTATCATGACATTTATGTTCAGACGTATCCGTGCAATTCTTCGCAATGTCCATCAACAAGGCCCAGCAATGATAAACCGTTACCCTTACAGTTGCAGGACTTCATCTTTTCAAACCCGACTTCTCCCATGGACACTTTTATTTTGCGTGCTCAAGAGTCACATCCCAAACTCCTTATAAATATTTCTACAAAGAGAATGCCCAAAAGTGCTCACATCATTCCAACAACCTCATATCAACCCTACATATCAACCCTACATATTTATTTCACATCATAACGAACTTCCTAAAACCCCGATCATGATCGGGTAACTTAGCTTGTAAATTATAAACACGTCCGTGCGACCTTGCGTACCATCGAGACTCCAGTTTATTGTTATTAATAATTATTTTGACAATTATTCAGGAGCCATATTTTCATGACTAAAATCACCAAATTCACAAAGCTTGTGGGGTTTTCTCTCCTGGACCGACCTCACAGCAAACACTAGGCCAATTCACTCAAATCGATTGATAGGTGTACTTTCTGTATAAAAGCGCCCCTAGCCTGGCCATAGCCTATAATGCAATAAACACGCTACTTGACATGAGTATCCGCTTGCCTCAAGCTATATTATAGTCTCCGCAGTAAGCATGCCGAAATAAAGAGCGCCACCTGTTGTCTTTAATTTACTCCTAGACGTAAATACAAATAATATGGGCTTGTTAATCAAAAACAGCCATATGATAAGGAATACACCATAGGGGTCGGTTTGTGTTTCATTATTTAGTCTCAAGGTTGCGGAAATTTGTATTTGATTGACAGTAATTCACACAGCGTGTCAACTCAAATTCACGTGACCTAATGACCTATTCTTATAGAATTGAAACCTGAATGTTTGCTCAACAGTCATAAGAACTTCCCATCAGCGTTGCTTTTTTACCGTGAAGGGCAAATATACACTTCAGAATAACATAGACCCTGATCGCCTCAGCAATATACCCATGGGTGCACCCAGCTATTGTAGTATTAGAATTACAATAAATCTGGGCTCGTATAAATACCGTCTGTTTGCCAAACAGGTCTATTTTCGTCATTCAGTTTGGTGGTTCAAAGACTCGTTTGAGAACGAGGGAATGGCGACTGAAGTCTGATGTTTAAATTGACAAAACTTCACAAGGAAATCTTCATATAAGTTTCTTAAAACTTTGTCACTGGATTTGGTGACAGATTGTCGAAGACTCAACTGTATTCATCGGAACCATATTGATGAGGACTATGAAGTTCAACTACACATACAGTTGTTCAACTGATAACAACACAATAATTATGTTGATGACGTGTTACGATATGGATTAATCAGCATCTACATGTACATACATTAAGTAAAGTGTTTCCGATCGATTTCTTATTAACAGCGCGTAGTGTCTGCCGATTGCATTGATTATGTTTGTATCAAAATTGGCTTTGATGGTCAGCGGAAATACCAGTCAAACATCACGAAGGCGGTGTCTGTGGAAATAGATGTTCTCATGCTGCATAAGTACGTTGTTATTGTAGTTTATGAGTGTGTTGCAGTGTATTATTAATGTCTTTGATTTTTAATAATGCTGACTTGGAATGCTGACCTGAAATAGTGAACTACAGAATACGCTGGTTTATAAAGACTAATGTGTGTTGTTAGTGGAATCTGCTTGGGGCTGTTATGTGAATAGTGTGTAATTAAACTACAGTACAATATCCCCTTGAGTTCACAACATGTACACAGACCGCTGCATAATATCTCATCGAGTCTCACCGAAGGGATCTGTGTATTATACACATGAATATTAAACACATTGTTTTGAACTCAAGATTATATAGGACCACGTCATGAAGTACCGTGTCCCATTTATGAGCTTGCCATTGGTAGTAACAATAATAGAATGGTTATAACGTCAGTTTGGTACATGTTTGAATCCAGTCATCAATATGTTTCGTGCACAGCTAGACACTACTGCTTCTATTAGAAGTACATCTTCAATTTCATCAGTGACTGGGTTTACTCGTCGTCACCAGGGTAACTCAGTCAAACGCTTGATCTTACTTCTTGTCGTTTACGTCATCTATATTGTCAGTGGGGCCTTTGTTTTCCGTCAACTGGAAGGAGGGAATGAGGAGAATTTGCGGAAGCGCATCAGAGCTCACATGGAAGATTTCCTGAGGAATAACTCGTGTGTAGACTCAAATGATATGCTTAATTTAGTCGATGAAGTTGTATATGCTGTAGACAATGGTCTTAAAGAGGTAGTAGAAGATACTACGTTATATGACTATGGACATCACCAATGGGATGTCCCCAATTCTCTGTTCTTCGCAACAACCGTTATAACTACAATTGGTAAGATTTTCCATGGTTATGTCTGAAACATGGGAAAAGGGATTTGTTGAATTAATGTATTAAGTTTGTATTTTCATCACGTCACATTATCCACAAATCATACAGGATTCGATCCTACGACAACAACGTGTAGCAGGCTCTAAGGCTAAGCTAACAATCCAGATTTCATTTTCATGATAGCTTGACAAGGTTGTAATAATGCTCATTTCATGTGAATCGTTATTTTCGCATCATATCATTTCAAATGAAAAAAAATTGAATATGAAATTCAATTATTTTTACCAGGGCATGGATTGAGAGTTATTTAGTGAAGAGACAAAAATGAATTAGTGCATCATGAACATTATTCATTGCTGGTAAGGACCAGTGGCGTAGCTAGCGGGGGGGCAGGGGGCGGACGCCCTGGCTCCAGTTCCAGAATAAGTGGCCCCCCCCCCTAACACATGCGAATTTTTTTCACATGCTTATGGGACTGACTGACGGACCCACCAGCAGGCAGGACTATACAGGCAGGGCCGGATTTAGACCTTGAGGGGCCCGGGGCACTTCAGGTTCAGGGCCCCTCGACATAGAAATTAAATTACATGACAAATAAAAATGAACTAAAATGAATGATAAACCGCATTTCTTCGAAAAAATATAAAACTAATTTTATAATTATTACATTTTTTATATAAAGGAAGTCCTTAGTCTGGGGCCCTCTGGCAGGGGCCCAGGGCATTCCTTTGCCCCTTATAAATCCGGCCCTGTATACAGGGCCGCTTTTACATAAGGGCAAAAGGGTAGTTGCCCACGGCCCCAGGTAAAGAGGGGGCCCTAAAAATCTGTACAGTCATTTTTTTGGTAGGCCCCCTGGAATCCGATTCGCCCCCCCTGGCGAACATAGCCAGCTACGCCACTGGTAAGGACACGTTATTTGAGAAAAAAGTATGAGATCGCTGATATAATCCACCTCTCCTGGAGTAAAGGTCGCTGTATGTATTCTTAGTGATGAGATATATTTAGCTGAACGACAGCTTTCTTCTCTGTTTAAACCTTGAATGTTAAAATCTTTGTTTGTGCTCATTTGCTCGTTAATAATTGTTTACGCGCATGTTTTTGAGCGGGTATAACCCTATTCCATTGTACTTCTGTTTATTTGCTAAGCACCAGTTATTCTATTTGCTAAGCACCAGCTATTCAGGTTTCTAATAATGTTTGTAATATTATGAACATCATTATTAATCATAACGTTGCACAAACACTATAAGGCTTCAGATATTGAACGTAACAATAACTGTGTTAGACATGCTGCACATGACGTTTTTGAAGCTCTGAACTATATCCTGAGTCCTGAAGCTCACTGTTAATTATACCCTGTCAATACTCAAATGAAAATACATTTTTTCAAATAATTACCTCTCGGGTCGTGTATATAATCATCACACACACACACTCACAATTCTAGCACATGGCAAGTAATTTACAAGTTCTGAATATTATGTCCTTTAAGCCCAAGCATTTAAGGTAAATATTAACCAAAAATCAACATACCCGGCTGTGGAGAAAGGATTATTCATCTGACATCAATGACAAATTGGGAGTTCTTATATAACAAATAGCTGTCCGGTTACAGAATACATATTCCATTTGATCGTAGCTTTGCAATCAATACCAATTGAATATGAGAAATACAAACATCAGTATCGACTATTGACTATCAATGCATACACGTAATATTATACGTACGTGTATTATAATAGCTACCGGTATCAAACCTTTTCGGGTCTCACAAGGTTAGAAAGAGAGTAACGCCATTGATGTATGGCCTCATGTGCGAATATAAACCTTTACACGATTACAAAGTCTTAGACATGAAGAAACACAAATATATCGGCAATGAAAGTACAGACAGTTAAGTTCCCCTCTGTTGTATCGCCATGCACGTAAATTTACCATACGTATTTTGTGTGCCTCCTCTTGCTCATAATTATGCCCCCCTTTCAAGACACAGGAACCACGCGTGTATGTTTTCCATTTCCACATTAGTCTGTTTAGAATCATAATTCATCATACGCAAATCTCCAGTAGTCTTAACAATTATCAATTTATAGACATCATCTAAATTATTTACCTGTCCTTCAAAATGTAAAAAAGAATTAACCGTAATAAGCGGCCATTCAATACAATACTGTATATTATATTAAGCTATATTTTGACATCACATGTACGTACAGTTATTATTGATTTATGACAAACAGTTATCACGGGATAATAAAACTATTAAACGTCAGGGTACTGTTATACAAATTATTGAAATTAAAGCACAATAGTAATATATTATTATCCAAAGGAAATAGGCCTGCTAATCTAAATTAATAAGCGTATAACCAGCAATTCGCGACGCGTTAAACACAATATTTACTGTCAACTATTACAATAATACCTTTTAACCTTTCGAGAAAAATTATGAATTATTTATCAGCAATTCATAATTTGTGTTACTCTGAATTCTCGGAAATATTTCATTTGCGTAAATGGAGTTTATTTATACTAACACTGTGCAGGGCCTCGGTTATTTAGAGTAGCCTATATGCAATTAATCCTGATGTGAATGTATTGATACATACATCAAAATTAGGTTATATTTAAACAACTTGTACTTTGTAAATAAAGGTTATAAAATCGATTATGTTAAAGTGTGACAAAGGATCGAACACCGCTTTTATTGTTCACACAGAAAAATGATATTGATAATTATCGGTTACTCATAAACATATGATGATGAAAAGTTGATGCTTGGAAAATGTTTAATATTCGAAAAATCATGACGCCCCAGCTACGGATAGGATTACACCATAACAACATGAAGTCGGGATGCTTGAGAAACAACAGACAGGGCTATAAATCACACAATATAAAACAAGGCGTACAACAACAAACACGCGTCCTTCATTTATACATCAAGATAGGCCTACATATTACTGAAAGTGATTTATATACGTAAAACATTTCTTGGTTATAAAGTGAGATTTCGTGGACACGTAAAAGCCTTGAACATTTTTACAAATTGATATTTATTTATGTTTATGTATTAAGGACAAATTATCGTTGGCTCAGGATGCAAAGAAAGCAAACCAAATACAGACAAGGAAGAAATAGATATATGAAGATAGCCTAAGTGCATTACTGCAATGCTTACTAGAAAACTGAATGACGGACGCTTTTTATCGCCCAGTTACGCGGTGAACAGCTAAATGCATAATAAGCCATTTAATACATTTAAGCTTGCTATGTAGTTTGAACATAAATCTCAGATTGCCCATAGCAAAATCTTTTATGTAGCAGACGGGTACATCCGTCACTCCTTTATCTTGCTATTAAACCTCATGGAATCAACATGAATATTACCAAAGGTTTGACGAAAAAGTGTAGAAACCAAATTTAATCCATGTATGAGTTTCAAGCTTTCAAACAGGAAATCGTTAATTGATATTGGCCTTTCATTGTAAATTATGTCCTCAGAGCATGTGAGTTAAATTATATATTAGCATGTTGATTTTCGAAACACATACTTACAAATCACGAATCATGCATTTTTTGCTTAATGCTTTAATAAAAACGCTGTTCAGTTTACGCCCCTTGACACCTTTCCATGTAATATCGTTAATGGAACGTGAACAAGGCATGTGCTTATTATATTTATGAACGTGTTAGTCCGTACGAAACCCACATTTTAATTCTTTGCTTCAATGTTACACATTACAATCCAGACAGTAAGTGTTATTGTGCTCGAGTTAACAAGTGTTTTTTTTACTCTCAGTACGTTACCACTTGACTGCACACTCCAGCTATATAATATAGACCAAATTATTTATAGTCGGGTGATTCTGTCTGGGCAATCTGAAGCTCATAAGATTGTGTAAGAATCATATTGATAAACTCTACCAATGGTCAGATTGATTCTAGCATTGCCGTATCCTTATACTGCATCTGCTCTGTCTTTGCCTAATCTCTATATATTATGATATTTTAGATATTCTAAAAACTGACCATACCACCATCATCAATCAGATCAGAGAAACTGTTAGTTTGTCCCTTAGGCAACACAAAAAGTCCCCGGTGTTTGGACATAGGTCGGCCTCAAAAGCGGTGCTGTGACGCATTTTTTTGGTTTTGTTTTTGATAATTTTTTTTTTTGTCAACCAGTGAAATACCGTAAATACGTGATACATTGTTTGTTTCCCATAATAGGGCCTACAAAGTATGGTGGCTAAGAGAGGCCGCACAAATCAGGCAAACGTTCATACCCCTATGTGAAAAAGTCATTTAGAACACAGCATGGCAGAATTCCAAATCGATCCAGCAATTTGGGCTCAAATTTGACATCATTTAATAGCATAAATAAATAAATAAATAAATAAATAAATAAATAAATAAATAAATAAATAAATAAATAAATAAATAAATAAATAAATAAATAAATAAATAAATAAATAAATAAATAAATAATCATACTATATACTTATACTGAGCTTCCAAAAATGTTTATAAATAAACTAACTGCAATTCATTTGAAAATCTCTTTGCAAGAATTGCAAATCTTTTACCCAGCCTGCTAGCCTCAAGTGATAGCATAGCGGGTATTATGAAAGGATTGGAAAACGCGCAGTGACTAGGCCTATTCCATCAGTGCAAATACTTTGGCTGTACTCCTGAGAAATTACATTAGAATATCTTGTTCACCAGTGGGTATACATTAGTGTACACGTACTGTATTATATAAAGACGAAATCTCAATCATCATTCAGGTAAAATCGGTAGCAATATATTTTGTGACTTGTACAGTTTATTTTATTTTAGTAACCCCCATCTTGAGTGGTATTGTGACGGGCAACCTTAATTAACAAAAAATAATTTGGGTAATTTAAAACAATGAAAACTGTCATGCTGCATGCAACATTGGAATCAGTCTACAGAAACATATTTAGAACAGCATCAGCCTCCATATATTTGTAATATGATTAAAAAAGCTATGAGTTACGAGGAGAGCAAAGTCTATTTTTACCCGAAGAAGAGTTTTCTTTCGTGAGTGCATCAAGTACCCTGCAAGATAATTACCACCGCGACATGTTTGCTATGCAGTACGGGCATTGCAGAATGCAGATTGTACGTGATCAACATCAAATAGTACACTCGATTATTTCAATACGCCCACTGAAAATAACTTCTCATTCTCTGTTTTGATTACACCCCATATCTGCTGGATATCTAATTACATGCATTGATTAATATATATATTTGTTTTAACCTGTTCTTTTTTCAGGTATTTGTTTTAACCTGTTCTATTTCCAGGTATTTGTTTTAACCTGTTCTTTTTTCAGGTTTTTGTCCCAACCTGTTCTATTTTCAGGTATTTGCTTTAACCTGCTCTTTTTTCAAGTATTTGCTTTAACCTGTCCTTTTTTCAGGTATTTGCTTCTCTTTTTAGGTATTTGTTTTAACCTGTTCTCTTTTCAGGTATTTATTTCTCTTTTCAGGTATTTGTTTTAACCCGTTCCCTCCACAGCTCTTTGTATTAACCCGTTCCTTTTTCAGGTATTTGTATTAATCCGTTCTCTTTTCAGGTATTTGTTTTAACCCGTTCCCTCCACAGCTCTTTGTATTAACCCGTTCCTTTTTCAGGTATTTGTATTAATCCGTTCTCTTTTCAGGTATTTGTTTTAACCCGTACCCGTTCCCACCACAGCTCTTTGTATTAACCCGTTCTATTTTCAGGTATTTGTTTTAACCCGTTCTCTCCACAGCTCTTTGTATTAACCCGTTCTCTTTTCAGGTATTTGTTTTAACCCGTACCCGTTCCCACCACAGCTCTTTGTATTAACCCGTTCTATTTTCAGGTATTTGTTTTAACCCGTTCTCTCCACAGCTCTTTGTATTAACCCGTTCTCTTTTCAGGTATTTGTTTTAACCCGTTCTCTCCACAGCTCTTTGTATCAACCCGTTCCCTTTTCAGGTATTTGTATTAACCCGTTCTCTTTTCAGGTATTTGTTTTAACCCGTTCTCTCCACAGCTCTTTGTATTAACCCGTTCCCTTTTCAGGTATTTGTATTAACCCGTTCTCTTTTCAGGTATTTGTTTTAACCCGTTCTCTCCACAGCTCTTTGTATTAACCCGTTCCCTTTTCAGGTATTTGTTTTAACCCGTTCTCTCCACAGCTCTTTGTATTAACCCGTTCCCTTTTCAGGTATTTGTTTTAACCCGTTCTCTCCACAGTTCTCTGTATTAACCCGTTCTCTTTTCAGGTATTTGCTTTAACCCGTTCTCTCCACAGCTCTTTGTATTAACCCGTTCCCTTTTCAGGTATTTGTTTTAACCCGTTCTCTCCACAGCTCTTTGTATTAACCCGTTCTCTTTTCAGGTATTTGTTTTAATCCGTTCTCTCCACAGCTCTTTGTAATAACCCGTTCTTTTTTCAGGTATTTGTTTTAACCCGTGCTCACCACAGCTCTTTGTATTAACCCATTCTCTTTTCAGGTATTTGTTTTAATCCGTTCTCTCCACAGCTCTTTGTAATAACCCGTTCTTTTTTCAGGTATTTGTTTTAACCCGTTCTCACCACAGCTCTTTGTATTAACCCATTCTCTTTTCAGGTATTTGTTTTAATCCGTTCTCTCCACAGCTCTTTGTATTAACCCATTCTCTTTTCAGGTATTTGTTTTAACCCGTTCTCACCACAGCTCTTTGTATTAACCCATTCTCTTTTCAGGTATTTGTTTTAACCCGTTCTCTTTTCAGGTATTTGCTTTAACCCGTTCTCTCCACAGCTTTTTGTATTAACCCGTTCTCCCCACAGCTCTTTTCAACCCTTTTTTTAATACATATAATGTATATTGCTTTTCTCAATGTCATCGCTTAATACTAAATGCCTTTTCCAAACTTGAGGAAAAGAGATTACCTTACCTATCTCACCTTGATAACTACCGTTTGTATCGTTTATCCCGTATTCTCCCCAAGGGTCTCAAAATCAAATGCAGCCCCTCCTTTGGGGACCTAGACCCCGCATTCAGTAAGAAATGGAATGACACACTAAACAAGACTTCCTTCCATTTACTTGAACTTCTCAAAGCCCAATGCCTAAAATGTATTGACAAGCAGTCACTTGATATTGAGAGTACAGAATCTCAATTGAAAGCGGCTTGCCTTAATGATCATAAATGGGACCATTTCCAAACCATTCTATCCTCCAACATTAACCACCTTCGTTCCTCCCTACAACTACAACGCCAACAGGACAAGAAACGATGTAATGCCCAAGCTAACCATAAGAAATACATCTACAGGCGTTTCCATAAGATCACCACTAAACCCTCTGGTGACAATACCCCTAACCCACCAACACATACTGTAATTAATTTGTCTGACACTGTACTCAGTGATCCCCAGGTTAAATTGCTCTCAAGGGGTCTTAAGTTTTGCCCCACACCCAAGGAGCATAATCAACTCTCACTCCAACAGGACATAGCCCACTTCAATGGTAGCCCAACAGAACGTATATCTGAGTTCGTTGACAGCTACCTCAACCCACTGGTCTCTCATATCCCTTCATTCATACAGGACACTACGGACTTCCTCCATAAACTAGAGGGTATTAAACATCAAATACCCAATTCTGCCCTCCTTGTCACTCTGGATGTTTCCTCCTTATATACTAACATCCCCCATGGCGAATGCATATGTGCATGTGCCAACGCTCTCAGATCCAACAACCAAACCAAACCTTCTGTAAGACACCTCACAGATCTTATCCGACATATACTGACCAAAACAATTTCACATTCCTAGACAGAAACTTTCTCCAGGTACAAGGTACAGCGATGGGCACTAAGATGGCACCATCATACGCTAATCTGTTTATGTCTGATTTATGTCTGACCTTGAAGACAGATTGCTATCTTCTGCCCCCACCGTCCTCCAGTATGGTGGAGATTTATTGACGATATCTTCTCCATCTGGTGTGGTGGTCAAGATAGCCTAGATGAATTCATCAACTACATTAATTCATTCCATGCCACCATCAAGTTCACTGCTAACTACTCTCCCAATAGCGTGAACTTCCTAGACGTCACCATCAACAAATCCCCCAAGGGTATCTCGACTGATGTCTATTGTAAACCCACTGTGGAGTGTCGTGGCCGAGCGGTCTAGCTTACCAGACTCAAGTTTTGGTGTTAGCAGCAGAATGTGGGTTCGAATCCCGGCCGTGACACTTGTGTCCTTGAGCAAGACACTTAACCATAATTGCTTCTCTCCACCCAGGAGTTAAATGGGTACCTGTGAGGGCAGAGTTGGTTGATTAGCCCTATATGCGCTGTAATGGCAGCAATTGAGCTGTATACTCCCCAGGGAGCTGAGATGGTTTCAGGAATGATTTATGAGCCTTATGAGCAGGGGTAATGATATAATGCGCCTTGAGCACCACTTAGTTGGTGGATACGTGCGCTATATAAGTCCACATTATTATTATTATTATTATTATTTATTAATTATTATTATTTATTAATTATTATTATTTATTAATTATTATTATTTATTAATTATTATTTATTATTTATTAATTATTATTATTTATTATTATTTATTATTATTTATTAATTATTATTATTTATTATTATTTATTATTATTTATTATTTATTATTATTTATTATTTATTATTTATTATTTATTATTTATTTTTTATTATTTATTATTATTATTTATTCATTATTTATTATTCTTATTTATTAATTATTATTCTTATTATTATTCTTATTATTCTTATTATTCTTATTATTCTTATTATTATTATTATTCTTGTTCTTGTTCTTGTTCTTATTCTTATTATTCTTATTATTATTATTCTTATTATTCTTATTATTCTTATTATTATTATTATTATTATTATTATTATTATTATTATTATTATTATTATTATTATTATTATTATTATTATTATTATTATTATTATTATTATTATTATTATTATTATTATTATTATTATTATTATTATTATTATTATTATTATTATTATTATTATTATTATTATTATTATTATTATTATTATTATTATTGACACTCATCAATACCTCCTTTCTGACAGCTGCCACCCCAAGCACTGCAAAGAGGCCATTGTCTACAATCAAGCCCTCCGCATAAGACGTATCTGTTCCACTGATACCTTATACAGGAAACGGTCGTCTGAACTGAGGCAACGCCTTGTATCCCGGGGTCATAGCAAACGCAGGGTCCAACTAGCTATCAACAGGGCCCTCTGTACCCCGTAGCACCCTCTTGGCTACCCTGGGTAACAAGAAAACCTTTCCCAACAGAGTTCCCCTGGTTACTACTTATCATCCCAGATTACCCAGACTTTCATCTATCGTAAATGATAACATGACTATTTTACACTCCTCTGATAGGTTACGCTCAGCCATCCCTGAGCCCCCTTTGATTGCTTTCCGTCGCCCCCGTAACCTCGGTGAATCACCACAGGGGTGCTCTAATTGTACCTGCTCGAGATGCAAAACCTGTTTGTATCTCAAACCTGCTCAGAAGGTGAAAAGCCACAGTACTGGTCTCACCTACACAAACAGAACTAAATCCCAGTGTGACACACCCAATGTTATTATGTAATCTCATGTAAAAGATGTGGTATACAATGTAGGGGAGACAAAGACCAAATTGTGTCTCCGCTTTGCCAACCATGTTTCCTCTGTGAAAACTAAAATCCCTACCCTGTGGCAATCCATTTTAACAACCCTAATCATAGCATTAATGATGTTGAACTCATTGTAATTGAAGCCTGCACTAGCAATGATACACATCACAAACTTAGGGATGCATCAACTCAAAACACTTCAACCATATGGTTTCAACATCAACACAGGTATCAAATAACCCAGCTACCTTTACCTATATCATTACTATTCACCTATATCACTGCTGGATTTCATCAACTGCCTTGATATATATTTTTTTACCTTTATGTTACCTTATCTTGTACATTATTACATGTTTTCCAATTGTCTCTTACAGGACAATTTTAATTTAGCTATTTACACCCACACACCAACTCCTTAATTTGTATGGTGTAATAACCCCTCTTTTGTTGTCATATCCCTTTGTGTATTGTCCTATTTTTACCCTAGCTTTACTACAAGCTGTCACCTCTACCTATTGTGTGGCTCAATAATCCCTGCTTCATCCTAGCTTTACCACAAGCTGCCACATCTACTTATATATATATATACATAACAGCAAAAGAAACGTCATCCCCTAAATTTTGATAAGTCTGAGAACGTGTTTAGCTTATGTGTCCTCAGACGTCATGCATGACGAATTTTGAGGTCAACCAAAATTGCCACATTGTGTTCGTGTTACACTCCATACTCATAATATTCTTCATTAAACAAATTATATTAATTATAAAATGAAAATAATAAATATTTTTAGGGGTAACGTTTCTTTTGCTGTTATGTATATATACATGTATGTATGTATATATATGTATGTATATATATGTATATATATATATATATATATGTATATATATATATATATATATATATATATATATATATATATATATATATATATATACCACTTCCGGCAGACACATTATGGCGGCCATCTTGGATTTTCAAGATGGCCGCCATGTAAAAACATATATATACCAGCTTCTAAGTCACTTAGGATCACAATTTTGGTGTCCAAACATACATTTTCATGGTCAAGGAATACAACTGTACCATTTAGAAAAGGACTGTTTCTTTTATAAACACAACAAAATTCAAAATGGCCGCCATGTAAAAACCTGTATCTACCAATAGGCCTATCTTAGCTCCTGAGCCACTTAGGATCACTTTCAGGGTCAAGGAATACAACTTTGTCATTTTGTAAAACATAAGATGGTATTTAATTAAAGTTTAAAAAAGAATAAAACGGTACACTGCTAACTAAACAAGTATATAAATATGTCAGCTGAAAATGTGATAGTATTTGTCATCACACACCACTGCAATAAAGTTTACAGTCATCTTACTTCTCACAATTACAACTGCATAGCTCAGTGCAAGTCCAACATTCCTTTCAGCATGATCACCTAGCGCCACACCCACTTTGACTCTTGCAGCTACATTTGACTAGTTCACTGCAGGCCTAGGAGGCGACAGGTAACATGTTCCACACAGGAACCCATGACTGGCTGTCCTCATCGAGAGTCCAGCCCCAACCTTCTGGAGCAGGTGCGTGTTGTTCACTCTACTTACAGCTCCTTTCTGGCTTCCAAACATGTTCCAGGTCACCTGTCTTATTATACAGGATAAAGGTGAAGCGTTCAAGCAGTTTGAAATGATGAGCCTCAACCTTTAATTTTGTGTAAGGATGGAGTGTGATGTAGGTAAAGGCACGTGTCACATCTTGATAGCAGTTCCACCCTCCCATGCTGATTTCTTGTCTTTTCCAAGGAGTGCAGATATGGTATCACATCCTGCGAAACTGTGGAATACAGGAAGGGCCAGGGATTTCTTCCTACCGCAGGCCTTTGCAGGTAGCATTCATGCGACGATATGTAAAGTTTCTGCCCGTACCAAAGGCACCCCAAATGTTCACATCTTTGCAAATGGTGATCAGGTGATGGAACTTGCCAATGAGGATCACCACTACATCCGTGTCAACAGTGCGCACCAAACAGTTTGTACAGTTATTCAGAAGCCATCCTGTAAGTGGATAAGCAGCATAGTGTCCGCTTCCTCGTGATCACATGGTGCCATGGATCAATCTGTTCCTCAGAGAATAGCGGCGGCACCAGATGTGATGATGATTTCCTTGTCTTCAGGGCAATCCACATTGACAATGTTGGTAGGGTCACGTAAGAAGTCGGCCCAGTTTGCTGGGAGCTTGTTCATACCCACAACCTTTCTCTGAATGCCCTTTCTCCTTTTTTCTCTAGTGGATTCTTTTATGCTGGAGATGTATGTGTCCCATACTATATCAACTCTTGTGGAACATAGACCTTATCAGCATGCTCACCAAATGTCAACGTTGGTCGTGGGGAGCTCTATCAAGCAACTTCACGTCAATGCAATCAGGAGGATCACTCTGGGTGTCCTTGACCAAAATGTTCAGAAGATCATATTTCTTTCCTAAACGCAATTTTCCACCATCAGATAATGAAGGGGGAAATGATGGTTCTTATGGCTGAAGAATGTACTGATGTCACTCTCTCTGTGATGTACAGGTGAGAAAACAGAGCAACATCATTCTTGAGTAAGAAGAGTTTACCCACTTGTTTTGTCTTGGCTTTTGGCTGTGGGCAACTGAAGAGAGGGTATTCTTCTTAATCGGCTCGTGTGGGATCAGTTATTACTTCTTTGTAGTATTTGGCATACTGATCTTTTCCTAGACTATGCATTATTCGTACCTTGTTCACCACAGATTCATTCAAAACATTCCGGGTGTCTAGAGCCAAAACTCATGACTGTCATCAAGGAAAGGATTTCCCATTTCATTTATGGCCTGAACGAGACTCACAGCCTGCTCCTTGAAGATTATCTGTGTGGAAAATCCCTCTTTATGATGATAACCGCACTCTGAGTCTGACCCATTTCGGAGGTAGTCCTCTTCAAACTCCTTCAGCAACCTTGCTTGTTCAGGACCTGAAACCATCCATTTCCTGAAGGATTCTCAGTCTGACCCACTGCACCTCCAGAACCCTTTCATCGCTCCATTATTTTGTTCATGGGATTGGTTGATTGGGATGGTTGAGAATCTGTTGGTGGTTTTTGTGGATGACCCAGTGACCGTGCTCCTCGAACTCTTTAATAAGAATGGGTGCTAGTAGACTCTTCATGTCTCGGATGTGTATTAGAATCCACCGTGCATAATTATTGTGGTGGTTAAGAGCAAAGAACCATGGAACCAAGGCATTCAGGCTTTCAACATATAGAGGAAAATGTCCCTCACGGTGTGACCTGATGAAGATGAGATCCAAGAGTTACATGTTGAGAACTGTATCCCAGTATTGGAATGTTGGACTTTTCTGGACCATTTCCTGCCTCCATGCCTCCTTGACTTCTTCACTGTGCTCTCTTTCAGTGTGCTAGAGCCAAAGCAGTCACCTGGTGTGCTAGAGCCAAAGCAGTCACCTGGTGAGCGTGCCTTGTTCTGGTAAAGTGCGAGGCCTTCAAAAAAGAGTCACCATACTTTTTCCACATCTCCATCTCTATGTGCAGGCCACCAAACATTACTATGAACTTGGCCTCCCCATGCGTGTTAGGCCAGTTCCACTGTACACAGAATTAAAGGTTGAGTCTAAACATTTCAAACTGCTTGAACGCTTCACCGTTGTCCTGTATAATAAGACCAGTGACCTGGAACATGTGGATGAAGCCAGAAAGGAGCTGTTTTGCCAGAAGGGGAAGACAATGGAGACACTTCCTCCAACCCAGGACACATTATTGCAGCACGCCAAGCGAGTTGCCTATCAGGCTGGAATATGGTCCACCAGTAAGCATTTATGTTTTCGATAAATAAATATAACGATGACATTTTTCCTTATATATTCATGTGATTCAAGTCATTTTAATATAATTTTAATGTTCAGCGCTTCATTGCAGTTCGTGCGTCAAAATAAGATGTAGGCCTATTCTGTGCAACAGAATAGATTATATTGATTTATGGGAAAGCCAAATGTCTGAGCATTTGTTTGGAGTAATGGCGAATGACTTAGTCCAAAGGGGCTGTTTTAAATCTACAATTTTCTATTAGCAATCAGACCTTTCATGACAATAAGTGCAAGTACTTCAAGTAAATACAAGTATATTTATTTAACAAGTACGAGGACGAATATGATGTTAGCATGAGTGAAGTACGAGTTCTTGTAGACACATTGTGTAACGATAGAATACGGTACGTGCATGGCTTTATGACGTTTATCTTGTAGGGACCATATGTAAACATGACCATACACTTTTTCTCATATCGTCCCTAATTTGCCATAGTGACCAATCCGACTTTTTTCAATTTTAAGTTTTCCCGCCGATTAGTACATTCAGGAAGAGACCTACCATTTTATCTAATCCACATGCATGTATTCCTTATAGTTTTGGAGATAGAGCATGCATTCAAATGACGAATGCTGTAACTGGCTATTTTTGTAATTTGGCAAAGTGACCAATACTGCATTGGTCACTATGCCAACTTAATTCGGGATTGGTCACTATGGCAAATTAGGGACGATATGTAACTATTGGGCCAGTCCATTTTCCTTGCAGCATCGGTTTGACTTGTGGACTTGGTTGTATGGAATAAAATGAAGATGGGCGATACTCATGGCTTTATCCTGTTATAAGTGTTTTACTTATTGAAGCTGGAAGTCAGTGACATAAATATATTGTCAAGGTGGGAGTGTCACAAGGTCCACCATGATTGGGACAGAGTGAAAGTTATACAGTTAAAAGGCACCCCAGGGAAAATGAACACACCAACCAAATGAAGCAGAGGAACATAAAAAGATAACATTTTATAATATAATTTAATTATTACTAACAATAAACTTACAATAAACATAACATCAATTAAATTTAATACAATTCAAGTAAATTTAGATAAATGATAAATTCGAACCCAGTTGTTGATCGTTGTGTAGTTGGTTGGTTAAGCGTGCGGCGGTGACATGGGAACTCTCACTGGATAGAGACCCTTGGCATGCATCGGCGGATGACGTCAGGTCCCCAAGACGGCGTTTGCCTCTAATACCGTAGTCAGCGTCGTGCCTCTCCACGTCCCAACCAGACCCCAAAGCCCAGAATTTTTTTATATTTTAAATCGACCTTAAAGGTTGTGGCGACTTAGCAGCTTGACCCCAGTCTCGGTAATCTCAACTCGGATGTCCTCCAAACCATCGGCTACAGAGCCGGTATATCCAGAAAACAGCTGATCAGACCGGCATTAGTGGAGCTCAGATCCGTACCCCCAGGGTGGGGTCTCAGGCAGAGGCCTCAGTGCCCAAAATCATCGAGCCGGTGGTCAAGCTGCTAAGTGTCTCCCAAACCCATTTACTTTTCTTTATATACTACACCAATAATGAATAGGCCTATTCATTTATCCCATAAATTTGAATAAATATCGATCCAGACCGTGGGTGTTAAATCATGTTGGGAAATCTTTGCATGTTTAAGCCAAATAAGGAAATTAGATTCACAACAGATTCTTTAGTAAACAAAAAGGTGCAGCCCAATGGCTCGGTGGACATTAACAAAATAAGGATGGCTGCCGGTTCTATAAAAATAAAAAAGTAAGGTGGTACTGAAATGACATGACTTCGTCACACCCACAGGATTTAAGTAGAATTATTTATGTTACCTTAAAATGACATTTATTCATTAATTCTAAGTTTGTGACAGGGAGAAGCAACGTTTCATGACTAGACTCGGATCAAACATTAAATATATGTTTAATAAATAAAAAGTTTTGATAATATTTTAAAATATATGAAGTATTAAACCCCACGTGATTAAGTTTTGTCCAATCAGAATATCTAAACTGTCGTGGGCATTAATGAATAATTATTCAGTGCTGTAGTACACCGAGGAATTTGTGCTTAACCCTCTACCTGTTAGGCCAAAGAAATTCTCCGGTTTCTGGTCATCGGTCGGCTTCAAAATCGGTGCGGTGACGCTCTTTTTTGTATACCTCAGGCAAACGTTCATACCCCTATGTGAAAAAGTCGTTTAAAACACAGCACGGCAGAATTCCAATCGATCCAGCAATTTTGGCTGCAATTGGACAGCGTTTCATACAAACAAAATAAAATTAAAAATGCCGACACGCGGGTCTGAGGCGACGCGCGCGGAGACCAGAAACCAGAGACTTTTTTGGCCTTAAAGGATTTCATGGTTACAGCCGCTAGCCTGTCCTGGGTCATCATTTAATAACACATTGCCTTTAGTTTGGAATCAACTTTCCACTGTACGCTTATGCTGAGAACTTCATTCTCCATTTTAAAATAATGAAATAAAAACTTGCAACAGTCCCTATATTATCTTGTAAGAACCGAAATTACTCGTATGAAGTATGCTTATGTGACGTATTTAATGACATGTTATCAAAGCTGTTGTCTTTTGTTAACCCATTGTTATAATGTTGAGTTTGTTACGGCAAGCGTTAATGACATGTTATCAAAGCTGTTGTCTTTTGTTAACCCATTGTTATAATGTTGAGTTTGTTAAGGCAAGCGTTAATGACATGTTATCAAAGCTGTTGTCTTTTGTTAACCCATTGTTATAATGTTGAGTTTGTTAAGGCAAGCGTTAATGACATGTTATCAAAGCTGTTGTCTTTTGTTAACCCATTGTTATAATGTTGAGTTTGTTACGGCAAGCGATTTCCGCAGCAATATAATTTGAGATTTCCGAATGCCCTAGAAATTTCTAGACGCAACATAGAAGTCAAACAAGGTTACACTTGATATTTGTGACAACAACAATTATTCAAATGTTTAATTTATCAAAGTAATCAAGCTTACACGATTATTACAGAGCTTGAAATTACAATGATTAAAAAGTGGCTTATTTGGTGAAGGACCTCACGCACACTTTTCATCACGCACACGGCTTCAAAATCGGTGCGGTGACGCGCTTTTTTTTTGGCGTCGGCATTTTTAATTTGCTTTCTTTTTTTCTTTTTTTGTTGTTGTTGTTGCTATGAAACGATGTCCAATTGCTGCCAAAATGGCTGGATCGTTTGGAATTCTGCCGTGCTGTAGAAGTATGAACGTTGGTCCGATTTATGAGGCCTCTCTTAGCCACCATACTTTGTATATGGGAAATTTGGTCCCCGCTTATACATGTATCACGTATTTCCCTGTTGGACACCCCCCCCCCCCCAAAAAAAATAAAAAAATAAAATAAGCGCGTCACTGTACCGATTTTAAAGCCGAACGATGACCAGAAACCGGAGACTTTTGTTTTGGCCTTACTGACACAATGAAATAAGCTGATTTGTTGTATCTGTTCATGGATGCATTTACATACTATTTTTAAACCAAAAATTAAAAGTAGCTTTAAACCTCTTTCACAATAAATGTATATGAATTGACCGCTAACTTTATGATATTGTTGTTTTGATTTCAGGTTATGGTAATATGGCGCCGCGGACCAGCGAAGGAATGTTGTTCTGTGTTGTCTTTGCTTTCTTTGGTATTCCGCTGACTGGCTGGTTCCTCACCGTCTTCGGTCAGTGTTCAGAGCGACACTGGAAGAGTTTCACCGATAAGTTTGACAAGACTGTTGCTTTTCTGAAGTTTCCCACCGCCCAGAAAGTGGCAGTTTACTCTACCATCGTGGCATTGTTATACCTGATCATCATGCTTCTACCATCAACAGTAATCCATTTTGTGGAGGGGTGGTCATGGGGTGTGGCTCACTATTACACATTCATATCTCTAAGTACGATAGGGTTTGGGGATTACGTGGCGGGAAACGGCCCCAATTTGAACGTAGTCACGCGAACTGTTTATAAAATTGGTCTTGTACTGTATTTGATATTGGGTCTTGCTGTTCTTACTCTTACCTTCAAGGTAACACAACATTATCAGAGGAAGAACGCAGTTCGTATGCAGTCTATGACGAGGGGCGTGGCCAGGAGGGTAATGAGTAAGCGCAGAAATGCAAGTTTTGAGAAACAAAAGCAGGAAAAAGAGAACCGCTTGTCTGTAAACCTCCGAACGGCTAAGTATGGCCGACATGACAGTGAGTCTGGCGAGACCTTTTCCATATCAATTGATGAGTTTGGAAGGTGCTTAAAGGACGTCAGCACACAGACATCAACAATAATAACTGGAGAAACTAAGTTACAAAGACAGATAATTCACAAGAAAGGAAACTCGACTATAATTACATCATCTCAAAGTAGCGTTATGAGACGGGGTCTTTCGTGGAGTGATGAGGAAGATATCTATATTAATTTGGGGAAATCTGACATGGATGAAGAAAATGGTGACGTCAAATCGAGGGACAATGCAGGATTTTGTAGTGATGGTACATAGCTGTCAGTAATTCACAAAACATGTCTTATAAATGGATATAAATATAGATATGTTCCAACCATTGTATTGCATTTATACCGGAAAGTTAATTATAAATTAATCCAGCTTCTTTTCTTGTGAAACTAGATCAGTCTTCAACCAGTGACGGTGTACAATTACATAAAATATTATAATATCTATATAAAGTAAATCTTTATCCACATATCAATATCAGTCTAATATAGGGTTTATACATAATACGACTGAGCAAGGACTTAAGTCAAGTTTTCCATTGTAGTTTTTGCTTATTAATCTCGCTTTGTAGACACGGTAAGTCGAGTACTTTTTGTTGACTGCCTAGTGAGTTATATTTTGATGCACCCAGTTCGTCTTTATGGAAGAAAACCTTATGCTATGGTCCCACAGAGATTTCGACTCTCTAGATCGTGTTTCGTCAAGATTTTAGATTTTTTACAAACTTTTCTCGAGAAAAGTCGAAATAGTCTAAAGAGTCTAAAAAAATCGAAACTGTCGATATTTGTCGAGATTTGTCGAAAAAAAAAATCATTAATCGAAAATTATTAAACCTGACCAATATTTTTCGATAAAGTTTCGATCAAATTTATCGAAATTTTGTCGACATTTTATCGAAACTATCGAAAATGAAATCGAAATAGTCTTAACAGTCTAAAAGTTCGAAAACCAGTCGAAATAAATCTGAACTCTCTAAATAGTCTAAACAATCGTTACAGTCGAAATAAATCGGAACATTTGTCCAAATTTTTTAAAACAATCTAAAATTATTCGAAAAAAAATCGAAATCAATCTAAACAGTCTAAACAGTCGAATTTTGTCGAAATGCCAGTCGAAATGATCTAAACAGTCGAAAGTCGTCGAAATAAAATCGAAAATGAATCGAAATTGTCGAGAAAATACAAAAATAAAAATTTCCTCACGGAAAACAGATATTTTGTCGATATTTATACGAGATTTTGACGAAATTATTAAAAATAACAAAAAAAACAGGAATCGAAATATATTTCGACAGAAAGATCGAAATATTCCTGTGGGACCATAGCATTACCAAACATTCTATAGGGCCTATGAACGTCACTATTCCATAGGGCCTACGAACGTCACTATTCTATAGGGCGTAGGAACGTCACTATTCCATAGGGCCTATGAACGTCACTATTCGATAGGGCCTACGAACGTTACTGGAGTGCCATGGTCGAGTGGTTCAGTGCATCGGATTTGTGTTATGATGGCTGAGTCGTCAGAATGTGGGTTCGAATCCCGACCGCGACCGGGATACTTGTGTCCTTGAGCAAGACACTTTACCATAATTGTTTCTCTCCACCCAGGGGTAAATGGGTACCTGTGAGGGCAGAGTTGGTTGTTGTGTTTGATTAGCCCTATACGCCGAAATGGCAGCAATTGAGCTGTATACTCCCCAGGGAGCTGAGATGGTTTCAGGAATGATTTATGCACCTGATGAGCAGGGGGTAATAATGTAATGCACCTTGAGCACCAGTTTGGTGGATACGTGCGCTATATAAATGATGATGATGATGATGGTGATGATGGTGGTGATGATGGTGATGATGATGATGATGATGATGGTGATGGTGATGGTGATGGTGATGGTGATGATGATGATGATGATGATGATGATTGTTATTATTTCGTATTAGCACAGCATGAAAAGAAAGATCTTATTTTCCTTTCTGCTGGTTACACCTCAAGTCAAGCTACGCCTTAGATCTCGAGTGTCTTTCGCAGAATCCTTGCTGTCCCTAAGAGTGCCGCCTTCTGTAGTAATTCTACTCTAACAGATGTTCCTATCTCCTTGAGATGTTTCTCCAACGCCTTCGGGATTGTACCAAGTGTTCCCACTACCACAGGAATAACCTTCACCTTGACTTGCCACAGCTTGCGGAGTTCTCTCGCTAAATCCTGATATTTCTGTACCTTCTCATTCTCCTTCGATGCTACTCTACTATCACCCGGCACAGCTATAATATCTATGTTCTATAACATAATCTATCTGGATGTTGAAGTCCCAGAGAATCTTGACATGGTCTGTTTCTTCTACATTTTCCGGCACATGGTCGTACCACTTCGATTGCACCTTGACACCGTACTTCTTACACAGATCTCAATGAATCACCTTGGCCAACTTGTCGTGTCTGCCTTTGTACTCTGTCTGAGCATGCACTGTGCATTCGCTGACAATGTGGAATACAGTCTCCTCCGCCGCATTGCACATTCTGCACATACAAGAGACATCTGACTTCTCGATCCTGGCCTTCATCACATTCGTCCGCAGAGACAGGTCTTGCGCTGCAGTAATCAGACCCTCGGTTTCTTTCTTTAGGTCTCCTCTCCTCAACCATTCTCAAGTCTTGCTACTCGCCACTTCTTCGGTACATCTCAGGAATTGGCCGTGAAGTGATTTTTCCTGCCAATCTTGTGTTCTGTCTTCTCTTCTTTGATTCTTGTACTCCTTTGGACCTAATTCGTCTGCCTTCTTGTATTTCTGCGCAACCTTCAACAACTTTTCCTGAGTACTACTTACATGACACTGCAAGCTCCTTCTCTCGATGTTAACGCTGTCTGATACACTAAGTAACCCTCTTCCTCCCTCTGACCTCGGTAGATAAAATCTTCTGACATTCGACCGTGGATGTAACATACCGTACATCGTCATCACTTTCCTCGTTTTCCTGTCAGCAACATCTAGATCGGCCTTAGTCCACCCAACAATTCTTGCACTGTACCTCATCAGCGACACAGCCCAACTGTTGATCATATTCCCTCTATTGAGCTTGGACTTCAAACACTTCTTCACTCGTCTTATATATATTCTTTCTTAAGCCTCTCTTTTGATTCCTCGTGCAGTACGTGATCTGCTTGAAGCACTCCAAGATACTTATATTATTATTATTATTATTATTATTATTATTATTATTATTATTATTATTATTATTATTATTATTATTATTATTATTATTATTATTATTATTATTATTATTATTATTATTATTATTATTATTATTATTATTATTATTATTATTATTATTATTATTATTATTATTATTATTATTATTATTATTATTATTATTATTATTATTATTATTATTATTATTATTATTATTATTATTATTATTATTATTTTATTTTTTTCCTTTCAAATGGAACTTTACTGTTCCTTTTATTATGAATCATTTCACATTCAAAAATACATACATACATCTGGGACAAGGGACATTTGTTGGACTCCTTTTCCTATTCCCAGGATAATCATTTTATCATTCAGGTATAATTGTTTGTTTTTTGTATATTTCCTTACAATATATTCTACAAAGTTCCAGGATTCTAAAACTTTCTCACAAGAGAGAAAAAGATGTTCAATTGTTTCCTCATACTCTTTACATAAGTAACATTTTCCATCAGGGGTAATGCCCATCTTGAGTAATTTTTCTTTCGTGGGAAGTATTCTGTGCTTAAGTCTAAACCATATATCTCTGTCTTCTTGATCTAAAATTTGACAACATCCGTTTTTCCATATTTGATTCCAGTCAGGTTTTTGTTTCCGAAGAAGTTGTTTTTCCCATGCCTTTTCGGCAACGGGGGGGATGAAAGCTTTAGTTATCAGACTTTGGTAAATTTGTTTTACTGAAGTATTCTTAACACTTAATATATCGTCTGGGTTCGAATCGATTTTGAATTCTATTTTGTTGCTAACGTGATTGGCGGGGCCTTCGCGCTTTTCTTCTATCAGGATTTTGCTAATGTTTGTTTTTAAACCTGCTGCGATTTTTCCCGCATTGATCTTCTTGATGTTGCACATTTCAGCTATCTTACAATATGAAATTAACTGACCTTTCTCAATTACCTGTCTCAGGTCTGTAATTCCCATAGGCTTAAGGACTTTACTGTCTAACTATTTTTCATTGTTACCAGTGATTACGTTATTCTTCCATAAAGGCACTTCAAGGGCCTCATTAACACAAGCACATTCATGTCTTATAGTACCACCAGCCTCTTTGACAGATTTAATCAAGTCCCTATAAAAGGTAGGTGTTTCGGGTACAATGGTTGATGGGTTACTGAATACAAACCACTTGAGGCAATTGTTCCCGCTAGCTTTTTCCAACCAATAATTAAATAATCGTTTCCATTTCCCTCTTCCTTCTGTGTACCTTTTAATCCAGTTAGTTTTGAGGGCCTGTAGCTTAAGTTTAACGTTAATTAAACCTGTTCCTCATTTTTCTTTTAATCCTGTTATCGTGTTCTTTTTTATTTTATGTGGTTTATCATTCCAATAAAAATTCAAAATAATATTTTGCATTTTTTGTATGTATTCTTCTAAACATGATAAAGTAATAGGAAAGTTTTCGGAAGCACCATGTAACAAATCTCTAAAGTAGAGGTGTTGGCTCTGAGAAGAGCCGGTTTTGTTCTCAACGTTTCGGCAAGTATGCACTGGCCGTCGTCAGGAGAATGGAGAGATGTGGAGAGTGGTGTCTTATATACACTGCTGGAGGATCCTGTTGTGGGCTGAACTGCTGTGATTGGTGCTCGCTGGAGTGTGTTGTTGTGTGCTGGAACTCTTGGGATTGGTGCTCGCTGGGGTGTGTTGTCTGTGGCCACATGGAACGGACAAGTTACAAGATTTTCTTCATCACCTCAACAACCAGCACCCGGACATCTCTTTCCCCATGGAAATCGAAAAAGATAACTCCCTCCCGTTCCTTGATGTAAACATCACAAGACAAACAGACGGCACCCTGGGACACGCCGTTTACAGAAAGCCCACCCACACTGACCGCTACCTGAATGCCAGATCTTTTCATCCACCATCAGTCAAGTCTTCAATACAACGCACACTAGTACAACGGGCATACAACATCTGTGACACCCAACATCTACAAGAAGAACTCAAGCATGTCAAGCAAGTCCTCAAGTTCAACGGCTACAAGATCATCACAAACTCCACCAAACAACCACAAACCAGAAACGACCAAGAACCAACATTAGACAAGTCCATCGCTATCCTCCCATACATCGGCCACACATCACACAAGATCCAGAAAATCCTGAAAAAAGCAGACATCTAAGTATATCACACCTCTTCAATGAAACTCCAATCCCAGCTCCAGACACACAAGGACAAACTCGACCCTGCCAGTAGATCTGGTGTTTACTGCATCCCCTGTGAATGCGGTAAAGTTTACATCGGAGAGACTGGCAGGGACCTTCAAACAAGACTCAAGGAACATAAAGCACATGGCAGGAAAGGCGAAATAGACAAGTCAGCAATCATCAAACACGCGTACAACAACAATCACACCATCGTCGCACCAGTCAAGAATTGGTATCACCGACGCATCCGTGAAGCCATCGAAATCAAGAAACATCACACAGTACCACAAGACATAGGATACAACATCAGCAGCATCTGACAGACAACACTTCAGCAGAACCAGGCATCACCACCACCAACACAGCACTGACACACTCCACTGAACACCGGGCTCACACAGACAACACACCCCAGCGAGCACCAATCCCAAGAGTTCCAGCACGCAACAACACACTCCAGCGAGCACCAATCACAGCAGTTCAGCCCACAACAGGATCCTCCAGCAGTGTATATAAGACACCACTCTCCACATCTCTCCATTCTCCTGACGACGGCCAGAGCACACTTGCCGAAACGTTGAGAACAAAACCAGCTCTTCTCAGAGCCAACACCTCTACTTTAGAGATTTGTTACAATGGTGCTTCCTTTCCATCTATTTAAAACAGCTGTCATCTTATTTATTCTAGGTTCCCAGTTTTGACTTGTTATCTTCGTTACCGAAGACAATACCAAGAATTTTAGACTCTGGTTTTCCCAATTCAATCCCCCTGGTTTATCTTTCGTATTTTTCCACTTGCCCGGCCATAAACCATGGCTTTTTGCTTTATTGATCTTGGATCCTGAACCTTCGTTATAGATCTGGAAAACACTTTCAAGGGATTCAAAGTCTTGGTTTTCTGTAATAAAAATAGTTGTGTCGTCTGCATGTTGGATTAGCTTTTGACACTCTACTGTTCCCGGTAATCTGATTCCTTTAATTATTTGGTTTGTTCTTATTAAGCTTGCCAGTCCCTCTGCACATATTGTATATAGAAGAGGGGACAACGGACAGCCTTGTCTAATTTCCCTCGTCACGCTAAATGGTTCTGTGATGAAATTGTTAACTATAATAGCACTCACAGGATTGCTGTACATAATTTTTATCCATTTGGTAAGTTCTACTGGTATATCCATTTTTTCCTTTACTAAATACATGTAATTCCACTCAATTCTGTCAAGGCTTTTTCTTGGTCTATAATAATAATAACAATAATAATGTGTGGATTTATATAGTGCACGTATCCACCAACTAAGTGGTGCTCAAGGCGCATTATATCATTACCCCTGCTCATAAGGCTCATAAATCATTCCTGAAACCATCTCAGCTCCCCGGGGAGTATACAGCTCAATTGCTGCCATTACAGCGCATATATGGCTAATCAACCAAATCTGCCCTCACAGGTACCCATTTAACCCCTGGGTGGAGAGAAGCAATTATGGTTAAGTGTCTTGCTCAAGGACACAAGTGTCACGGCCGGGATTCGAACCCACATTCTGCTGCTAACACCAAAACTTGAGTCCGGTAAGCTAGACCGCTCGGCCACGACACTCCATGGTTAATACAAAAACTAAGTAATTAAGTAAATTGCATTGGATCGAACAAATATATTTACGGATGCTGGATTCGGACCTGGTGTAAATCAGTGATAACAACTGATGGTTTCGAGTAGTAACGGTACCGATCGCAGAGGTAGATCAACCACATACCCAAGGCTTTCGAGTAGTAACGGTATCGATCGCAGAGGTAGATCCTGGGGACGAAGTTGCGTTCCGGAGAAAGAAAATGTCACAACGTTTGCCATCTATGTGATATGAGTTTTGTCAAACGAATATTGAGTGCCTTAATTTTGTACAATGGTAAGAATATATAACTCGGTATAAATATTCACTGTTGCACTCTGATGTATTCAATATTTCTCCTTGGGTGTATTATTAACATGGGAAGTAACATCATCTCAAGGGATGGGAGTTTTCATGAGGGAATTCTGGATATGAAATTAACCATAAAACCAAGTCGTTTTTTGTAACTGGAAAGGCGGCCCATTTCTCACATTAAAACGGCGTGCAACCGTGTTTCTATTTTAAGAGATTTGTTGAAGAATGTGTGTGTGCTAATGATAGTAAAATGACTGAAAACAGATTTGATGAAATTGGACTTGCAGAACAATTGAAAATATACGAACATTATGTAAATAAGCTATGCAACTATAAGTCTAAAATAGAGCTTCAGTAATGACATCATGTTAACAAAAGTGTTGCATTATAGAACAATAACACAAAGGTGGTTTATAACCAGCTATGCATGATGCCATGTAAACGTCATGTCCCACTCTGGTGCTCTTAAAAACAAAACAATTTTTGTTTTTAATTGGATTTTACAGATCCGGTGGTTCATGATCCCATATCGCACATATGGGGCCAGCTATATCCCTCGTCCGTTTAATACGCCTGGATGTAGTTTAAATGTTTCTGTGGACTCAAGAAAGACCGGCAATCGGTTTGCCAAATTGTTTGCTTTGTAGTAGTTTTGTCGTCTATTGTCTTTGGAGTCTTCAGAGAAATGTTCACCGGCCGTGCTATGTGAATATAGGACCATTAAAGTAACTTGAACATCTGGGAACATCTAAATAGCTCCTCAAAATGTTTTGTGATATTAGAAGGCCTGTTAATGATGCTTTTGGTAACATGTCCTTGTATACATTGTAGATAAACCACCATTGTTATGTGCTAATGGCGATTATATTCCATTTTGCATTATGTAATAGACAGACAGGATTCGACATGCAGTTACTTGCCAGTTGTAATGTATATCCTGATAGGTCCGTTATTTCTAAATCAAGCAGACCTGAGCCCCCCCCCCCCCAAAAAAAAGGGGGTCTCCGGTTACTGGTCTCCGCGGATTGATTGGGATTCTGCTGCGGTGTGTTATTAAATGGTATGAACGTTTGCCCGATTTGTGCGGCCTCTCTTTGAGAAATTTGGCGCATACATGTTAACAAAAAATGTTTTAAAAATTGTTTTTCCCCCCAGAAAAAAGCGTCACCGCACCGATATTCGAAAGCGACCTATGACCAGAAACTGGTGACTTTTTTGCCCTAAATGTAATGTAAGCTGTATTATATGCCTACGCGAAAAAAGGTTAAATAGTAAAACCATATTTTTATTTCAATTTATAGACCTGTCTGTATTTTTTCAAAGTAGCAACTGAAATTGTCAATACAACAAAGAATACTAAACATGATAATGAAATATAAGCACAATATTTACAAGCCTGCATTATACATGAAGCATATTATCGTTATAGTAATATTGATATTGAATTAATCTTTAGTATTGTTGACCTTAACCGACGTATGTATGAATCACCTTATAGTGTATACTCGGTGCTTTCCGTGATTCAGGCAGGATTCGAACCCACGGCTTCCTCTTTATCCTGTTGGTATATAGATACGTAATACGCGCGCACATTGGTAGTACGTGCATTCTTTTCGCTGCTTCCGGTTCTAAAGCTGGCACACCGTAGTGTAATTCCTTGATTGTAAAAGCGATTCTTGAGCGGTTCTTGAGGCAGAAATTATTCATGTATAAACTAGCGCATGCGTTGTATAACAGTAGAAAATATTGAGTTAGTTGCATTTCTTGTTTAAAGTAGGTATATATTATCCATAGTCATTTTGGAAGGATGAGGTATGTCACAACAGGGGCCAAATGTTTTGTTTGTTTGTTCGTTGTATTTTTTTTTTTGGGGGGGGGCCACCTCTACAAAACGGGTCTCACCCAAAAATATGGTAAATTAACATGCATGACGCTAAAGGGGGAGTGCCCCGTGTGCCTGCCAATATTCATAATGTGACACTCGTCATTCCACATCTCTCACAATAGGTTGTTAGAAACGTAAGTGCTTTCAGGAATGTTGCATAAACGGAATATTCTGTAGATTGCCACCCCACCTATCCAAAACCAGTCGATTTCAATAACTGGAAAATTCGACACTACTTCATGTAGTCTTGTTTCAAGACGTCTGTAAATTTCTTTTCTCTGCACAGTGCATTCCCACTAAATACTACTTTTTACAGTAAATGCTATTGACCTTTAATTAATGTATTAAGTAGATTTATTTGGAAACCGACTGTAGATACTGACATACCTATTTAATCTGTAAATTAAATCAATCTAATATTGTGTCTTTTTAATCAGACTCAGGCCAAAGTTTGGTGATTATATTTCTGAATATGTATTATGATATATTAATAAATATATATTTGGTATATTAAAAGTACTTTTAAATACTTGGATTTTGCTGTTATGTAACTGTAATGCATATGGTAGATAATTTGTTCAATGTATACAAACATTGTTTGTGCCTTTGTTATAAAGACTTAAATTACGAGTTTGTCCAGTTGGTTTCATTTATCACTTAAAAACGTGACACAATATCGGTCGAAATATTTTTTAGCAACGTCTATTAAAGGTAAGGTATAAGATTGGTAAATCAAAATGGTGCAATTGAAACGTAAAACTTTGTTGATGTAAAGGGGATAGTGGAATTGACGTCGATCGGTGGGGGACGGGGGGAGGGACAGAGTGTCCAGAATTGAACATTTTTCGTGACCCTGAATGCTGGAAGGCATGCCCCTACATCGTAGCTACGTGCTTGCATAGAGGCGAATCTACAATTTTCCCGTCCATTTGCGTCGATCGGTTTTGAATTGAGGCTACAATAAGGGACGTGCATTCCCAACATTTTAGAGTGGAGGTGGGGGACGACAATATATAAATAGTTGTCAAATGGCTAATACAATATAATGCCTAAATAATTATGTAGGCCTACTCTGAATCCTGAGGAGTATGCTACATTTTTCTTGCAACCCACAAGACGTAAAATAAGTCATCACAAAGCGCTCAGAACGCACTACTGAGCATCTTGAATCAAACAGTTTCCAGTGTCTGTAAGACCATTCCTTACACAGAGGCTCACACAGATTGGCGGACAAGGGCGGATGGCCTAAAACTTTCTTTTTTTCCAAATCCGTCCCCCTTCAAAATCGTCGATAGTTGGGTTAGGATTCACACATACTTGGGTACCGAGGATCTTGATCTTTTTCTTAGCAGATTTGAAACATGCTAAATTGTGTGTGTCACAGTTTTTTTTTCGATGTTTCACGAGTCCTGCTAGGTTCGATTTGTTTGATAAAAGGAAAATTGCTCATAAATAAATCTACACAGGCAGCGAATTAAGTTGATCCTTTTTTCTAAGGAAGAAATTTGTTGTTATTAGCTTTTCTCGGAGCATAGGTAAATGTCAACAATATATAGTCCGATGTCGTCAAGCAAATATAAATCACAATTTAGAAATTTACATCAATATTGTACCAACTCAGACATTTCAGTAATATAAAATAGAATAACTTAAATAATTTGGAGCAAGTATCAAATGTTAAGATCACTGAATACAAAGATCACTGAATGCAAAGTAATACAATAATAATGACACACAAGCTTCTTAATAATCAATAAGAAGGTAATATAATAAAGTATGCAATCACAATATCTTCAGTGGTGTAAAATTATCAATGGCTTATCAGTTAGAACTGCCAAAGACTAGCTTGTAAAGAAGATACGGAAATAAAACAAGGTCGGCAATTAATGAAAAGTTATTTCGTTAACAAAATTGAACGTTTGGAATGTTAGAGAACATAACCAAATCACACATATAAAATACTGGACAATTGTTTCGCTATTGTAAAGTTACACCACTGAAGCGCTAGAGAGCAAAACCGATCAATGATACAATACAATGACAATTATGAGTATTAATATAATGTAAAGTGGTGAATTGTGACTTCTGATTGACTTGTTCTTGAGTTGACTTGTCCAAACTCCAGAGATACGAGGTCAGTCAGGGTCCAGCGAATGATCGAGATTTAGAACAGGGACAGGGATAGGCGAAGAGACGAACCTGGTCGGCTCCCCAAAGCGATACCTATAACTGTACACTGTACCAACAGAGCACAACACAAATGAGGCGATAGAGTCTTCGAACCGATAACTAAGTGTGAGAAGTTATCTAGTAACTTTTACTAAAAATCGAGAGGGCTTCGATTTTAGTGCTATCTCCTTCAAGGTTTCTTTGCTTCTCTTAAAAATCAACTTTTGTTTTATAAAATACTACAAAAGACTAACCCTAAACTACATAGTAATAAAAATAAGTAAAGCCATATTCAAACAGTCGTCAGTGATTTGGAATACTTGTTCAGAGGTGAACTGACTAATAAGAAAAAAAACCTAATAAGAGTTGAAACTAACACGCTCATCATGTTAGCAAGGAATAATTCATTCAATAAAACTTCATTAATAACCTGGTCTATAACGCTGCTAATTAAGGGCCGGTATTGCCTCACCAAATTGTCTTTACAATTAGCTTAGCTAAAACAATTTATGCCCATAAGAGATTTAAATATGGTGGGAAAAATTGTTCCAACAATGGCCGGACCAGCTGTAGAACAGGAAGTGCATGTAAACACATTGGAATGTGGTATGGCCATAGGGCCCCTTTATAGGTGTCAGCCTTAAGCAGTCAAACCTTAAGCAGAAATCTAGTCGGAAACTGTTTTAAAGGAGTAGTCCGAAACTAACAGGGTCCCACACATGAATTTGCCAGCGATAAAAAAAGCTTTGGCGTTAGGCCTACGCCTCACATAGACCAGCTATCCATCACAATTAGCTGGAATACTTAGTCCTTTAAAAACTTAGTCATTAAAACGCCCATATTGCATCAGAAAGCGCCTAGAATCAAACAAATTGCCGGGCCCTTAAGCGGGACCCGAACCCCCTGTCGTGAATAGTCCCATCCAGCATTGGGGTTCTAGATCCGCCCTTGGTGGCGGATGGGTGGATGGAGAAGGCTCAAAGAGCATTCTACCGGTTTTGCCCCAAATATGATGTCTAAAAGTGGGAGAAAGCTGTGAGACTCGGGGTGCCCTTCATATTGGCAAAATCCAGGATCCGACACTGCCTTCATGTCCTTCCCACTTCAAAGTAGCAATCAACGCCCATGGATAGTGGTATCAATCTTTCCCAACAAAATAATTTTGTCTGAAGTGCTGTCACTTTTATGAAAAATTAAAACAATTCCAATTCGAATTTAGGAAAGAGTATATAGCTGGTGGGTGGTCCACTTATGCCAATTCTCTCTCTCTCTCTCTCTCTCTCTCTCTCTCTCTCTCTCTCTCTCTCTCTCTCTCTCTCTCTCTCTCTCTCTCTCTCTCTCTCTCTCTCTCTCTCTGTCTCTCTCTATCTCTCTCTCTCTCTCTCTCTCTCTCTCTCTCTCTCTCTCTCTCTCTCTCTCTCTCTCTCTCTCTCTCTCTCTCTCTCTCTCTCTCTCTCTCTCTCTCTCTCTCTCTCCGGGTAGGTCGTGTATTTATCGAGCTCCAGGAAACAGTAATTTGTGAGATTTACGCATCTTACGGTTACAAATTTTATATTAATCTTACTCTTGTTGTTCCTTACATCCATACAGGGCGAATTTCAAATTGTCAGGTTTAACTGTTTTGTTTTTT